>JAJHZJ010000046.1:2698129-3273129 GCA_023548195.1 Bettongia penicillata ogilbyi | reverse complement strand
AAAAGATCTGCTGAAATTTCTGCAAAAAAAACCCTTTTCCATTATGGGCAGTGAAGTCACCACATTTAGATTTAAGTATCAGAGCCCACAAAGTGGAAATGACATTTTAAGGATGAGGAAACTGAGGCACAGTGAGATTAAATGACTAGCACCAGTGTCACCCAGCTGGTTCATATCTAATGTGGAATTTGAACTCTGATTTTCCTGACTCCTTTATCATCAAAAAATCTTAAAATCTGGAAGTGACGCTCAGAAAAAACTAGACTCAGCCAGCTACACTGTGTCCCAAATGTCTCAGAGAAGTTTTAAGGCATAAAGCTTAACACTGCACTAAGACTTTTGGGACAACCTGTATCTACAGTGTTGTCCTACACTGGAGGTGACAAGGTTTTGAGAGCAGGGAGACTTCATTTTCAGATATATGAAAAAGAAAAGGATACTAAACACTGGGGGCGAGGGTGGGAAAGGAATGTTCAGATATCATCCCAAACAATGAGCATATATCAATAATTAGCAAAGAATAGTCCTACTTTCCAATTACTGTATTTTTTTCCTTTTTTCAAATAATTTGCACGTGCTTTGAAGGCATTCTGTCTGAGGGTTTAAGAAGGAAGGAAGCAAAGAGGAAAAGAATCTTCCCACAGCTCCTTTATATCCTGAAATGTAAATCTTGAGGAAGTTCCAAGCCTTCTCTGAGCTTTGGGGGCTCAATTCCTCTTCAGAATCTATCCAAAGAGGGAGAGGGTTTGTTGGTCAGTCAACAAACATTGATGAAATGCCTGCTATGTTCCATACATTGTACTAAGCACAACAAAAAGCAAGAACTACCTCTGCCTTCATTAATTCACCTGTAAATCACCTAAATGTAGCATCTTTGCCTGAGTATTTATCCAACCATCCAGTGTTGATATTCTTGTTTGCAATGAAATTTGAGAGCAGAGGGGAGTTGGAGCAAAGGAAGGAAGGGTCAAAAGTTCTCCCTGGAGCAGCCAATGAAGGCATGTGCAGGGTACATTTGGATGTGCATGGTCATAGGCAACAACAGAGTAGAGAATGGGAAAAATCATCTCATCACACATCACACCATGAGTCTTTTCAAACCAATACCCCCAAATGACCACAGCTCAGGAGGCATGGGCTTCAGTTGTGTAGGGTGAAGAGGTAAAGAAATTCAATTAGAGCAAGACAAGATCCTTTCAAACTGTGTGACTTCAATGACCATGGTCAGAAAGGATCAAACATTCTCATTTCACCTCAAGCTCCCCAAGGTACCTTCTCTACTCCTCCTTGGTCAGCTGAGATTCTCACTATGTATGAGGGAGGGAGACAGAGAGGAGACAGAGAGAGGAGAGAGACAGAGAGACAGAGAGCTATTATTCATGGAGAGCTCTCCTTTTTCCCCTTCTCTTTATCCCACATTCTCCCTACTTACACCTGTGCCCTTCCTTGGCAAGGAGAACCCTTTAATATGGCCAAGGTACCTCATTCCACCCTGTATTCTCCAGCACATTGCCCTCCTCTGCCAACCCTTGTCTTTCATCTGTCTTCCTCCTCTTCCTGTCTACTGTCTAATTTCCTGATGCCTATAGACATGTCAGTCTTCCTCTTTCTTGAAAAATTCTCACTTGATTCATCTGTTCCTAACTCTAGATCTTCTCCTCTCCCTTTAGAGTCTAAACTTTTTGAGCAGGCCATCTACTCAACCTACACCATCTGCATGTCTCCATTTCTTTCTCACTTTCTTCTAAACCCTCTGCAGTATGGCCTTTCACCTTATTCAACTCTCTCTCTCTCTCTCTCTCTCTCTCTCTCTCTCTCTCTCTCTCTCTCTCTCTCTCTCTCTCTCTTTCCCTGCTTTCCTCCTTGAATCACTCACTGCTTCTTCCTTAAGTCACTCACTGCCTTTCTGTGTCTATGTCAATATCTGTGTCTATATCTGTATCTGTGCCTATGTCTGTGTCTACCTGGAGAGTCTGTGTCTCTTGTTTGGCTTTTAGCTCTTGCCTATATTCACTCAAATGGACAAATTTGCAAATGACTACAGGGGTTATCTCTTAATGGGCAACCAACTACTCTGATTGGGGGAGAAGATCCGCCTCAACCCTACATCCACCCCTCCTAGGATATAGGAGCAGGTATCTCTTTCCCAAATCTGCAGCTGGCCTGGGTTCACTCAAACTGACTCACTCTTGAGAGTTTAATCATCCTTGAAAGGCTCCAACGGGTGTGACCAACCTTTTCTTGGCCATTGGCCAGGCTTGCTTTCAAATTCAGTTAAGAAAATTGTTCTTACTTGCCAAGAGATCACTGGGTGTGACCACATTTTTACAGCTAGTTTAACACCTTGTTATCAGCCCTTTACAGTCAATGATTAAATTCTGGGTTCTCTAGGAAGGGCAGCAGGGTGAGTTTAAAGACCAACTCTCTTCCATAAGTACATATGCAAAGTTTACAAAAAACATACAAGCGATGTGGGGAGGGTGAGCACAGCAGCTGATGTTCAAGCTGAAGCAGGGATTCTCTGAAGGAGTGGCAAGGAGGGAGAGTATCTCAGGCATAGAACACAAGAGCAAGGCACCAGGAAGCTAGGAAATGGGATATCCTGCATGTGGATCAAAGTGCCTGGTCAGACTGGGCTGCGGTGCATATGTAGGAAGTTGGGAAAGATTCGAGGGCCAGATTGTGAAGAGCTTTATATGCCAGACAGAGGAGATTACATTTGATCCTCAAAGTAAGCAGGATTCACTGCTGTTTAAGGACACGATCAGATCTGCCCATTAGGAAAATCGCTTTTATGATTATGTGGAGGGAGAATTAGAGAGGGAGGGAGAGGCTTAGAGGAGGGAGACCAAATAATAAGTTATCCCAGTCTTCCCCAGACAAGGGATGCCCTAGGGGCTGAACTAAGGATGTAGAGAGAATGCCATACAGGCAGGAATAAGAAACAGCAATGGACTGTCTGTGTGTGATGGGTTAAATCAGGTCAACAAGCATTTATCTACTGTATGCTAAGCACAGAGGATACCAAACCAAACAGGAACAGTCCTTGCTCTCAAGGAAGTCACGATCTCCTAGGAGGAGAGAACAAGGAGTATAAAATGACATCTGAGATTGTGAGCCTGGGCAGGTAGGAAGATGGCAGTAACCCTCAAAAGGAATGGGGAAGTTTGGAAAGAGAGATGGGGAGAAAATAATGTCCTCTGTTCTAGTTGTGTTGTGTTAGAGATGTCATTGAGAAATCCAGTTTGAAATATCCAGCAGGGTTAGACTTTGACTTAAAGCTGGTGATGAGTTACTAGGGCTCAGGAGAAAAATTAGGGCTAGAAATCATCAGCATAGACACGGTAATTGAACCTAAAGGAGAGGATGAGATTGCCAACTGAGATAGTATACAGGGAGAAGAGAAGTGGATCCAGCCTTGGGGGAGACTATCAGTAGGCATGACCTAGATGAATATCCGTCAAAAGATATGTTATTGTCAGTTCCTCCTTTCCTTCCTCCTTCCTTGCTCCTTTCTCTCCTTTCCTTGGGGCACTGACTGAGCCTTCCTTCACATGGGTCAAGAGTCTATCACAGTAGAGATCTCCCCCAGAAGAAGGACTGGTATCATAGAAAGGCTACCTACCAGGCTCTTCACCCCCATTTGACCTACTGGACATCCAGAGCTCCAGGTGAGATGTGGAAGCACCAGCTATCATTTAGTTTTTTAAAACTCTTTTGATATTTATAGCAGCTCTTTTTGTGGTGTCTAAGCATAAGAAAGGGATGTCCATCCATTGGGGAATGGCTAAATAAGCTGTGGTATATGATTGTAATGGAATGTCATTAATTGCTGTAAGAAATGACAAGCAGGATGATTTCAAAAAAACCTGAAAAGACTTACATGAACTGATACAAAGTGAATGAAACCAGGACAATGTTATACATAGTAACAACAGTGTAAGTGATCAGCTATGAATGACTTAGCTCTTCTCAGCAATTCGAGCACCCAAGACAATCGCAAAGGACTCATAAGGAAGCAGACTATCCCCCTCCAAAGGAAGAACTTCGATTGTTTAAATACAGACTGAAGCAGGCTGTTCTTCACTTTCTTTCTTTTTTTTCTTATATTTGAGTGTTCTTGGATGAAATGACTAATATGGAAATGTTTTACATGATTGCACATGTATAACCTGTATCTGATTGCATCCTGTCTCAGAGTGGGGAGAGGAGGCAGAGAGAAGGAGGGATACAATTTGGAACTCAAAACTTTAGATGAGTGCTAAAACAATTTAAAGTCTGATGATACAAAAATAAAGTCCTCTATTTGAGGGTGGCCTTGTGTTGGAGTAGAAAGAACATTGGAATTGGTGAGCCAGGAACTGGGTTTGAATCTTAATTTTGCTATTGATTGGTTGTGAGGTCCTAAGTCTGTTTTCTCTAAAGAACTAAATGGAGGGAGGGGGTGCAGATAAGATGGTTTGTGAGGGCCCCAAGTGTATTTAACCTTGAGATAGCCCAACCGTACCTACCTCTCTGCCTTTTGCAGCTGAGTGAGGATTCCCCAGGAGTTCAAAAAAAAAAAAAACTGTGCATTGTCCTAATGAGCTCAGGGCTAAAGTAAACCCAGAAAAAGGTCCCTGGGATCAGTAGAAAAAAGAAACAATGCCCTTCCCTGGGTAGCAAGGACAACCTGACCTTCTCTAAACTCTCCAAGGTCATCATTGACAGAGACACATTCTGATTCTGTTTTTTTAATCATCTGTATGAGCTGGTACTGCCTCTCTTGGCTTCAGTTTACCTATCTGTACAAGTGGCGGGGGGGATGAATGATCTTCATCTTGTAAAAGCTTATAATCATATGACCCCAATACAGGGTAATAAAATTGATTTGAAATGGTGTGGAAACACAGAAAGATTCCTGGCCTAGGAGACAGATGACCTACATTGGTGTCTGAGCTCTGTGAGGAAATCACTGAGCCTCAGTATCCCATTGGGTAAAATGCAAAGATTGTACTAGATCCTGTCAGTGGATCTGGGTTCTGGAACACCTCCAATGTTCCAACGTTCTCTGATTTATGTTCTAAAGCCCCTCCTAGATTGAATAGTTTATCTTCTAGGGCCCCTCCCAGCCACACCATTCTTTGTTCTATGATCAACGGCCTCTCCCAGTTCTGATGTTCTCCATGTGTTCTAAGGCTCCTCCCAACTCTGCCATTCTCTGTTCTAAAGAGCCTCCCCCAGCTTACTGGCTTTCTTGTTTCCCTCTTCGAAGGACCTTTTTCAGCTTCAAAAATCCCATGATCCCACTCACTCCCTTTCACAGACCCTCTGTCAAATGAAGAGATCAGAACAGACAATTTCCCAGGGCCTTTTCTGGGCTTGGGCAAAGGAACTTCCATCTCCCCTGCGGAGGCTCCACATCTGCCTCCAAAGGGATTATAATAAATCAGAGAAGTTATCTCTGGCAGGAATATCTTGAATTAATGCTATGGCTCCTCTTTTGTCTCTCTCCTTAATCATCCCAGAAAGGGGCTGGGCTCAACCTGGCTAAAGGGAAGGAACCAGCTCACAACCTGGGAGGTCCTGGTCATCTACTACCAGGAGTCTGGCTGGCACTGTTTGGGCACCGAGGGCACCGGTTTGTGCCACTCATAATTACACCACCATCAACCTATGAGGAGTTCAAGCAGGCAACAGGGGGCTACACAAAGTGACTCTAGAACCAATCAAGGATTCATGGAGCTAATAGATGGAAATTCAGGAGACCTGGGCTCTAATCAAGACTATCAAGTCATCTGTGTCAACCAGCCACTCCCTTGCTGTGACTCAGTTTTCTCCTCTGTAAAATGGGAGAGTTAAATGAGGATGCTCTCTATTTTTGTCCTTCCAGGTCTGACATTTTGTATTCTAGGTTCTGAGGCCCTTTGGGTTCTGTCCTTCTCTGTTCTCAACTCTACAGTCCCTCCCAGTTCTGATTTTCTCTGATCAGTGTTTCAGTCTCTCCCAATGTTGTTGTTTCTGGGCTTACATGTGCTGGCTCAGGACAAAGATAAACAAAAGATGGGGAAGGGATCAAAGAAAGGTATATCTAGCCTGGAAATGATAAGACTTGGGAGGACTATGTCTCCCTCTTCAAAAATAGAACTGGCTATCATGTGGAAGGTGAAAGATTAGTCCTATTTACTTAGCCAAAGAGAGAGACAGATCTGGATTCAAATAAGAACCGATCATCAGAACTGTCCAGCAGGCTCATGTCTATGAGATGGCAAGGTGTCTCTCCATCACTAGAGATATTTAAGCAGATGTTAGATGACCAACTGTCAGAGCTGTGATCTAGGACATTTCTGAGCTAAGTAGAACATGGAATAACATGCTATTAATGACCCTGGCCTAGGTGAGGTTGTCTGCTTCTGGGTTGTGTGATTTGCCTGACACATACTAGGTGTGCTTAATAAATGTTTATCAGTTATGATTGACTCTTGGCCTAAAGTGAACAAGCTCTGAGTAGAAGAGATAATGCCCAGGTTTAGCGCACTGTCATTTGCTCCCTGTGTGACTTCACACAGATCACGTCATTTTCCTGGGAATCAGTTTTCTTCATTTAAAAAGAAAGGGATTGGACTAGATACCCTTAAATGTCCCTTATTAGTCTGGATTCATGCTCCTGTGAAAGACAACAAACTAGAGTTAAAGAGTCCAGAAAGATTTGGGTTCAAATCCCACCTCTGACACCTCCTAGCTAAGGGATAATGGGTAAATCACCTGATAACTCTGAGCCTCCTCTTCTATAAAATGGGGCTAATAATAACCATTCCTATCTCATAGAAAGGTTTTGCAGCTCCAGTGAGATGAAGCATATGAAACAGAAGGTGAATACGAGTCATTAGTAAATGTTATTGGGAGGGGGGGCATATGCAGTTTCTATTCCAATCTGGATTTGGGATAGAGGAGAGGAAAGCAGGGCACATGGTCTGACATTTCCTAGATTTGGGGAAAGGTTCAGAGAAATGTTAGGTGGAGAACCCGGGATTAAAATTCTATAGAGGAACTCAGCCCCTGAAGGATGGGAAAAGGCATGAAGAAAGCAATTCTGAGGAAGAGGAAAGGGGAGGATATGTCTGAAGAGATTGTGGGGATGCACCAGGACCTCTCTAACCAACAGACTATCAAAAAGATAGGTACAAAAGACGGAAACAAGATGATGACAGGACACATATACACAGGACACATATACACAGGCTCAGTCCTATAAGACTGACTCTTTGAATATCTGCAGAACTTACTAGTAAAGGAATAGTTAATGAGCATCTCCAAAAATCACACACATAAATACCTCACAACACACACACTCACACTCACACATACTCTCAATGTAACTATTCACATACACTGTCACACACCCACACACATACTTCACAACAAATGCACAATCATACTCATGCGTAGACCACACACTCTCGCTCACATACACATTCACCTTTATACATAACACACACTTCAATAATTCACACACATACCTCACAACCTACATACTCACACAATCACACACATCTCAATGGAAATATCCACACAATCGCACACACATATCCTCTCACAACATAAACACTGCCACATACACACACACTCCACACACACACACACACAAACACACAATGTGTGATCTCTCTTGCCTTTGCACTGGCTGTAACCTCCCCAGCATGCCTTTCCTCCTCACCTGTAGCTTTTGGAATCCCTGGGTGCCTCTAGATTCTGGCAGAGCACCCCCACCCCCACTTCCAGGAAGCCTTTGATGACTCCCCCTTCTCCCCGCTGGCAGTGCTTCCCTTCTTCCCCAAATTCCCTGGTCTCCATTCTGTTTCCAGCTTCCTCCTATCAAGGCCTATTTGGGTTAGATTTTAAGCTCCCCTCTGTCCCACCAGTGTGACTCAGTGCCCATCAGCAGGGCCTTCATCAATGGGAATCTAATGGATCCATTGATTGATTATTCCACATCTGCCCTGACCGTGCCACATTTTTTCAGACCTGAGGTCATCTTTCAGAAAGGCCTGTGGGCCTCCCCAAATAGTGGGGACAGCCTCCAGCTCATTCCAGTTGAGGGTCTGCTGAAAGACATGGAGCCACTCAATGGACAAGGCTTGGGGGCCACAAGCTAGCTGGCCACATTTATGTAGGTCAAAGGCTTTCCCTCAAATATCAGCAGACTATGGCTGGGCCCAGAAGGCAAAACTGGCAGAACCTGCCCAGACAATACAGGGCTGTAAGGAAAAACCCTAGGTACAATCAGCTAAGTGCTGGAGACACAGAGACCGAAGTGGACCAAGATCTTCCCTCCAGGACGTAACGGTTCTAGGAATGACAACAAAATGGAAGATCCTTCCATCCAGGAGAGGACACTTGTGTGCAAACAGTGCTGGAGTTGGCTGGAGAAGGGTTTGATGCCCCCACTTCATCACATCGCCCAGGCCAGCAGGGGTGAAAAGGCAAAGGAGAAACTCTCGCACTTGCATTCTGATTGAGTGAGACCCTATTTTACAAATGGAGAAACTGAGGATTTGTGACAGATAGGACCTTATCCACAGGCACCTAGGAAATCATCTCCTCACCTGGGACCCAGGTGTGCTGGCTGCCTCCGTACTTCAAGAGCCTGCAAGTCTCCACTGACCCCTAGAGGGTGCTGATGCCTAGGGGCCAGTCTGGGAAGTCTGAGAAGGCCAGCGGCCCCCACCTCCTTGCCTTTGCCAGCTCCCTCCTGGGTGGCATCAGGCACAGGGACAAAGGGAAGGGCAGCCTAGGCAGAAGCAGTGGGAGGCAGGCCCTGTCACTCTCCACCCAAGGTGGGCCCCCTCTGCTGCCACAGTAGCCCTAGGGACCAGGGGATGCTGGAACCTGGATGCCCAGGAGATGGGAGGAGAGGCTGCTGCCGCAGACAGGAGGACAGGGACCCACCTGGCCCCAGCACACACACAAGCATGCATGGATATGTCACCTGCCTGGCCTGAGCCTGTCCACCGCCCCCCCACCAGAGGATGAAAGTATCCTCCTCCCCCTACTCTCTCTCTCTTCCCCCTCCCTCCTTCTCCCTCTGTCCCCCACCTTCTCCTTCCCAGGGCACTGCCTTCAGGTTGCGTAGTCCAGTATGCATACACACTGTACATGTACTCCCAGCACACCCCTAGAAGCACCGCACACACAATGCTCACAAGTCCACACCACAGCACAATAATCACTATGCACCATTCGTAAATGCAGAAGACAATGCACCTACATCGTGTACGCGCAGCACGTCTGCCAAGCACTCTACATAGACCACATGTGTGTGCATATGCCCAGCCAGTCCTTGTACAGGCCACAGCGTCTTCTACACCAGGAGAGTCAGAACCTCCCCAGGGGCGCCAAGCTAGAGTTCTTGGAGAGATTTCTGCCATTTTAGAAACCCCTTAGACAATGATATTTCAGCATAATTTGTTTCAAAGGCTGAGATTCCCAGATTCCTCACATACCAGACATCACCTGTACAAAACACACATATGCATCATGTATACACACAAGCACATATATGCACCATACACATACACACATGCATACACACACACCTCTGAATGGCATACACTTGCCCTGCTGGGTTCAGAACAGAATATCCGTTTTTATCTATTTTCCTGTCTAAGACCAAAGGAAACCCTGGACTCAGTGGCTGTTCTGACAGTTTCTGTATCTGAGACCTTGGACAAGTCACTGTCCTCACTGAGCCTTGCTTCCTTCCTTTGTAATAAAGTGAAGTGAGGACCATAGGAGTCAGTTTGTTGAAGCCTAGAGTCAGGAGAGCTGTGTTCAGATCTAGCCTTAGGTACTTACTACTTGCATGGGCTACTACATGCATTGACTAAGTCACTTAACCTTTGTCCACCTAGGTTGTTTTTTCACTTGTAAAGTGGGGCCAGTAAAAGCACCAACTTTCAGAGCTGTTGTGAGGACCAAGGCAGATGTTTGTAATGTGTTTTGCAAATCTCAGAGTGCTGTATAAAGGCTGCCCATTATGGGCACTGAGAGCAGTGTTTTATAGACATGCTCTCCTTCCTCAAAGCTTTTATTGGCCGCATTTTTTAGAGGAGAAAGTCCCAAGAGGGGGAGATCTATCACAACTGGAAAAGTCCCAAAGCACAAGTTAATCTGTCCTGATACAGACTCCCCCTGCCTGATGCATCCCATCTCCTACTCTCCCAGAGATGTCTGTCTCAGACCTGATAGTCAAAGGTCCCCTGAAGAGTTGAAGATGCCCAGCAGGCCCTGGGGCCCTGGGTCTTGAGCTCCGGAGGAGAGCCATCACCCCATCCCTTGGGCCTGTGAAGGCTTCCAGGGAGGCTGGTCCTAGAGGAGACTGAGCTGCTGGAAGCAATGATTCAGCCAAGGTTGCTCAGTGAGCAAGTGCAATGGGGCAGGTCTGCCCTGGCTCTGACTTTCCCTGATTCTGATTTCCATTTTCTCCCATTAAATCATGTCACCCTTTAGCCCCATTGAGCATCCTCAAGCCATCCAGATGGTCTTCACCTTTCAGGTACCCAGGATGCATTTGTTCATGTTGGAGGGAATGGGGGGAATGTGAGTCTTTTCAGGAGAAAGGCCAAGACCTGCCTCTGACCTGCTGTCACTTCCCATCTTTAGAGCCTCAGTTTTCTCTTCTGCAAAATGGGGAGGGGGGAACCAGAGGTTTTTTTCATTCCAGTTCCCATCCCAGTGATCTTAGGAACCCCTGTCTCTATGGCAATAAACAAGTGTTCACAGGCATACTGAACTGTTGGTTGCAGAAGAGAAAAGGGAGCATTAAGAATAGAAATAGAAGAGAGGAAAGGAGGAGGGGAGGGGAAAAGAAAGGCAGTTTTCAGATCTATTGAGTTTAAGTTGAAAAGTAGAGCAGAGCTGGTTTGCGCCAACAGAAACTCTGAGCATGTGCAGTCTTTGCAAGCCAAGTTAGATCATCCTTTGGTCCCTGATGCTGCAGCTGCCATTCCCTGCCCAGGCATGTCAGGAAGCTCTGCCTTCCTCCATGGAGGGAGGGGGTAATAGATACAAGAGAATGATGTTCTTGGTCACAGCAACTCTCTAATTTTTTTTATTTTGTTAAAGATTTCCCAATTACATGTAAAAAATATTATCAATTTTTTTTAAAGTTTGAATTTCAAATTCTCTCCCTTTCTCCCATCCTTCCCCCCTCCTTGAGAAGACAAGCAATTTGATATGGATTGTATATGTGAAAGTTACATAAAACATATTTCCATATCAGTCATATTTCAAAAGAAAACCCAAAATAAAACAATAAAAATAAATTTTACAAACTATGCTTCAATCGGCACTGAGTTCAACAGTTCTCTCTGGAGATGGAGACCATCTTTCCTCATGGGTCCTTTGGAACTGTGTTGGATCATTGCCTAGCTAAGTCTTTCACAGTTGATTATCATATAATATTGCTGTTGCTACCTACAATGTTCTACTGGTTCTGTTCACTTCTCTTTGCATCAGTTCATGTAAGGCTTCTCAGGTTTTTCTGAAACACCCCCCTCATCATTTTTATAGCACAATATTAATTCATCAATCATATACCACAACTTCTTCAGCCATTCCCCAATCGATGCACATTCCTTCAATTTCCAATTGTTTCCCACCACAAACAGAACTGCTATAAGTGTTTTTGTTCATGTAGATCCTTTTTTCAAATCTCTTTGGGATACAGATCTACCAGTGGTATTACTTGGTCAAAGAGCATGCACAATTTTGTAGCAGATCGATCTCCAAATGTTTGGAACATTTCACTGCTCTACCAACATTGTAGAGTTTATAACTAGTTCACATCCCTACAAGTGCATTGTTCAGTCTTTCAGTCGTGTCCTTCTCTTTGTGACCTTGTGGATCATATTATCCATGGGGTTTCCTTAGCAAAGATACTGGATTGGTTTGCCAAGTCCTTATCCGGTGGATTAAAGAAAACAGAGCTTAAGTGACTTGACCAAGGTCACCCAGCTAGTAAGAGGCTGAGACCAGATTTGAACTCAGGTCTTTTTGACTCCAGGTCCAACTCTCTAACCACTGAGTCACCTTGCTGCTCCAGCAATGCATCAGGGTCCCAGTTTCTCCATATTTCCTCCAATCTTCTCTATTTTCTTTTTCTGTCACATTAGTCAATCTCATGAGGGTGTGATGGTACCTCCAAGTTGTTTTAATTTGTGTTTCTCTAATCAAAAGGGATTTAAAGCATTTTTATGTGACTATTGATAGCTCTTATTCTTATGAAAACTGCCTGCTCATATCCTTTAACCATTTATCAACTGGGAGATGGTTCTCTCTCTCTCTCTCTCTCTCTCTCTCTCTCTCTCTCTCTCTCTCTCTCTCTCTGTCTCATTTTTTTTTTATAAATTTGGCTCAGATTACTGTATATTTGAGAAATGAAGTCTTTATCAGAGAAACTTCCTATAATTTTTTCCCTGCTTTTTGTTTTTCTTCTAATTTTGGCTGCATTAGTTTTGTTTATGTAAAAGCTTTTTAATTTTATATAATCAAAATTATGTTTTTGACTTGATATCATCTTCTCTATCTCTTGTTTGGTCCCAAACACTTTTGTATTCATAGATCTGACAGGCACATTTTTCCATACTCCCCTAATTTACTTCTGATATCACACTTTATGGCTAAATCATTGGTGCTGGAAGTAATACTGTTTCACTCCCTCTTTGACTAAATGTGCTCTTCTCTGCCCTTGAACTATGACCCAGACGTGAATATAGCCTATGGAGTTGTCAAACAGCGACTAGTCCTGTATCCAGGGCTAATATAGAGGTACCTATAATCTCTTCCTGACCAGTTGCCAGGTCCTCTTACTGTCTCTGGCTTGAGAGCTCCCAAAGCTGAGGCTATTATTGTCAACACCACCTGGTTCCACCACTAGTGTTTCATCCACATGGGTTCTAGCCAGTTTCCTCCCCCATGACACAGATCTCTCTTTCTGACCCCCCTATGTTGTCTTAGTCTGGAAAGAGGTCTCCTTGTGACTTTTTGTTGGCTCTGCCACTCTAGAACTTGATTTGAGGTATCATTTAAAGTGGTTCAGAGGGGGATGATGGCAGAACTTGACTGAGTGTTTTTTTTCTACTCCACCATCTTGGCTCCTCCACAGAAGTCCCATAACATCTTTCCTGGTCATTGACCAAGTCTCAGAAAGGTTGCAACCTCCATTGATGGAGGGAGCAGTCAGGCTAGTGAAGTATCATCTCTTCTCTCCTTCTAGACTGCAATATTTTGAGATCAGGCCCCAGGTCTTATTCTTCCCCAGGCCTTGTTCTTTCTCAGTATTTGTGAAACAACTCACTTTTGTGAAAGGTCGTTAAATTGCCTAAAACTTGCGCATATCAGTTATGAGGAGAGTGGAGAGCCAGGACCCTGAACTGTGTAAAGATGACTGACCCAAGCCCCCAGGGAGCAAGCAGACCATGTCTGTGGTCATTGAGAAGTGGAAACTCCCTCTCCCTAAGCAAGGTGACACTTACCTGGTCCCTTAGCACCTTAGAGAGCTCCATGGACCACTCAGAGTTTCCAGAACTTCCCAAGCTCCCACAACCATCATGGGTCAGAGGTCTTCCTGACTTCATTGCCAGCTTCCTGTGTACTCCTCTGTCTATCTGTGAAAATAACTGGTTAAAATTGGAAGCCAACAGCTGGAGGCCTCACTGACTTCACCCACTTCCCAGTGGCTTCTGCCATGTTTTTAGCACGCTGCTCCCTTCCCAAGGAGTGACCTGGTGGCCTAGGTTTGATGTCTCTACTGTCCTCTAACCTCTGTCCACCCCCTAATGCACACCTAAACCATAGGGATAGTCAGTCAGTATGTGCCTGCTTTCCCTGAATGAGCTTTATCAGCTTCCCCCAGGGAACGGCAAGGTAGGTTCACCCTTCTCTTAGAGTTCTGGACCACCTTTGAGATCAGCCCAAGGGACCTTTGTTGTAGGCTGTGCACAGGCCCATGAGGTTCACAGCTGAAAGGCCCTTTAGCCATCAGTTCTTCTGACCTTTACTTTGGGAACATGAACAGACTGTGAAGAAGCAGCTTGGCCAAGGTCACACAAGAGCAGAATCTGAACCCATGTCCCCTAGCTACAGTGGCAGGACTCCTACTCTTATACCACACTACCTCTCCTGCTGTATTTCCACCACTCCTCCAAGGCTGAACCCACATCAGAGCTCAGTAATCTTTGTTGAATGAATGAATGAGTAAATTAATGAGTGAGTGAGTGAAGACTGAGTGAACTCAGCACAGGTCTCATTGACCCTGTCTTCTTGCAGGGAGTCTGATCAGGGAGCTGGGGATGGAAAACCCGGGTCACAAATAAGTTTGTTTGATGTTTCTTCTCCCCCTCCCCAACATCAGAGGCCATTCAGCTACAGGTAGAAGACTGCTGAGCTGAAAGTGTTCATTAGAGCCAATTAACCATAGCTGTGGCTGAGCTGCCAATAAAAGAGGCCTGGGTGATGGGAAATGCCTGGCAGACCTTGTTTTCTCTTTCCGCTCCCAGAGCTCCAGCTGAAGAGTTTTGGCCAGGCTTCCTCTCAGACTTCTGAAGGTCTTCTTAATGATCAGAGCGGGGGATGATGAAGCGGGTGCCTGGAACAATTAATGAGGGAGGCCTGCTCTGCCTCAACTTCTGCAGGGAAACTGAGCAGGCCCAGGCAGCTCTTGGGCGGGATCCGGAAGGGAACAGCTGACCACTTCCTGGCCGTGGGGCCATGGACAAGTCCCTGTCCTGCCCTGGGCTGCTAGGCTGCCCTCTGCAAAAAGGGTGAGAGAGGACAATCAACTGCTTAGACATTGGTGTTCCTAGGTCTCTGCCAGCTCTGATGCTCCATATTCTCTGTTCTAAAGTCTCTCACCTCAAAAAAATACGTTGTCCTCATGCCAAGGTCTCTCCTAACTCAGATCTCCTCTGTCCTCATACCAAGCTCTCCTAGCTCTGACTTCCTCTGCTCTCTATTCTAAGGCCTCTGCCAACTCTGATGTTCTATGTTCTAAGCTTAGGGCCCCACAGGAGACTTTCTCCCATTGAATCACCATGGAAACCTGCTTCAGACTTGGTTTTTCATTTGCTCTATGGAATGATGAGGAGGAAGAAACCAGGTAGACTCGGCATTCCCAGCACAAATCACCAAGACCCCTGACTTCTGCTACAGGCTTGCATCAGAGCATAGGAAAGGCTCAGAAGGCCTTGTCCAGGACACAGTCAAAGTTGGCAGAGTGAGCCCACGGGTGCTCTGTGGTTCTTGGCACCTAAGACCTCAGGCAGCAAACAGCTCAGACCAGAACATACACACAGCCCAGAGAAATACTACAGAGCACCCCAGTGAGAGCGCCTGGCATCCTCAGATTCTGTGCTGTGATGCTGTCAATGCAGGGGAGGCCCCCTGCCCTTCCTGATCCCCACCTTTGCAATGTTTCTGTTGGGGTCTGAAACCTTTGGTTGAAGTGTTTAACACAGAGCGAGCACTGGAGAATCTGGCTCTTACTATAAACTCTTCCTTTTACTGTTCTCTGCCTGCATGGCTTCAGATACACCATTCAAATACTCTGGTCCTCCCTTTATCACCTGGGAAATAACAACATTACATTGAATGACTGGAGGGGAATCCTGGCATGAAGGGTGGTTAGGGAACCTCTTTCCTAAGGGCTGAATTCTTGGTCCTTTGCCATAACGTCATAGGCATCCCCAGGGGACCTTGAGCACAGCTCCTGCCTGCCAGTTCCCATAGGGTCGATGACCCAACCTTGCTGAACTTGGTCACCAAAATAATCCCTGCTTCAGTGTGCTGTTTCCAGTGCCCTTCATTTGTTTTGTCTCTAACACAATACCTGTTATCAGGACAACTATATAGCCTGGACTCCATCTATGCAGTAATTCATGGATGTCATACCTCGGGCTGTGGCTAGTAGACAGTGTCCCAAAAGTCTTAGTGCACTTTCATACTATGAAAAAAGCTTCGAGCTGCACTAATGCTTTAGGAACACCTGGCATGACATGTGATTAAAATTGAGCATTTGGAAGAAGCCTGGATTAGAAGTTTAGATGGCACAGAGTCACAGGTTTTGAGATTAAGGAGGGACTTCCATGGTCAGATAGTCCAACCCATATCCCAAATGGGACCGATATCTCAGTCTACCCAACAAACAGCTCATAGAATAAACCACCCTGTTATCTGACAAAGGCAGAGCCCTGACTCCCCCTGAGAGCTCTGCCTCCCAGTGCAGTCCATGAGGACTCAGCTAATGCAGACTGAACTTGTACCCCACTAAGACTGGCAAATCTTTGATAAATTGTTTTCTAACCCTGCCTTCCCCATCCTACACTTGTGAAGTTGTTCATTTTTTATCTTAAGTCTAAGACTTTACCCTTATGGAATTTTATTAGAAAGAAGAAGAAAGAGGGGAGGAGGAGAGAGAGAGACAGAGACACAGGGTCATAGAGAGGGCTCCAGCAGATGATGCCTGGACACCGAAGCCCTCCTCCCTCCTCCCTCCTCTCCCAGGTCTTTGTGCCAGCCTTGTCATCGTTCTTTCCAGATGGTCTGGAGAAGAATCAGTCGACAGAATCCTATCTCCTACTCTCACTGCTGTTCACCCAAATCCTGTCCCTGCTCGGATTCCTGACTGTCCTTCAATGAACCTTATTTCTCACTATAGGAGTTATCATTGTTTATTGTTTTCCTTTCTTTGTATCCCCAGGGCTTAGCAGAGTGCCTGGCACATAGTCGGTGCTTAATTAATGCTTATTGATTAACTGGCTTGACGATGTCCATCCAGCTAAAGGCTTCATACGTATTACGTCATTGAACCCTCACAACAATCCTGGAAACTAGATGCTATTTTTAAGCCCATTTTGCAGTTGAGGAAACTGAGGCATAGAGCAATTTTTTTTTTCAGGGTCACTTAGCTAGGAAGCCTCTGAGACCAAATTTGAACTCGGGTTTTCCTCACTCCAGGCCCAGAGCTGTGTGCATGGTGGTGTCCCCAGCTGTAAATGTCTATTGTCCGACTCCTACATCAAATCTTCTGTTGTGTATTTTTCTCTTTCATTGGTGACAGTGAGACAAACATCGCCCCCTCGAGAGCTCAAGACCTCAGCTTCCTTAGCAGAGCTTCTGAGCTCCTTCTGGAAGGGCCATCTGCCCAGGGAACCTCTGGATATGAGCCCTAACCACCCATTCCTCATGTCTTGGAAGGGTTTCTACTTCTCTTAAATACACGTACTGAGACGGCCCCTGGCTTTGCTTCTTATGTTCTCAGGCTGACCAAAGCTACTCCAAGACCCTGAGAAGAGAATCAGTCATCATCACTTCTCCCTGGCACCTTCTTAGAGGAGAAGCTGGCACAGTGTGGAGTTGTGTTAACTCATCTGATCCTCACAAGGCTGAGAGGCAGGTGATACTACTATCCTCATTTTACAGATGGGGAAACTGGGCCTGAGAGAGCTTAACTGACTAGCCTAGGGTAACACAGTTACAAAATGGACTCCAGACTCAACACATTGTGTCACTTACTTGTGCCATTAGGGGTATGGTGCCCCCACAATCTGGAAAATCTGCATAAAAGTTTTTGGCACTTTCTTCTTGCCAGAGAAGAAACCTGAGTTGTTTCTTTGTCTTTTATGGGGTGTCTATACTAGCTTATTGTAAAATTTGGTTAAGTATTTGTGTCATCTGCTGGCCTTCGTGTGCCTTCTGTGGCTTCCACAAGACTCCCCCCAAAAGTCCCATGTAATTGTTGATGCCAATTCCAATGCCAAAATCTCAACTGGGAAAGTCATGATGTAGAAGGGCTGACTGTGTTTGCCAGAACACTGTAATTAGAAATACACATGGGTTCAAATCCTGCCTCAATCACTTACTGTGTGACTTCTGCAAATCCCTTAACCATTCTGTGACTCACTTGCCTTATATGTAAAATAAGAGACTTGAACTCAGGACCTGTGAGGCCTTTCCTGCTGTCCTTCTATGATCTCTCGCACACACCCCAGATTCTATGTTTCTATTTGATCCTTCTTTGAAGGAAAAGGAGTTTCCAGAGAGTAGGGAGAGAGGAGACAGAAGGAATGAAAAAAGGAGCCAAGGGATAAAATTACAGTGGATATCTAAGTCTGGGTGACCTTTAGTGTGAGGGTGGGCACCCCTCATGTTGGAGCAGATTTTACCTCCTGTCCTTTGCTATGTGGATCAGTCATTTCATTACGGTGAGTGCCCTTCACTTCCTATATCCTTACATAGGTTGGTTGGTCCAGTTTCTAATGTGATTAAGGTAATCAGAGTAGCCCTTGAGGGGAAGAGGGCAAATCCTACCCTTAGCTTGCTGGAGAATGGTCAATCATAGAGAGTTGGGAAACTCCAACAGGAAGGGGTACGTCTTGACCCACCTGGACATCCAGACACTAGCTAAAAGCTGGAAAGAGGCATTCTGGAATCTCTGGGGACAAGCTCTCTGGGGCTTCTCCCCTGGTCAACTGCCATGGGGACTTTCATCTTATACCAATTGAAAATCCCAAGGATGGCTCTGGCTAAAGAGTCCACAGTGCTTGACTCCTGGGTTCCCATCAGATCCTTCTAGTAGGGTTCTGATGTCAAAGGTCATGATCCAAGAACTTTCAGAGGGTCAATAGCTGTACTAAGAGCTGACTGTAGAATCAAGATCTTTGGACTTCAAACTGGAGGGTTTCTACCATTGTGATTCTTGGTGTTCTTGTATGCAACACAGCCTATTTCATGACTGACAATAGCCCTTGCTGTACCTGCATAGGACACAGCCTTTCTAACAGATAACCCATGTAGAACACACCAGGAGGTGGCTCATGATACTCGATACTTGAAAGGCTCTTCCATTCAGGGTTACCCCTTCATGAATATGGTATAAAGCAATGGCTAGCATGTAAGAAGACTGGAAAGTAGAAAGGGGTCAGGTGGGAAGGGCTTTGAATGTCAAACAGAAGGAAGACACTCTCTCCTTATATAAGTCTATACAATGTAAATACAAAAGAGGTGCTCAGTAATTTGAGGAGGTAGGGCCTGGCAGCTAAGGACAAGAAGACAGCATTTATGCTGAGTCTTGAAGGATGGGTGAATCCAGGAGGGAGAGGGGAAAAGGGACTTACTCCGAGCAAGGCATCAATCAGTGCTAAGGCACCAAGACAGTGGATGGGGTACCCTGGGTGAGGAGCAGAAAGAAACCCAATTGAACTGGATGTTAGAGTGGGAAAGGCAGGAGTGCCAGTGAGGCTAGACAGATGGGTTGGGCCAGGTTGCAAAGCTTTGTATAAGCCACACAGAGCATCCTAGCAGCAATAGTGAAGCTCTTGGATTTATCGAGTGGGAGAGTGACTTGGTCAGATCTTGCTTAAGTAAAATCACTGAGACTGAGAGGTCACATGATGTGCCCAAGGTTACATCAGTTGAGTGTCTTTCCCAGTAAAAGGGTCATTGTCAGCCAGGAAGACCAAGAAAAGCTTTTACAGGAGGTATCCTTGAATTGCCCTTTAAACAATCACTCAAAATTCAACAGGCAAATAAGGACATTCTGTTCCTAGAGGATTCTTCAGATGAAACAAACCTGGGAGGGCTTCTAGAAAACAGCACACTTAATAAAGTTAACTGTATCCCACAGTAGACCAGAAAGCCATCTTGACATTGAGCTACAGGAGTGACAGCATGCTGTCCCTCTGCACTCTGCCCTAGTCCGAAGACACGTGGAGGACCACCTTCAGTTCTGGGCACCGCAGCTTAGGATAGACATTGATCATCAAGAGTGTGTCTGATGGCAGATGACCAAGAAGCTGAAGGGTCTAAACTCCCTTCTTTGATAGAATCAAAGATGTTTAGACACTAGATATAAAAACATGGGGAGGGGGCACAGAACACAACAGTTGTCTTCATGTATGATAAGATTGTCACATGGAACAAATTCAACCTTATTTTGTTTGGTCCCAAAAGATGCAACCAAGAACAAAGGATGAAAATCACCAAGGTATGTAGGTATGTTTTATTTATGTATGTACGCATATATGTGTATATATGTATACATATATGTGTATATCTCTATATAAATATAACCATACCTAATTGTAGCCTGTGGGCATGGGCAAAGAGGAAGAGGGAGAAAAGACAATGTAGAAAGTGTGCAGTAGAGAATGAATGAAAACCTACAAGGAAGCAAAGAAAAGATGGACAGCTCCCAACACAACCCATAGTATTTAATATATAGGCTTTCTTGAAATAGAAATTTATTGCTATACATTTCAAATTCTCCCTACATTTTGCTGTGCACGTGACATGTTTTTTTCATTTGTTATTTTATATTTGTTTTAATATGTTTGTTTCTTTTTTCTTATGTAAGTTTTAATTTAAAAAAAGAAAATCATAAAGGAGAAAATTTTGATTTAATATCAAAAAAAGCTCTAGCACTTACTTTCCAGGTAAGTGACCTTGGGTAAGTCACTTAACCTCTATGAAATTCAGTTTTCACACGTGCCAAAGGGGAGGTTGGAAGACATGTTCTCTCAAATTCTTTCCACATTAGATCTGTGATTATTCCTAAGTAGGGGGAGCTACCTTGGGAGGCGGTGGCTTCTTCATCATTGGAAGTCTCAAAGCCAAGGCTGGATGGTCACTGGTGGTATGTTCTAGAGAACATTCCTATTCTGATACAGATTGGACTGGATGGTCACCAAATTCCCTTCCAACTCTGAGATTCTATTGTTCTGTGAATAGAGTGAGCAAAGGACAGAATTCAGAGGGCATGCTGGGGGCCAATTGGATAGAGGAGAGAGTACAAAGACCCTTACTAGACCCTCTCTCTTTTTCCTTTCTCAGACACTTCTTTATTGTAGATATTTACGAACTGTATTATGAACTGTAATCTTTTCGTGTAGCTCATTTCTTGTTTGTTCATCTTTGAATGGCTGTCCATATTTGTGTACAAAATGGTACCTCCAGTAGCAGGCACTTAATGATTTTTTTCATTGAAGGAATGAACTTAATTGAATGAGTGAGTGACAAGGAAGAACTGATCCTAGACCAATGACCCTCACCAGGGTACTGCCATAGAAAGCTCATCGCTGTCCTCTCTTCCCAGAATACCAGCAATGGATTATGGTTGTGGTTGAAATAATGGAGTGAATACTGAAGCCAGTCAAAATCTTCAGGTTCAAATCCCACCTCATGATATTTACCAGCTGTGTAACTTTGAATAGGCCACTTCACCACCCCTATGCCTCAGTTTCTTCATCTATAAAATGGTTATGATGGCACTTCCCTACCTATCTGCCTGGGTTCTTTTAAGAAAGTGTTTTATAAGTAGTTGATATTATTATCTGACTTCCATGACTTGCTGGGCCAGAGGGGCCAGAGAGAGGCTCTCTCTCCTTTGAGAACAATGCCTTTGCTGACTGAGAATGCCAGGAATCCTCCACTGGGGTCATCACAACTGAGTGACCCGGAACAATCCTGCGTGTTTTCTTAAGCATCAGCCAAAAGGCAGTCAGTGTATGAAACAGAAATGATATTGTGAGGCACTTCTCTCTGGAATCCATTCCAGCCAAGATCTCCCTCAGAGGGAAGAACAGGTTGCCCTGAGAGTCCCTTGCCTGCTCTCATCCCCTATGGCACCAAGGAGATCCCCCAGCTGGAGCCTGGGTTCTCTCTTAGAACAGTTTCCCGTGAAAAAATCCAGGGCTGAGATATACTTACCATGTAAACAGAAGGGCAAGTTGGAGGATGCAGACCCCAGATCTCCCCCTCACCCCCTACCTCCCATCAGCCCCTCCTCACCCAGCATGACTGGGTTACTAATCCTGACCTCCCAGGTCTGTGGTTTAACTGAGTCACATTCTCTTTCCTGCTTCTTAAAAAAACAATCAGAATCATTCCTTCCCCTCAAAGCCATATGGCTACACTTATCTTTGCATGTCCAGCCCCGGGCACAACACTTGCTGCTTGGTTGATTGATTGCTCTGGAGCCGGGTGAAACATTAGTGATCTTCCAGGGGCAGATAGAAGATAAGACTTAGCACAGGAAGCCCAGTATCCTGGCACTCCCCCAGGGTCACAGCCTCAGTCATTCTGCACTCCCTTGCTCCTTCACACCCTCCTTCCCTACACAAGTAATCCCACATCTTGCCATTATGGATGCTCCCAGATATCCTCCCATTCATCACCTTCTCTCTACTCACATAAGACCCACCCTTATTTGGACTTTCCTCTCCTCTTGCACTTGCCAACTTGCAATGCTCTAGCCCCTCACCTCCAAATCTCAGTATCCCAAGTTTCTTTCTAGAATTGATTCAAGCACAGACTTTCCTGGTTCCCCATCCTCCACTAGATCACCCTACATTCATTTGTATTTATTTCAGGTGGTACACAGGTACACAGGCATGCTTTCTCCTCCATTCAAATTTAAGCCTGTTACACTAGCTTAGTCAGGTAGTCAACCAGCATTTATTAAGTGCCTGCTGAATGCTGAGGCACCACACTAAGTGCTAGGGATACAAAGAAAGGCCAGAAAGCAAAAATCCCTGCTCTCAAGGAGTTCATGGACTACTAGGAAAGACAATGTGCAAGTAAGTAACTACATGCAAACAAGCTACAGGATGAATTGGAAAAATCAGCAGACAGAAGGGACTGGATTAAGAAGACTTGGGAAAGACTTCAGTACAAGGTGGAACTTCAGCTCAGATGTGAAATAAGTTAGAAAGAGGAGATGTGGAAGGACAGAGGCCAGGAGTCTACAGATGGACAAGCAAGGAGGCCTTTCTCACTGGATTGGCAGATTACACACATGGAAAGACTGGAAAGGTGTAGCAGAGCAAGTTAAGGGCTTTGAATGCCAAAAGAGGATTTTCTATTTGATCCTTAGGGTAATAGGCAACACTGGAAAGGATTGAATAGTGCGGTGACATGGTCACCCTCTCTTTGTAGCCTTGGTGATTAATGTGGTATCTGGCATACAGTAGGCTCTGTGGCAAAGTGTATCAATTGACTGATGGAAATATACCAAATAAATCACAAATCTCACTTTATAGATCGGGAAATGGAAACACTAAGAAGAAAATAGATGGAGAAAGGAACACTGTAATGAGCTCTCTTTTGGACATGTTGAGTTTGAGAAGCTTTCAGGGCATCAGTTTGAGAGGTCAAAAAGGAAATGGGAGATGTTGGACAAGGTTGGGAGAGAGGTCAGGGCTGAATATCTAAATTTTGAACTTTTCCTCAAGGAGCACTGAACTCCCAGGAGCTAAAGAGGTCAAAAGGGACATTACGAAAGAGGGAGAAGAGAACAGAGTCCAGGAAAGACTAACCTCAGAGTGCTAAGGTTTTACCTACGGTAAGCAGCCGCGATATAGATGAAGATCCAGAAAAGGGGACAGAGAAGAAGTGAGCACCAGATGGCAGAACCAGGAGAAGGGGGTGCCATGGAAGCCCTGAGAGAAGGGAGATCCAAGAAGAAATGGTGGTGAGTAACATCAAATGCTGCAGAGAGGTCGAGAAGGATGAGGAGTGAGAAAAGATCATGAGATTTGTCAGATAAGAGATCACTGGTCACTTGGGAGAGCTGACAGTAAGAATGTTTCAGCTCTCTGGGGAAAGCCATGAAGCTTAGAGAAGAGCCAAGAGCACTGCTTAGTGGAGATGGGGTCAAAACTACTTACAGAAGAAAGAGGGAAGAGCTCACCCCAGTGATATTTTATTAGTGAGTTTTCTTTTTTTTTTTTAATTTTCTATTTATTTTTTATTTTTATTTTTTAAATTTTATTTTTCATTTTTAACATGGTTCATAACAGATAAAACAATTCAAACTTTTGGTCAGGTGATACTTCTTTTTAAAGCATTTACAGTACAGACCACAAAAGAATTTTTTTAAAACATTAACCGAGACACAAATAATATTTAAGTTGCTAACTTCACAAACCCTTGACCTAATTGTCTCCACAGTATTGCTAACTTACTGTTGTTGGTCTAAAGTCCTGTGCCTAATAGCTTAATTTTAGACAACCTCGGATGTTCCCCTACCCATAATCTATAATTGAATAGATCTGGTATTAAGCTTACAAACTTTTCAACTGTAGGAAATTGTCACCAAGAGTAGGGACATTGCAGGGAAACAATATCTCCCCAACTTCATGTCAATTCCAGGCAGGATTAGATTATCCACTTGCATTCAGTCAGACTTAAAGTCTGCCAGGTGTCAGTGGGGAAATTGAGGCAGGAGAATCCTACCTCAGCCCAGGCTGAAGAGCCACTCTCCCACCCTTCCCATGAGATCACCTTTTGCAGTTCATACCAGCATCTCACAGGCTTACTGGCATCATGGATTGGAGGCTCAGACCGCCTTTCTTGCTATCCATACCTGGAGTTAGACTCAGAAGAACAGTCACTTAAGAGTCCCATAGCGTCTAAAAATAGCAAATTCTAATAACCAAGTTTCAAATATGATTATAATTTCACTTTGGCTAAGGAACATCTTTTGAGACAAGTCTTAAGTGACTAACATGGCTTTCTATACATGTTCTAGTTCCTGATTAAATGGCAATCATAAAATCAAATTTACCATAAAAACCTTAACTTTTCCATCCATGCCAAATTTTACCTGAGGTTACCTTTCTCTAGAAAATTTAGACTAAAATTCTTTTCCCCAAACTAAAGATGACATTGATTTATTCACAATAATTAATTCAGTCAATTGTTTTCATACTAATTGCTTTTACCTCACTTTGTAACATGTCCAATTTTTCTCCCCATCACTCCCCTCCCCCCGCTTCCTAATACCTTGCCTTCTGATTACTCCTTGCCTTAATGTACCCTCCCTTCTATCATACCCCACCCTTCCCTTATCCCCATCTTCTCTCTTTTCTTGTAGAGAAAGATAAATTTCTATACCCCATTCCCTGTATTTCTTATTTCCTGATTATATGCAATAAAAATTCTCAGCATTCATTGCTAATACTTTGAATTCTAACTTCTCTCCCTCCCTTCCTCCCTCCCCAACCCCACTGAGAAGGCAAGCAATTCAATAAAGACTAAATATTTGTTATTTTGCAAAAAAATTCCATAATAATCATGTTGTGTGATACTAACTGTATTTCCCTCTATCCTACTCTATCCCTCCTTAATATTTTTCCCCCTCAATTGACCTTGTCCCTTCTCGAACGTGTTTATTTGTAGTAACTCCCTTCTCCCATTTGCCCTCCCTTCTATCATTCCCCTCACCTCATTTTTCACCTCCTCTGCTACTTTCCTGTGGTGTAAGATAGATTTTCATATCAAATTTAGTGAGCATGTTATTCCCTCTTTTGGCCACATGTAGAGAGAGTAGCTTCACTTTTCCCCTCTTCTCCTTTTTCCCTTCCACTGAGCAAGATTTTTCTTATCTCTTTTGTGAGTTATAGTCTACCCCATTCCATTTCTCCCTTTCTCCTCCCAGTATTTTTCTCACTCACCCATTAATTTTTATTTTATTTTTCTTTGTGTGGATATCATCTCTTCTGATTCAACACACCCTGTACTCTCTGTCTATATATGTGTATGTGTATGTGTGGATGTACAATCTCTTCATGTACCCAAATACTGAGAAAAGATTCAACAGTTATAAATATTTTCTTTCCATGTAGTAATGCAAACAGTTTAGCTTTAGAAAGTCTTTTATGATTTTTCTTTCCTGTTTACTTTTTCATGCTTCTCTTGATTCTTGTATTGGAAAGTCAAATTTTCTATACAGGTCTGGTCTTTTCCTCAATATGAATGATTCAAAGTCCTCTATATAATTTAATGACCATTTTTTCCCTTGAAGTATTCTACTCAGATTTGCTGGATAGGTGATTCTTGGTTTCAATCCCAGTTCCTTTGACCTCTGGAATATCCCATTCCAAGCCCTTCTATCCCTTAAGGTTGAAGCTGCCAGATCCTGTGTTATCCAGATTGTATTTCCACAATACTCAAATTCTTTCTAGTTGCTTGTAATATTTTCTCCTTGATCTGGAAACTCTGAAATTTGGCCACAATATTTCTTGGAGCTTCTCTGTTCAGGTCTCTTTCAAGAGGTGATCAGTGGATTCTTTCAGTATTTTTTTTCCCTTTGGTTCTAGAATATCAGGGCAGTTTTTCTTGATAATTTCATGAAAGACAATGTCTAGGCTCTTTTTTTGATCATGACTTTCAGGTAGTCCCATAATTTTTAAATTTTTTCTCCTGGATCTATTTTCCAGCTCAGTTGTTTTACCAATGAGATGTTTTACATTATCTTCTATTTTTTCAAACTTTTGGTTTTGTTTTCTACCTGCTTTGTTTATGTCATAGTCATTCATTTCCCTGAACTTAATTCTCTGTTTCAACGAATTATTTTGTTCAAGTGAGCTTTTGAACCTTCTTCTCCATTTGTCTAATTCTGCTTTTTAAAGCCTCCTTCTCTTCATTGGCTTTTTGGACCTCTTTTTCCAGTTGAGTGAGCCTCTTTTTAAAGCTGTTATTTGACTCAGCATTTCTTTTGATTCTCCTTCAGTAAGCTGCTAACTCATTTTTCAAGCTCTTCTATTGCCTAGGTCCAGTTTAAATTCCCTTTGGAGGCCCTGGAGGCAGGGGCCTTGACTTCCTCTGACAGTATGCCTTGTTCTTCCTCATCTGAAAGGATGGAGGGAGACAGCTGTTCCCCAAGAAAGTAAGCTTTTATAGTCTTATTTTTTCCCCTTTTTTTGGCATTTTCCCAACCAGTTACTTGACTTCTGAGTTTCCTCTCCACAACCACCTTGCCTCCACTTCCACTAAGGCAGGACTGGGGACTGAGATTCAGATGAGCTGCTCCAATCCCTCAGGGGCTTTAAGTGAGGTCAGGACTGGTCAGTGTGAGGTTAAGATCAACTGCCCAGGTGGGGGCAGGGCCTCCACACAGGGCTCAGTTCCCTCAGGGACTTTACCATGAGACCTTCAACAATGGATTCAGTCTGCTGCCTGCGTTGGGAGTCCGCAACCACTACTGCCTCTACTGCTGCCTCAACTGCTGCCACCTGAGGCGTCCTGAGTTATGGGGACACTCTGTTCCCCTCTCAGCCAGCTGAAAAAACCCTCTCACTGACCTTCAGTGACTGTGGGTTGAGGGATCTGCACTGCTGCTGGAGATTCTGTCCCTGAAGTCTGCTCAGTCCTGCTCCTCCCAGTGCTGCATGGCCAAGGCTGGGCTGGGCTCTGCTCCATGTCCAGTGTAACAGACCTTTCCCATTGGTCTTTCAGGTCACTCTGGGCTAGAAATCTCCTCCACTCCATTGTTCTGTGGCTTCTGCTGCTCTAGAATTTGTTAAGAATTCTTCTTTACAGGTATTTTATGGGCTGTGGGTAAGAGCTAGTGTATGTGTGTCTTTCTACTCCACCATCTTGGCTCTGCCCCCCCCCCCCACCACATTAGTGAGTTTTCTGACCAAGAGAATATTCTTGGGACTGAAAAGGACAGAGGGAAAATTGAATAGGGAGTTAATGCCCAAGTTAAATGAGAAGTGAGGAAACATCAGTCCCAGTGAATGACAAGCACTGGCAGATGTGATGGCTTAGCCACCATCGGGGATGCTCAATAGATTGCTGACTGAGCATGGCAGCTCTTGACCATCATCCCACTCAGACTGAGTGTTGGCCCAAAGTCTGGGACCAGTACAGTGAGCCCCTGGAAGCAGGGATCCAATGAGGAGGAGTGAACTGAGGCCCATTGGAAAAAGGGTGGCCCCAAGATTCCTGACTGATCCACATCTCTGAGTGGTTGACAGACCAGCCTGGGTGAGATATGAAAACCCAGTCTCAAAATAAATAAATATACAAATGAATAGATGAGAAACAGTGCGATGAATAGATAGGTAAATAAGCAAAGAGATAAACAGATAAATGAATGAATGAAAAAAGATCATGACAGATGGAAAAGATACTACAGGACTGGAGAACTCATACTAACCCCAACTAGCATTTATATAATGTAAAGTTCTTCATATATATTCAATCATTAGTCCTCATGACAACCCCTTGAAGTAGATTGCATTATTATCCCCATTTTACAGATGAGGAAGTTGAGTCATAGAGAAGTCAATTGACTTACTCAGCATTACACAACTTGCTGGTGTTTAGTTATTTTTCAGTTGTCTTTGACTCTCTGTGACCCTATTTGGAGTTTTCTTGGCAGAGATACAGGAATGGTTGGCCATTTCCTTCTCCAGATCATTTTTACAGATGAGGAAACTGAGAGAAATAGGGTGACCTAACTTGCCCAGGGTCATACAGCTAGCAAGTGTCTGAAGGCAGATTTGGATTCAGGAAGATGAGTGTTCCTTACTCCAGGTCCAGTTCTCTATACACTATGGCACCATCTAGGAAGTGTCTAAAGCAGGATTCAAATGCAATCCTTCCTAACTCCAATCCGGTGGTCTACTCACTATGCCACCTAGCTGGCTCAAACAAATGTGATGCTATTTTTCAGAAAAGGAAGAGAGCACAGTGTTGTAACTAGGGGCCAGGGAGCTCAACTAGGGGTCCTGAGGAAGTTCTAGAAAGGATCGTTCAGGAGATGAGTAACCAGCATCTAGGAATGAGAGTCTGTACTACCAAGAAGGTAGCCCTGCTCCTAACAGATCAGACCAGATACCACATCATTGGACAATCACGATAACTTGCACTCAGATCCAGCTTAGCACAAAAGGCTGTCATCAATGACTCAATATTAGGTTGGCATCAGGTCCCTGGGGTGCCCCAGAAATCTGTTCCTGAGTTTGGGATGCATAATAGCTTATCAGTTACCCAAATAAAAACTTAGAGAGAATGCTCATCAAACCCCAGACAACAACAAAGATCATGGCAAGAGTCTGAACATGTAATGGAGGGACCCAAGTTCAAATTCTATTTCTCTTTCTTCCTGTCTGTGTGAACCTGGCTAAGTCACTTTCAAATATCCCAGGGTTATACATCTAGGTCTGAAAGCTGCTTTTTCAGAAGGCATCCAGTACAACCCCCTCATTTTTCAGAGGAGGAAAATGAGGCCCAGACAGACACATGACCTGTATTAGGTCATATAAATAGTAAGCCACAGTTATGATTCAAATCCAGATCCCCTGACTTCAAATCTGGCATTCTCTCCATTGTAGTACATCAACCAGGCCCTCACTTTCCTCATCTGTAGAGCACTGAAAGTTAGGCATGTGACAGTAACAATTCCTACCTACCAAGGTCCTTCACAACTCCCACAGTCTACAATTCTGTGGCCCTTGGACTTCTAATTTCTAAGGCCCCCTTTCTGTTCTAAATCCTCAATCTTGGATTTGAATCCAACTCAAAAAGATCTTGTCAGGCTAGAACATTGGGCCAAATCTGATAGGATGAAATTTACTAGGAAAAAATACAAGTTCTTACAATTGGGTTAAAAAAGCTCAAGTCTACACACACACACACACACACACACACACACACACACACACACATGCACACACACACACATGTGATGGGGAAGCCTGTGTAGACAAGTTTACCTGCAAAGATGGAGGAAGTTCCTCAATCATAAAGTCAACATGAGTCATCATCATGACACAACTTTCACAATGACGACAGCAACAACAAACGCAATTTTGAACTGCACTGGTAGCCCTAGGTTCCAGAAATGGGTGAGAGTCTCACTGTTCTCTGTTCTAGTCAGTGAAAATGCAGATAATCGTGCTCAGGTCTGTGCTCTTCACTCATGGAAAGATGCTGACAAACTTTTAAGTGCCCAGAGGAAGGTGACTTCATGCTAAGCTTGAGATCAGCTGGAAGGATGGCACTTGGGGTATTTAGCCTAGAGAAGATTCTGCTGTAGGAATGGGGAATAAAGCTATCTCCACATAGTTAAACGGCTGTAACATGGAGGAGTTAGTGGATTTGTTTGAGCCGTCTGGTCTCAGAGGACAGAAAGGCTTGATATCAGGACATGGCTTCTCACAATGAGAGCCATACCCAAGTGGAAGGGTTGTCTCTGGAAGTGTGCCTTCCCTGGGCACCTCCAAGTCATGGCTGGACACTCCTTGGGACATGCACCTGGATAAGACTAGAAACCCTATGAGTTCCCCACAAGTTCATCCATTCTGCTCTTCTCTCCTTCCAAACCTTTCCATTATCATATTTTTGGTAAAGTGCAAGACAACAGAATCAGCTGGATAGGACCCATGAGATCATCAAAATTCATTCCTGAATTTAATAGATGAGGAAACCAAGGCCCAGAGTGATCCATATTATCAGTGACTGATGAGGGCCTCAGACTCAGGCTCACTCTTTGCCAAGCATGGTCACTTTCCAAAATATTCTGCTGCCTCTCAAGAGTAGGGTTGTTTCTATATTTGTATTTGCCAGCCCAGTGTCAAGAACAATGGTTTAATGAATTCTTTCTGGTCGATTGAACCCCATCATTTGATGCCATGTTTGGAGGGCCTATCATCCTGATCTAGACCTGGGAACCACAGGCAGCTGGATTCCCTGAGTTGGATTCTCTCATAAAAGGAGGTTGAGGCAGAAGCCTGAGTTTCAGGATCTGTGTTGTTTGGGGTCAAGAAGAAAAAGTTCAGATGTTGCCTTGGGAAGAGAGAAAGTCACATCTGTCCTAAAGTGATGGTGATGGTGGGAAAGGCCACCCTTGAGTTACAGGATTCAGTCAGATCTTACACCTGCTGCCTATGTGATCACTGATCAGCTGCTCTGTCTTTGGGAGCCTCATTTTCCTCATCTGTAACAAGAGGGAGCTGGATAAGGTCACGAAAGTCTTTTTCTAGCTCCAATCTTATTTGATGTGACACATGTTCGTGTTAGTTCTTGAGGGATGTTAGGATAGGGCTAGGGTGACTCACTGGTCTTAGTTAAGGTGAAATGTCAGAACATGGGAATAAACCAGGGGTGGGGAACCTGTAGCCTAGAAGCCACATATAGTCCTCTAGATCCTCCAGTGCAACCCTTTGACTGAATCCAAATCTCACAGAACAAATCCTCTTAATAAAAGGAGGTGTTGTAAAACTTGGAGTCATCAAAAGGCTACACCCAAGATGGAGCCTTGGAGAATGTTTGCTAAGTAGTTGACATGACATGAATGAAAATTCAGCAGAGGAAAATAAAAAAGGAGCAGTCAGTTGGATAGACAGATAGATATATAGATGGACAGACAGAGAGATAGATAGACAGACAGACAGACAGATAGATAGATAAATAGATAGATGATAGATAGTCGATGGATACATGGATGGATGGATAGATGATGGATAGATGTATGCATAGATAGATATAGCTATTTAGCTACTGAGCATTTAATAAGCACTTACTATGTGTTAACCATTAATTTAAGCTCTGGTGACATAAACACAGGCAAATGTAATTTCTATCTTCAAGGATCTTACATTCTAATGGAAAAAGACAAAACACAAAGGGAGAGAGGGGGTGGATGGTGAGCAAGTAGAGAAGTTTAGACAATGAATCAAGTTGGGAGCTGGGAATGGCTAGGGAAGGATGATGAAACTGGAGGGAAAAAGAATATCCTGAAATAGAAAGTGGCCAATGGTGTCAAATGCTGCCCAAGTCATGGCAGATAGGAACCGATAAATGGGCATTAGATTTGGCAATTTTGACACCACTGTACTCCTGGAAAAGAGTGATTCAGAGGAGATAACTGAGAGGCACTGACTGTAGAAAGTGACTTTCTATTTCTCCTTTGAGTCATCTGCCACAGAAGTTCTGTGAATCAAGGGCCAATGAGGATCATTGTGTCCATTGTATTGCTGAGGAAACAGTGTCCGTGAGGGTTCCTGACTTGTCCTTGGTTATACTGAGAAGTGGAGGGACCAGTCCTTTGATGACATGCTCAAATCCTCAGCATCCCTGGACATACACTGGTGTTAGGATGAAATTGTGCATGTGTGTGTATTGGGCTGGGGGGGGTGGGGAAGGGGGGGTGGCTCAAAAAACTAGTCTGAAAGTCCCCGTTGGAGCCTCTTCAAGAGGCTGTCCTCCGTCATTATTATTAGAGCAGCCTTTCTGCAGCACTCCTGCCTCCACCCACCCTACACACAGAGGTTTTTCCTGCTGTGACATATTACTGAGCCATGCAGAGGCCCTGTTTCAGGGTGCAGCTTAGGCTGGGTAGAGCTTTATTAGAAACGGCGCAGTTTCCAACACAAAATAGTGTAGGGCCAATCGCCAAAGTCTTTCAAGCTAATGAACCTGCCCTTTTCAGGATGCCTCAACCTGCAGCAGCCAGCCGCAGCCATTCACTGGGCTTCGTCCCCATCTCCTGGGACCCCTGCTTGCCCCACCATACAAGGTCGGCCATTGTGAGCCCGGGAAAGAAGGACGAGCTCCGCGATGGCTTGAAAGGATGTCTTCCTTCATTAAACTTCCCTTGACAAGCCCTGAAAACAATGATTCATGAGAGCGATTTTTTGCTTCAAAGGAACCCTTTTGTGGGCTTTGGGCTCAGAGATGAATTGACTGTAATCTCCTCACCAAATGAAGTGGTTTCCCCAACACATAATTCTTCCATCAGGAAACAACAGCTTTTTTTTTTTTCAGGGCAAGAGGTAAGCTTACCCAAAGGGGGAAATGTACCCAAACTGATAAAGGGAAAACATTATCAAAGCAGCACCAGGCACATGACCTCAGTCATAATGAACATATTGTTGCCCAACATACCAACTGGGCATAGGTATTCCAACTGCCCCGATTTTACAATGTATCCTCAGGGCATATTAACGCGGGGGCATGATGGATAATGGGATGGAGAACTGAGTTTTAATCTTGCTATCACCCCTCTATGCCTCGTATTTCTCATCAGTGAAGTCAAGGAGATGTTTCTAAGGTCTCTTGGGTTGATCCCTCCTTTAAGGGCCCTCCCAGATCTGGCATGCTCTGGTCCACATTCTAAGGATTCATCTCAGAGCTGATTTGTCTCAGAGTCGATTCGTCTCAGTTGTCTGTTCTAAGGTACTTCTGGTTTCCGTCACTCCATATTCACCAGTCTATGTTCAAAAGTCCTTCCCAGCTCCAACATCCTGCATTTTAGGCTCTAATGTATTTAAAGCCCTGCACAACTTGGTTTTGACACATATGACCCAGTAAAGTATCCACATTATTCCTCCTCAATCACTCCAAGTTCCAGATAAATTGGTCTGCTTGCGATTCTCCCCACCAGGTATTTCAATTCAAAATGATGTACTTTTGCAGAGTTTGTTCCCCAGAACTGAGTGTTCCTCTTCCTCACCATACCCCTTAGGTATGAATGTATAAGCACACATTCATATATGTATGTATATGTATATACATATGTATGTGTACACATATACATACATGTATATAGTAAATGTGTGTATTGAATACATATATATACTAAATGCGAAATATATATGAATATACTACTAATGCGAAATATATATGAATATATAGTATATACACTAAATATGCATATATGTATATATTCACATACATAGATAAATACCTACTATCTCCATAGATAGATAATATGTATTTACTCATCTATGTCCATGTTGTTTCCTCCCAGTAGACTATAAGCCCCTTGAGAGCAGGGACTAGTGTGTTTTGACCTTTATCACCCCAGTCTTAGCCCAGGGCTAGGCACCTACTAGACAGCTGGTAAATATTTGTTGAATTGTAAAGGTTGGAATAGGGTTCCATCCAACTCTGACATTCAGGGTTCTATGATCTTTGTGTTCATCCTTGGTTGCCGAAGAAGACCACACCATCAGAGAAATGATGACATAACTTGCACTTGACTTTGTTTTGAATGAAGGAGGACTGTGCAAGGTCACCAGCCTCACTTCTCCCCCAGAGCCATCTGAATCCAATGACCAAATATTCATCAGGATGACTAGAGATGACCCAGGATCAGGCAATTGGGGTTAAGTGACTTGCCCAAGGTCACACAGATAGTGAGAATCAAGTGTCTGAGGTGAGATTTGAACTCAGGTCCTCCTGACTCCTTCACTGGTGCTCTATCACTGCACCATCTAGCTAAGAGGCATCTTAGATCTAAAATTCTAGATTCTAACATTTGTCACCTCTCTGACCACCAGGGACTAAGAACCTGAGTCTTTTTCATGCCTATTCAACCATGCTCCTCAGTCCCCTGAAGCCCAATATATAAGCGACATCCCACTTGTGAGCTGATTAAGCTCAGGAGCAGATGGACATGACCAGTTACCTCGCTTCGGAATCCAGGCTCTAACCATAAGTCAGAAGAAAACAGACTAGAATGGTGGAATGGATGGAGCATTGAATTTGAAGTCAGAAAGGTCTGGGTTCAATTCTTCCCTTAGACCATAAGTTCTTAACCTGGGATCCATTAACCCCCATGGGTCCTGTGGATAGACTTCAGAGGGTCCATGAACTTACATGTGAAAAAACTACAGCTTTCCTTTCATTAACCTCTAACTTAAATATAGCAACTAAAAAATAAAAATAAGCCGTTCTTTTAGGGAGAGTGTAGGTGTCACCAGATTACTCAAAAACAGTTCAGAACCTCTGTCTTAGATGTTATCAGTTACGTGTCCCTGGAAAGTCACTCAATCCCTCTGTGCCCCAGTTTTCACATCTGGAAAATGAGGGGTTAGGGCCTGATGCCTTGAAGGTCATTGACTTCTGGGTCTGAAGTTATGATGCTATGACATTTTGGGAGCGGTGGAAAGAGCACTGGGCCTGGAATCAAGAAGATTCACATGACCTCGGACACTATCTGTGTGACCTTGGGTAAGTCATTTCACCCCATTTACCTCAGTTTCATCATCTGTAAAATGAGCTGGAAAATAAAATGACAAACCACTCCTCAAGAAAACTCCCAGAGGTGCCATGAACAGTCAGACACAACTGGAAACAGATGAACAAGAAGACATTTTCATTGGCAAAGGGAAGGAGAATAATGCATTTGAAATTATGTCTTTAAAATTGATTACAGATCATAACATTCCAAATTTAGAACTGGAAGGAGTCATACAAACCATTTAGTACAACCACCTCATTTTACACATGAGGGAACTGGGTCTCAGAGAAGGGAAGAACTTTGCCAGAGATCAGACAGATGGCAATTACACTCTTTAGTCCTGAGTCCTCTGTCCTGTGCTTTTCCCCCAGTACATTCTATATCTACCAGAGAATGACAACATCCTTTGGAAAAAAGGCTACACAATGCTAGAGGGAGTAATTGCCTTAAGGGTCATCTTGTCCCCATACGGAGGAAGAAGTCAAGGCCCAGAGTGGAGACATGGATTGCCCAGAGTCTCCAAGCCGTTTACTGACAGAGACAAGATTGGATCCTGGAAGACTGAGTTCTCCTGGTATATCAGTCAGGGCTATTCCAATATGAATGCAAGGAGAGAAGGTTGACTTTACTCCCAGGATATGCAGAACTCTTCCCTCTTGCCTCTGGACTGATAGATGGAGCCATGTCTTTCATGACATCTTAGCTGTGTGGAGCTCCTTAAAGTTACACTACCTCACAAGGAGGACAAGGAAGGGTGAAGGCTTCCCAAGGCCAAGAGCATTATGAATGCTAAGTTCCCTGTAGTTAGTGACTTTTCCCTGACAAAAGTGGCTAGTCTCAAAATGACCCTAAGATGTAGATTGTGTGGCCTACTAGAACTGGAAGAAATCTTAGAGGTCAAAACTTCCTTACTTCGTGGTGGAAAGCATGCCAGGGAGGGTGGCTGAGGCATTGAAGCTCCCAAAGAGAAAAGTCCTAACCCCTCATTTGATGAGGAAACTGAGGCACAGAGAAGTCATGTGACTGTCCTAGAGGCACATACCTAGTCATTTCCAAAACAGAAGTTCTGAATATTTTGGGAGGAAGTTATGCCCAGAGAACTTAGGACAGTAAGGAAGGCTTGATGGACTCCATCTTTCCAGAAGGATTATAATTGGGGACTCCACAGGATGGGATAGCCAAGAGATACTCTAACTCAAGTGCAGTCTAGATGACTTCTGAGGTTCCTTCCAATCCCAACTCTAATATGATGTGCTAAGAACACTATTCTGCTGAATCTGAAGGGATGTTCACTTAAGTAAGCCATTGACTTGCTCTGTAGTGCTGATTGGAAACATGTAAACAATTCTTCTTCCAAGCCCTTGTTAGATGCCTTTACTCCTTAGATGGGATCAGTCTGTCTCACTCCAACCTGTTCCCTGACCTATGGATCGCTCTTCTAATATGACTACAACTCTGACCTATAAATCATTTTCAACTTTTCTGGATTTCCATAAAAGAATGACCAGACCCTCAAACATGTTCCAATATGCCTGATCCCAACATACACATCCACAAACATCACAAGATAGTATTTGGCATATACTGGGCATTTACTTGTTATTATATTATGTTGTTTCCTGCCAATAAAATGTAAACTCCTTGAGGACAAGGGATGTTTGGCTTCTGTCTTTTTATCTTAAACAATTGACAGCATTTGGAGCAGATGAAGTGCTTAGTAAATCATGACTGAATTAAACTAAATTGATTTACCTTTCTGTAGACCTAGGATGTGAACTAAATTGAAATGAATAGGGTGGGCTTTGATACTATGGCTATTTATGACCACAGTACCATGGATACCTCACCTGTCTCTGAGTAGCATGTCAGTAGGAATGATGGGGAGAGAGAAGATGCCTTTGTCCAGTAGGACTTTATTCCTCTCTTGGTCTGTAAAGTCAAATGGGCCTTACACATGGCTTAGTTTGTTTCTTTGGTAATTTTCAGCTTCTTAAGTCAAATAACTCTGAATATATACATATATATGCATATATGTGTGTATACATGTATAGATAGGTATAGATATATGTGTATGTGTGTGTAGCTCCATAACTTGGCATATAAGTGCTAAGAAGTGCTTTTTCATTCATTCATTCATTCATTCATTCATTCATTCATTTGCATGTGAGGGGGCCATTCCCGCCACATGGAACATTTCAGGAGAAAGCCTATGCTACTTTTCCATGCTAGGCCACCCTACCATATGCTTCAGGTCTTTACGGAGGTCCTAAGTAAGCACTACACTCACTGAATGATAAACTGCACCTCTTTGTCAGTCTGCAAAGCCTGCGCTTATTTAAAAGATATCTGTCAAAAAGAACCTTCTCAGAGAAGGAAGAGATCAGACCCTGAGCTATTAACCGCAGTATCCATCATGATATATAATTAAATTAACCCAGGACAGACGTGCAGAATGTAAATCAGCCAGTCACCACAGTCCAACACAGCAGTTAATGACAAGTCACAGGAAGCTGCCCCTTTAGGGGCAGGGACTCGCTCATCGTAAGCTCCAGTTCAATTAGAGTTAATGGGGGCATTTCATTAATTAAGTAGCAGATACATTTCATGTTGAGAATTAGAGCCATTTGTAAAATGGGGGTGGGAAACACTGATAAAGCATTGTCAGTTCACCACCATCACCATAACTCAGAGAATCACAAATCTCAGCGTTGAAAGGGAACTTGCAGACCCAAAAGCCGAACCCTTTCTGAAAAAGAAAAAGGAAAGTCCTGACAACGTCCATAAGTGCCATTGGGCTTCTTTGTGAATGCCAGTGAGGGAGCCCTCACCACCTCCAGAGGTGGCCCATCCTGACATGGCACAGTTCTTCCCAAGACCCAAAGCTAAACTGAAGTCTTTGCCCCTTCCTGGTTGTTCCTGGTTCTGCCCCCTGCGAGAAAACTGACAAAATCCAATCCTTTTTCTATATGACAGATCTCTAAATACATGACAATGATAATTATCCCCCTGGCCAAAGTCCCCCCTTCTACAGGCTAAACATCTCTGGTTACTTCAGTTGACCTTCAAATGGCATGAACTCAAAACTGTCATTAAAACAAAACGTTACTGATAATTTTTGTTTTTATACAGACTAAATTCTCCCCCCCAAGAAGCCATCTCATATAATAAAGTTTTGTTTTAAAAAAGGAAAAGTAATAAAAATAATCAAAATTGATGATACAATCAACATACATCAAATGTGCAATGTGCTCCATGCCATGGACCTCTGATTGTTACAGGGAGTGAGGGGAGGTGTCTTCTCAAATCTCTTCTCCAGGTCCATGATTGGTCTTTGTAATTTTACCACATTTGTTTTAAGTTGTTTTGTGGTGATTTTTCTTTCCATTTATTTTGCTGGGGCCAGTGTGTAGATTGTTTTCCTCACTCTACTGACTTCTCTTTGCATCAGTTCATGCAAGTCTTTACAGGATTTTCTGTATTCACCATGTTCATAGTTACTTCCAGTACAGTGATATGCCATCATGTTCCTGTACCACAATCTGCACAGCTTTTCTCCAATCAGGGGTGACAACTTTGTTTTCACTTCTGCAGAATCACAAAAGTTCTACTAGAAATACTTTGCGGAAGATGAAGCTTCACTTTTTTATCAACAGTCTCCATGGAGTATGAGCCACCTCTAGAATTTGAGTCAAGATTTATGGACATTTTAGCTACTTTATTTGCAGTTTATAACTCCCTTAAATGTAATTCAAAATCTATTAAGTTGGGGTTTTTTTTAATTTTGCCATATCACATTGTGATTCAAAGTAAACTTTCTTTCCATCGGAACGTCATTTTTCCCAAATAACTGTCAAGTCATCTCTTATGCTTTCTCTCTCTAAACTTAACAGTGATCTAATGTTGTTTTGCCAGCCCTCATCCTCCTTGCTCTCCATGCAGCCTTGTATACTGCTGGTCAACCTCTCTTCCTTGATGCTCTCTTCCCTCTGTTGTCATGACGTGGCTCTACTGGGTCTCCTACCTCCCTGATCACTCCTTCTTAGTATTCTTTGCTGAATTCTCATCCAAGTCAAGCTTGCTAAGGCCCTGGTTTGAGCCTGTGTCTCTTATTTCTCTGTACAATTTTACTTCATTATTTCACAAGATCCAATGAGTTCAATTATCATCAATATGCAGATGATCGATGAATGTATTTATCTAGACCTAACCTTTTTCTGAATTTCCAGACTCACATCCCCAACAACCTATTAGACATCTATTTGGCTTAAGTTAAATTTTGTCTTTTTCAATCAGAAAAAAATACCCTTCTTCTCTTTCTCCCACTCCTTCATCAAATGAGTATAAAAGAAAAGCCAACCTCCCTTACAAGTATGTACAGTCAAGCAAAGTAATTTATACATTGGCCATGTCCAAAAAAATTTCTCATTTTATACTCTAGGTCTCCCATCTTTCTAGCAAGAAGTGGTGAGCATGTTGTATCATTAGTCCTCTGGAGTCCCCCTCCTCATCTATGCTCTCTTTTCTCCCCTTTCCCACCTATTTCTTTGTTAAAGGAAATGTATTTCTATACCCAACTATGTGTGCCTTCCTTCCTTTGACTGGTTTGGATGGCATTTGCTCCCCTTACCCATTTCTCTTTGTATAGACTTCTACTTGCATACTCCAATTATGGGAAACATTTTCCTTAACTTACCTCTTCTTTTTCACCTTAGTATTTTCCTCTCCCCTTCCTTTCCATTCTTCTTTTAAGTTCATGAAGATATAACAAGACAGAACCTCTCCAAGGCCATTTGTCTAATTAGATTTCCTCTATATTCCCTGTTTATAAGAGGGTTGAGAGGGGGCATATGTGTCATCTTCCCATATTAGAACCTAAACAGTTTGTCCCTGTATAGTCTCTTATGTTTGTTTATCATTTTCCCTTTTTATGTTTCTCTTGACTCTTGTGTTTGCACTGCAGAATTTCTATGTAGTTCTGGTCTTTTCTTCAGTAATACTTGGAAGTCTTCTACTGTGTTAAAGTATCTTCCCTCTGTAGGACTATGTTAGTGATATTGAGTTATTCTTGGTTGTAAGTCTGTCTTTTGACTTCTGAATTATTATCTTCTTAATGCTTGTTCCTTTATAGTGATCACTACAAAATTAAATGTTATCCCTACTGTAGTTCTTTTGTAATTAAATTCTTTCTGGTTACTTGTAACATTTTTTATCTTTAACCTGGAAGCTCTGATTTAGACTGTAGTGATTCTGGGAGTTTTCATCTGGGGATTTCTTTTAGAAGATAGCTAGTGGAGTCCATTTCCATTTTGCCCTCTGGTTTGAAAATATCTATGCAATTTTCTTTTATAATTCATTGAAATATGAAATTTAGACTTTTTTTTTTTGATCGTGGCTTTCAGATTGTCTAATGACTCTAAAATTTTCTCTTCTTGATCTGTTTTCCAATTCAATTGGTTTTGCTATGAGATACCTTTAATTTTCTTCTATTTTTTTAAGTCTTTAAATTTTGTTTTAATATTTCTTTTTGTCTCATATGGTCATCATTTTGTATTTGGTTCATTTCAATTTCCAGGGAGTTTATGGCTTAGGCAAGGTTTTGTACCTCTTACTCCAAGCTACTAATTCTCTTTCTGCCTCTTTCTTCCATGGATCTCATTCATTTTTCAATTTTTTGTTCACCTTTGACACTCACTCATTTAAAAAAAACATATTTTAACTATTTGTTAACTCTTGCTTTATCTCTTTCAGAAATTCTAGTTGAAAGTGTACCCAAGCTATGTTTTTCTCTGAGCCTTTGCTTGCATATGTTTTAGAACCATTCTCTTCTGTGTTTGTCACTTGAGCTTCTCTCTCATGATAATAGCATTTTGTGGTGGGGTTCTTTTCTTTCAGCCTATTTCCTGATATTGGACTTTATAATAGGGCTGAACTCTGAGCACCTCTTGATAGAAGGTCTCATCTGATCCTGCTGCTGATTTTGAGGGGTATTTGAGTATTTGGGTGTTTGGGTATTGAGGGCTAATTAGTATCTCATAGTTTGAAATAGCAAAAGGAAAAATCACAATTCATTGTCATCAGTTTATTACACATTAAGCTAATAAAACTTATAACATAAAAGAAATTAATCAAAATTTACAAAAATGTAAAATACTCAAATTGACAAAAGAGGAAATAGATAACAAATATTTTTTCTTGCCCAGTATTTGTTTAGTGGCATCCATTCTGTTGTTTCTTCTCAATAGCTACTTGTTTGTGTAATCTGAGGAATCCTGGGAATGTCCCATCCTGACCTTCACTCAGCTCCCAGTGGCTTATCTCTTGTGACCAGTTCATTGACTACTTCCCAGAAATCTTTGCCAGGTCAAGCAATTAGAAACTCAGGAGCTCAAAGTAGTTTGTCAGGCTCTCAAGCAAATACCTCACTCCCCATGTTTCTTTTGGAATAATTCTGTTGGCAGGGTTATATTTGCAATCCATTATTTAAAAATTGGTCTGATTTAAGACAAAGTCTGATAATTGCCCCTTTAGGCTAAGTTCTGTAAGTTTCTGTGTCTGGGTCAGAGCAAAAGACCTGTGAGTTTGCCTCCCTTGGAGGTGCAGTAGACCGCTGTCGTACTTAACCACTGTCAGTCAGGTCCAAAGCTCTGCTGATTCATCGTGACAGAATTATGGACTCCTTTTGATCTGTGATTCCTGCCCTAGTGATTTCTCTGAAGGTTTCAGACTTGGCTAGAACTTGGAACTGAGACCCTGCCTTGCTTCTGGAATCTGAACCACACAGCTACTGTTAACCTCCGAACTTGGTCCTTGATCCGTACACAACTTAGGGCCTGGGACCACTCCTCACCTCAAATATCACCCCCAGTTCAGATTTCCCTTCAATCATCCCTGAATTTTTGACCCAGACCTGGTGACAGAGATTACACTTTATCCAGTCCACAGCTTATTTGTATATGATTATTTGCAAGTTGTCTTCCCTGATAGAACTAAGCTCCTTAGGAGAGAGGAATATCTTTTGCATTTCTTTGTATCCCCAGAATTTAGCATAGTTCCTGGCACATATTTTGCACGTAATGAATGTTTGATGCCTTGATTTTTTTAAACCAAGTGTAGGATTTACATTTATCCCTATTAACTTTTTTCTTCTTAGCATTGGCTGACTCAAAGTTTCAGTCTATAAGACCTGTTTGGATTTTGAATGTCATCCAATGGGTTAGTGCTCTCTCTCTCTCTCTCTCAACTTCAGACATCCTCAAATTTGCTGAACGTGACATCAATGGCTTTATTGGAGTCATTGACAAAAATGTTAAATAATAGTTTCTGGGGGCACTATCTACCAAGTCAGCCCTGAACAAGTAATGTGTCTTAGCTGAATCCGGCCATTCCACCAGCTACAAATCCACTTCAACATGACTCTTTCTCCTCCTATCCTCCTAAGCAATTGATTCTCTTTCTTTTTTAAGCAAGACATTCCAGGCCTGGGTAATTGGTGTTGATCTGGGTACAAGTATCTATTGCTCATGATCAGTCATGTCGTAGACCCAGAGCAGCATCCAGAAGGAACAAAGAATATTCATTTTGCCCACAGACATCTATTAAGCCCCTATTGATTGTACAACACTCTACTGGATGCTGTGGGGAGAGGAGAGGATTCAAAGCCAGAGAAGAGGAAGCTCCTGTTCTCACAGTCTATGGGGTATAAAATGCTTACCCAGACAGCTCCAATCCCGAAAAGTTCATGAGAAATACAACAGAGTGTGAAACAGAGCTGACTAAGGGTTCTGGTGAAATCAGGAAGGGAGGCATCGGGTTTATATCCACACCAATATTGATTAAGGGCTTCAAGCCCTGTCTTGGGGCTATTCCCCTCTACCCCTTCCCCCAGTCTGGTACCTACTATTTCATTTGGTGTAGATTACTCCCAGAGAGGAAGTCCCTCTGCCCATATAGGTCCCTGCCCTTGACTGTCTTTTGCCTAACTCTAGTGTCTGGCATATAGTAGGCACTTAAAAATGTTTATTCTCTAGCTGGTTGACTTAGCAAGTGATGGCTTTGGAGAACTGCCCAAGGGCCGGGAGGATAAAGGAATTTGAAGCTGGATCTTTCTCCCTCCAAGGTCAGCTCCCGATCCATGACCCCACATTGCCCCATCTGCTGGGGGTTCCGAGACAAATGAAAGACTGAATGGAGAGCAATGATAATCACGTTGATGATCACGACAGCCAACAGCGGCGAGTGCCTGGCATCGACATCGCATTTGAAGATTCCCAATGCCATTGTCTCGGTGGGTGCTGCCAGTGATCCGTTGCTCCCCACCTTTCCAATGAGGACAGTGAGCCACCACCGAGTAAAGAGATGCCTGGATGACACAGGTAAGGAATGGCGAATCTGAGGCCTCTGGCTTAACCATCCACGTTTAAAATCAACATCTGTCCATGCCCCGGCAGGAAAGCGCCACAAGAGGAGGTGAGGAAGCTGAAAAGAGCTTGGCTCCTTGGGGCATTAGTTAGCGTCTGTTGACAGAAGTGGGATCCTCTGTGCCTCATGGACTCCCCTCTGTGACCCAGTCTGAGAAGGTGGGGAGTGCTATGTACCTGTCGGCTGATTTTCCCATTCATTCACTTGAAGAAAAAGCTCACTCAATTTTCCTTACAAACACACCTTCGATTTCCCACTATTCCCAACCCCAGGGTCCCCTCCCCCCACCCTGCTCCAAAACTCTTTATTGGTAATGTGGATTGTTGGGAAGCCCTCCTCCCTGATTGCTTTCACTTTGGGGTGCTAGGTGGATAGAGCACTGGGCAAAAAGTCAAGAAGATCTGAGTTCAAATCTGCCCTCGGACACTTACCCTAGATGGGTCACTTAGCTGCCTCAGTTTCCTCATCTATAAAAATTGGAATAATAATAGCACCTACCTTCCAGAATTACTGCAAAGATAAAATGAGAAATCTGTGAAGTGCCTTGTAAACCTTAAAGTGGTCTATATAACAATTGTTATCCTTATTACAATGGAAAGAGTGATAGATCTGAAATCAGAGGATGAGGAAATCCCCTCTTTTGCTTGCTAACTGTGTACTTGACCTTGGGCTAGTCCTTTCCCTTCAGTTGCCTTCTGTTTTATCCTCTCTAAAATTAGGGCATTAGGATAGAATCTACAGTCTAAGTTTGGGGATAACAGAAAGCCACAGAGACGCCTATGTCTCTGGAGTGATTCCATCTCATGTTACCTACTCTTTGGAAGCTGAGCCACTGACTGCCCACTAGGCCCTGAGATGCTGGCCAGTTGGACAGGAGGATTGTAGTCATGTGGTTTTCATAATAACCACCACCATTTCACAGCAGTGATGCACACAGACACTATTTTAAGACATCTGCAGCAACAGCAGTGACATATGAAAATATCTGTGATTTCTATTGCTGACAAAGTTACAAGTATTTCTAATGCCACTGTGGTTTGGTGCCTATGATCCTAAGGGAGGGATATTCTCAATTCTAACTCGAGGTTAGTAAAAATAAAGATGGACTTTCCACCTCACGTCCATCTAAGGTCTCAGGCCCCTGACAAGGTGAAGAAAGGTGGTGAGGTGGATACTGAGGCACTGCGCTTGTAGTTAGGAAGACTTGCATTCCAATCTTGCCCCAGAATTCAGCATCCTTCACCTCTCTCACACATGGGCTGTATCAGTTTAATTCTGATTCCTCATCTGCAAAATGGGGGTAATATTGTCACCTGCCTCCCAGGATTGCCAGGGGATTCCAATGAGGTAACTCATGTAAGGTGCTTTATGCACCATATAAATAATTCTACAGATGATCGAAGCATGCTCGATAATGGATCAAACAAAACCCTGCAATCTGCACTTTCTTTGTAAATAAGCTTCAGACTCAGGAAACGCTGCATCCCAGACTCCAGGGATGCCCATCTTTCCATCCTGCTCAGGTCCAGCCCAGCATCACATCCAGCCCAGAAACTTATGGAGCTATCATAGACCTTTGGTTATTTTTCAGGAAAAAACAATACTTCCATTAGAAAACCTAACTGATGCTGGCTTACAAGAGGTTATTACGGTGCTGCTGGCAGGCAGAGCTATGTGCGGTCATGCCGGTGACTGATCTTATCTCCAGCCTGAATCCCAGCTCCCTCCCTGGCCATGTGAATGTTGGACACCACAATGAGATGCCCTGAACCAGATGGAATGTGGAGAACAAAAGTTGGATAAACAGCTTCCTGCTGGAAAGAAAAGACCTGACTGAGAACCTCCTGACCAGGCTTATTCCTTTGATCCGCTGAGTTAAATATGGGGCCACGGGGTGGGGGAGGTGTGGCAGTCGTCGGAGTTCAGGTCTGGACTAAGAGGCATTTAGACACTGAGCAGTTCGGTTTTAAGGCAGCTGAACCACTTGAAACGTTCACATTTTACGGGTAAAGGGCCCTGGATTCACAAACACAATCCCAGGCCTATGTGACTTGGAGCAGGTGGTTCCGCTTTCCTGAGTCTTTTGTAAAATGAGAAGTGACTGAGGTGAGCTACAAGGATCCTTCCTCTCAGGGAAGCAAGGGGATGCAGGGACCCACAAGGTGGTGCTGACTCAGAGAGAAGGAGGAGATGGCCAGCAGATAAGTAATGAAGGGAGAGGCATACAAGGTGAAGACCGCAGGAGGAGAGTCCGGAAACTCAGAGGGCATTAATACCATTTAGGCAGGCAACTGAAGTAGTTACTCCTAAAATAGCAAGCTAGAACAATGAAATTAAGTTTAAGGTATCGGGATATTTATCTTGAGAAAGAGTAAATGATACAAACCAGGAAGGTACAGCTAATGTGCTAGACAACCGATTCAGAATCTAACAATTTTCTGGCAGGCTGGATTTCTGGGTCAAATCAAATAATGAGAAATGTAAGAAAAAGGGTGATACAGTGGATAGATGACTATAGCTGAAGTCAGGAAGACCTGAGTTCAAATCCAGTGTCAGACACTTACTAGCTGTGTGACCCTGGGAAAATCACTTAACCCTTTGTGCCTCAGTTTCCTCATGTGTAAAATGAGTTGGAGAAGGAAATGACAAACCACCACCCCCAGGTGAGGTCACAAAGAGTTGGACATGACTTGAAACAAGTGGACAGCAACAAAAGCATAGGCCTAATCCTATCATCCCCCATTCAATAAACTCTTATCTCCTCTTTGATGATGTATAGAATACTCTGGCCCCTGCCTACCTTTTCAGGTTTCTTATACCCCAGACACCCTAGCCCACATGATCTGTGATCCAATAACATTGACCTTTGCTGTTCCTGGAATGAGACCTTCCATTTCCAGAGTCTGTGCATTTTCCCTAACTTTCCCCTAGACTTGGAAAGCTCTCCTTCATCTCTGCCTCTGGGCTTCCCAGGCTTCCAGTCTCAGCTAAATCCCCCCCTTCACAAGAGGTCTTTTCCAGCCCTCCTTACCCATAGTGCCTTTCCCCAATTTGTCCTACCTGTGTTTTGTTTGTCTGTAGTGGTTGCTGTTGTCTCCCCATTAGGACTGTCAGCTCCTTGAGGGCAGAGCAGAGACTGCTTTGACCTTTCTTTGTATCCCCAGTCCTTAGCACAGTGCCTGGCACATAGTAATATAATATACATATATAAGAACAAATAATAAATATTTGTCATTGATTTGTCTTTTCCAGACAGTCATCCCATGAGGTGCATGACCCAAAGGTTATTGCCTCCATTTTATAGGAACAGAAAGTGCCAATGACTGGTCTAAAGTCACACAGTCTCAGATACTTGGGCCCTAAGATACTAACACCAGAACATGGAAAGTGCTGATCCACAGGAATAGGAGTTTCCTCTCTGAGGAATCCTTCCTATTTCCATGGAATGCATGCTCCTGCAGATTCTACTTGATGGAAAGTCTTCAAGGACAGTGATAGCAAGAGATAATGCCTTTTCTCTCAGGTCCAGGCTGACTAAGGGCAGAGATGTCCAGAGACAGACAACAGGCCACCCAACTGGTGATGAAGTCCGGGCCATGGCACCCCATGAAGAAAAGAAAAATATAAGATGACCCCAGTCCTGGGCTAATTCCCTTTACTAGCCTCGTTATCTCCTCTGTAGAATGAGAGGGTTAGACAAAATCTTTATGCATAGATGAATACGAAAAGAATATTCCCTTTATAAATCTTTGTGCCAGTAACTTTACTTTCCTTTGGTCTGTGACAAAGAGCTATGATCACCCAGAATCCCAGAATGGCAGAGCCTCTGAGGGCATCCAGCCCAGCTCTCTACCTGAATAGGAATCTGCTTTATTTCCTTTCCAGCAAGTGTTCATCCAAGCTGCCACGTGAATAATGCACATGACGGGGGATGCAGTGACTCAAGAGCCAATGATTCATTCTCCAGTTTGAAACTTTTATTGGGAAATATTTCTTTTCGTTGAGCTTATTGCTGCCTCTGCAGCTTCCTCACACCTTCCCTAGTTGTGACCCTCCCATAGGACAACCCTTCAAGTACAAGAACTCAGCTGCCGGTCAACAAGTGTTTGTCAAGAATCTGTCATGTGCTTCAGGCAGTGTGGGGTGATGGAGAGAGCCACAAGTCCCTGGGTTCAAATCCATCCCTTATCACACACTAGTTGTGTAATGCTATAGCAGAACAAACATCTATATTGCTCTCAGCTGCTCTCCAGTGCTAAACCTCAGAGAAGGTGCCAGCTTCATGAATGGAGGGACTTTCTTCACCTGGGAGTCCCCTATATTGTAATCACCGGTCCAGACCCTATTTCTATCTGTGTCCTCTATGCTAGGCTCTGCAGATATCAGGGGAGGCAAAAGGTACATAATGTCTTTGGTTTGGTTCAATGGTTTTTGAGTCATATCTGCCTTTTTGTGACCCCATTTGGGATTTTCTCAGTAGAGATACAGGAGTGTTTGCAATTCCTTCTCCAGTTCATTTTACAGTTGAAGAAATGGCTAGGATCACACAGCTAGTGCCTGAGGCTGCATTTGAACTCAGGAGGAGGAGACTTCCTGACTCCAGGACTGGCACTCTAACCGCTGCACCACATAGCTGCCAATATGCAGTGTAGACATCTGTCAAATGAGAGGGTTGGACTAGACCACAGAATCCTAGAGTCACACTGGGGAGAGACCCTGGAGATCACTTCACAGATCAGGAAACCAAGACCCAGACAAATGAAATGAATGGCTTGCCCAAGGCCATGTAGTTGATGTTAGTGATGGAATTTGAACCCAGGTCCTCTAGCTCCAAAGCCATTGCTCTTTCCACAGCCTTATTCTACCTCTGGCAGGGGCCTCGCCAGTCATCCTGATTGATATCTGGCCACTGGACCCAGATGGCTCAGAGGAGAGAGTGAGGCCAGTGACTCTGTACAACCCTGCCTCAGTGAAGTCCAATTCACTTATATGTCATGGTCCCCTTTGGAACAAGGGACCAGCAACACTCGCCCCAAGCTGCCATCAAGATGGTGTCATTTGTCTGTCAGCAGCAAATGGCAGAGGCTGGCCTCCATCATGGAGCCAACAAGCACTGACCAAGCACTAAATGGGTTATAAAAGAAAAGAGAAACACAACTCCTGCCCTCAAAGAGCTACCCTTCCAGAGGGAGCCAGCATGCCCAGTGTTGTCTCATCATGCTTTCCATCCCTCTCAGAGATGACTCCTGAAGTTCCTTCTGACTCCCTGGAAACACCTCAGAGTCAGAATGGACCTTGTGTGCATTTGGATAGCCCAACACAGAATGAATAAGAAGCCCCCCAGCCCGACATCCATCTGGATGTATCTTGGTGGGTGTGTGGGACCCTGAGCCCCTGATTCAAGTCAGGCTCATCCACATGTTTGCTGTGTGATCTTTGGTAAGTCAGCTTCTCTGGGCCTGTGGACCCTGGATGTCAGCTCTCATGGAAGGTGCTAGGGGAGCTTGCCTGGGCTCCCTCCTTCCTCTCAGTCTGGAGTTAGGATGAGGTGAAGGTTGTCTTTCCCTATGAGGACTGAACAATTCCAAAGGAGGTACTAGAAAACAAGATTCAGGATGAATCTCTGTACTTCAAAAGCTGTTTGTTTCAGGGACTGTGGTTGAAGCTGTCATTAGGATCTTGTGAGGGACATGGCAGATGAAACTGGAATGTGAACCAGTAAACATAAAAATTATTTGCAGAGGTTCCCCTGCTCCAGCTGCTGCCAGGAGCCAATCAGTGCAGAGATGCTGCTGGGGAAAAGAGGAAAGAAAACTGAGGATCTGTAGCAGATGTCAGAGGCCCGCACAGTGCACAAGGCAGGCCTTTCAGGAAAACATTGCAATAATTAGAAGCTGGTTTGAAGTCCAAGCGTTGCTATGAAAAGTAAGATGTTTATAGCTGTGCAAGAGTTTTCTTTGAAAATACTGCTGGGCTCCAAGTCATGAACAGCTTGAGTCGTGCGCCCACAGAAAACTGGAGAGGCTGTGTGAGGGATGACTTGGGACCCTGAAGGTTTGGGCGATTTGCACACATGCAGAAAATCTTAATGTCCTATCACATGCACCCCGGAAGTGTCCTTAGAACACAGAACAATTAGGACTAAGGAAGAGTCCACACTGTCAGAGGGAGGAGATTTTAGAACACAGAACGTGGAACATCAGCTAGAAATAAGGCTGTGCTGGAGCCAGCTCGACCCAGCTCAGAAAACAGGTTATCAAATGCTCAGCACGAGTGTTTACCCCTCAGAATTCAGCCAATGCTATGGATCAGGGATTGATTTCTTCTTTTACTGATTGATTGTCCAGACTTAAGAAAGCAATAGAGAAAATGTTGGTAACGCAGATAAAACTTACAAGTATGGTATGTATCCATTTTCCATCTCAGAGAGCTGGATGTTAAATATTTTCTGCCATGCTCCTGACTGCCAGGGACCCTAAAAGACTGAACCAAGCCTAACCAAGAGAGGAGGAAAGTTAGAATCAAACTTTAGAATATCAGAGCCTTATGGGGCTTTAAGGCATGGAACATGAGAGTAGGAGGGATCTTAGAACACAGTCCAGAACATGGCAAGGGTGGGGATGGACATTAGAACACAGGCTATCAGAGCCAGGAGAAAACTTAGGTTAGAAAACAGAAAATGCTAGAATCCAGAAGACCTTATTAAGTTGAACCTGAATCCAAGTGTTTTGGCTAAATACAAAGGCTGGACTCTCCATTTCAAGGAATATGCAGTTGGCTGCTTGTTAATGGTTTTGAAATGGGAGTAATAGGCAACCCAGAATCCCAGTGGTAATACATAGAAACCACACCAAGATCTGCTTGGAGATTCCTTCCTTCCTTCTCTCAGAATCAGGAACCATTTATTAACCATGTAATATGGCCAAGAAAATGACCCTGCAAGGTGGAAAGATCCAAGCTCCAGATGCTGCAGGCCTCTGATAGGGATCAGGCAAGAAGTATCAGTTCTATACCTGGCACTGCAAGAGGGACTGATGGAGGGACTGAGGTGCTGGGATTAAAAAGGCCCCTAGTGACATCCGGCTATCTGTGTTGTTCAAATGTAAGTACAAGTCAAGACAGCTTCATTTTAGTAGGGACCATGATAACCCAACACTGGGAGAGGGGGCTACAGTCCAATGGGGGACATATGAGCCACGTGCTGACATTGTGAGAGCCCTTGGGGCACACAAATTCATTCCTCTTCTCAGCCAGAACATGAAAATGGGAGATACCAGGATTGTTCATTTTCAGGAAGATCAGAGAAGACTTCACAGATAACATTTACAAGGCACTTTCATATCTGCACAGTGCTACAAAGTAGGTGCTACTATCACCCCTTTTTTACTGAGGAGGAAACTGAGGCAATGAGAAAGCGAGTTGCCCAGGGTCACACAGCTAATGTGTCTGAAGTAGAATTTGAAGCCAACTCTGTCTACTGCACTCCACAATGGCCTACAGGAAATGGTACCAAAGCTGGGCCCAAAGGGAAGGTGGAAATATCAATGGACAGAGACGATGGAGGCAAGGACAACAGTCATTCCTGGTGTGGGGACGGGAGGATGCAGAGGAGGACTGGGTCAGGGAAAAGTGTGGCCAGGTGGAGAGACCAGCTTGGCTAGTGTGGGGAGTGGGATAGCACAAGCTTAGTCAAGTACCATGGAGCAGAATTCCTGACCAGGAGAATCAGAGTACAAGGTTTCTAGGTCTAAGGGAGGAAATCTCATATCTGACTTTGAATCTCCTTGTCCTTTGATTTAAAAATTGGAAAAGAAAGGGGAGAGGGGAAAGAAAAGAAGGAAGGAAGGAAGGAAGGAAGGAAGGAAGGAAGGAAGGAAGGAAGGAAGGAAGGAAGGAAGGAAGGAAGGAAGGAAGGAAGGAAGGAAGGAAGGAAGGAAGGAAGGGAGAGAGGGAGGGAGGGAGAAGGGAGAAAGAAACAGAGAAAGAAAGAAAAAGAAAGAGGGAGGGAGAGAGAAAAGGGAAAAAAAGAGACAAAAGAAGAAAACAAAACATATAAAGTACATATTAGGAAAGTAAGAGGGATTTGTCCTTTACGGGGCAGCCACAGAAAAAGAAAAGAGATTGTTTGCTAAGAATCTCAACATAATTTCTTTACTGTTGGCTGACTGTGAAACAGAGAATTAAAAACATCATTCAGATCATTTAAGGTCAAGGCGTGGGAAACCTTGTGGATTAAAGTTCCCTTAAGTCTCTGCTAATGGTGAATATTAGGCGAAGCTGATTGTCTAAATGAGTCCTTAGAGAAAAGCTCATGAGCCCATCCAGAATTTAGGGAGGCAAAGTTTCTAAAGCAAACTAATGGTACAAGACAACGTGATGTCAGAGGTGGAAGTAACCCCAAGGGCATCTGGTCCAAGCTGTAGCCAAAAAAGAATCCCCACTGTAACAGCCCAACAAATGCTCATTCAGTCTTTGCTTGAAGACCCCCCCCAGTGAAGGGGTGCTCCCTGACCCCTGAGGCAGCATGTTCCACTATCATGTTCCTTTAGAAACCCTAACCTTTAAAATGTTTCCTGTTATAAAACTAAAGTCTCTCCCCACTGACTCTGTGCATGATTCCTGCTTTACATAAGTTAAACTCAAGAACTTACTTATTAAGCATCTGTGTGTGCTCGTCCTTCTTTGCTGTAGAAGACCATGTCATCTGAGAAATGATGACATGACTTGCACTTGACTTTGTTTTGAGGGAGGGAGGCCTGTGCAGGTCACCAGCCTCACTTCTCCTCCAGAGCCATCTGAATCCAGTGACCAGATATTCATCAGAATGACTGGAGATGACCCAGGATAAGGCAATTGGGGTCAAGTGACTTGTCCAAGGTCACACAGCTAGTGAGTGTCAAGTGTCTGAGGTGAGATTTGAACTTAGGTCCTCCTGACTCCTGCACTGGTGCTCTATCCGCTGCACCACCTAGCTGCCCTTAATCACTTGTAAAGTGGAAGGAAAGAGGTTGAGTGATGTAGCAGATGAATCTCATCAGTCCCCAAATGTTGGCAAATCATCTTCAGGTTCATTTGTCCAGTTCTGACCTCTATGCTGACCTCCAGAGCCTAGCATCTCCAATTGCCCATTGCATAATCCTGAATTGTAGGTCCCATCAAACATCTTAAATCCAACATGTCCAAACTCATCCCACCCCACCCCCAATCATCCTCTCTTCCTCATTCATTTACTGTCCAGGGCACTCCCGTTCCTTCAGTCCCAGCTCATAGGCTAGGCGCTGTCCTCATCTCCCCACTCATATCCCAGAGCCAATCTGTTGTCAAAGATCTTTCATTCCTACCCTTCATAGCATCTCCCACTGAGCACCCTACTCTCCCCTGATGCTGCCCCACCTCCCCCCCAGGCTCTTATCACCTCCCACCTGGTCTATTGCAGTGGCTTCTGGGGCAGCAATTTGCCACAAGTCGCTGAAGTGGTCTGATCATGGCTTCCTATGACCTCCATGAGAAAAATAAAAATCCTCCATATGGCCTCTATAGCCCTTGGGGTCTGGCCTCTTCCCTTCTTTCTAGCCTTCTTCCACTTTGTCCTCCATCACACTGTCACTATCTCCTGAATGCCTTTTCACTGACCGGTCTCCAAATCTAGAAGGTTCTTCCTCCTCATCTCTGCCTCCTGGTTTCTTCAGCTTCTTTCCCATACTGGTTCAAGTCTCCCCTCCTGGAAGAACCCCCATTCTCCTTCCCTCAAGACTGTTTCCAGCCTCACCTACATAGGGATTCTTAGACAGCTAGTCTTCCATGATGCAGGTTTTTGGGTATAGGGACCCTTTTCTGCCCTTTTGTCACCCTGGTGCTTAACAAAGTTCCCGGAACACAGTTCATGCTTCATAAATGCTCTCTTGACTAGAGAGCTAGTCTTGGAACCTGCCATTGATCCATCCTGGCTATGGGACCCTGGACTTACTCGTTCGACCTTTCAGGCAACTCCCTAAAATTGTACATGGTGGAGGAGCCAGTTTGTTCCTATAATAACAATAATTACTGTTATTATTTTCATCCTTTATTTAGTGCTTTGAGATTTGCAAAGCACTTTACAAACATATCCCCTTAACCCTCATAAAAATCCTGTAAATTAGGGGCTACTATTTTCCTCTTTTTACAGATGAGGAAACTGAGGCTGTAAGTGGCAAAGTGATTCAAACAGGGTCATTTAGATCACATATCTCAGGCAGAACTTGAACTCATATCTTCCTGGCATTGAGTGCAGGTGCCCAGTCCACTCTCCCATCTAGCAGTGAAGTGAGCAGAGCACCAGATGAGACGTGGGCACTTGACATGGTTCTCCCAGAAAACAGAAGAATTTGGAAGGGGAGGGGGGAAGCATCATCTCTGTTTCCAGATTATCTTAAGGGTTCCTGCATGGAGGAGGGATGCTGCTAGTTCTTTGTGGCTCTGGGACAGAAGTCCTATCCAAGCAATGGGAGAAGGCCCAAGGGACAGATGTTTCCTTGATATCCAGGTGTTCTATCCCAGTGCTCATAGTTCTGCAGGAGGGAATGCCCTGGACCCATCCTAGGAGGCTAGGTGTTACCTCATCAGGGAAGCTGGAAGGAGGATGCTTGATCTGACTTGTGGCTGGGCCACTTGAACCTTAAACCTTAAACCTACTGTACTCTGAAGCCTATAGACTGGGTCCCTGCCCAAACTCCTTTTAAGGGCTGTTTCCTGGACTCCTCCTGGCTAAAGAGTGATTACCGATTGCAACTGTTTCCCTTCCCTTCCAGCTTTATTTAGTTATTTTTCTTTTGCTCATTAAAGGACAAAGACTACTTCTTAAACAGGCCTATTCACTGTATGGGCCTTACCTCACCCTAAGTGAGTACCTGAAAAAACCTTAGCCTAAAAAGGCCAAGGTCTCTCATGGCATCCTGGGCCATCTCCAGTCATCCTGATGAATGTCTGGTCACTGGATCTGGATGGCTCAGAAAGAGAAAGTGAGGCTAATGACCTTGCACAGCCATCCCTTACTCAAGACAAAATCAAGTGCAAGTCATGTCGTCATCTCCCTGATGTCATGATCTTCTTTAAAAATGAATGACGAACACAACTACCTGGCTGAGACTGATGAGTCCAGGACCCTGTGACTCAAAGCACATTATGGAGGCTGTCTGGGGGTGCTGAGAATCTCTAATGGTCCTTACATTGTAGAATCATATTACATTGAGGGCATTTTTTTACATCAGGGGTATCTTTTATGTCCTGAACACCTTGGGCATATCTGGTGAAGCCTTGGGACCCCTCCTCACTGTTGTATTTTTAAATCCATAGGACAAAACACACAGAATTATGGAGGAAACCAAGTATATTACAATAAAGTTTATCATATTTAAAAAAACACCAAGTTTTTGGACCCAAGGTCAATTCCCCTCTATTAGGGATCCCCAAGTTCCCTCCAAGCTCCTCTATGTTCTAGATCCCTTTTATTCTGACATGCTTCTTTCCATGTTCCTTTCAGTTCTAACTTCCTATGTCCTAAGACCCTCTCAGTTCTGACATTCTATGTCTTAGGCTCTAAGGTGACTCCCCATTCTATCATCTAGTCTATGCTCAAGACCCCTCTCAGCTCTGACACTCTGTGTTCCATGTTCTAAAGGTCTTCTCCCTTTGACATTCTACATCGAGTTTCTAAGAGCCACTTTTTGTGCACCTCAGCAATTTTGACTTCAGCTATGGGTCAAAGAAATAGCCAAGCACAAAACCATCTTTTTAAAACTAGACAAAAATGTCCTGGTTTTTGTACCCTTTCCAATCTCAGGCCCCAGAGAAAACATTCCCGTGCACGATTATAGGGCCTGGCCATGCTCAGATGCTAACTCTACTGAGAAATTTGAAAATCCTTCACACAGTTCTGTTAAAAAAAATTGGCAAAAATGAAAAAGAGTAGATGCATTTGCCTTGAATGGGGGGCAATTAGCTAACAAGAGGAAGTTTGGGTAATTGTCTTGCCTATGGCGAGCTGCTGCTTCAAGGGGCACTGACTGAAGCTTGTGGTCTCTGAACGTCCTTTAGAGGCTCAGATGGTGGAAGAAAGAATCTTCCTGAGTGTCCGACTAACTAGAAGCCGAGTGTTATATATCAGGAGTCCAGTTCCCCAGCCTCAGGCTGCCAAGATGGCATGATTCCAAAGTTCACATGTAAAGACCAAGGTCAGAGAGATGAAATCACTTTCCCAAAGTCACCTCCAGCTGGTGGCAGTAAAGGGCCAGAATCAAGACCCCCGGGCTTCCAGACCAATGCTCTGACCCACAACCCTCTGACTTTCTGAGGACAGACACGCTCTAAAGTTGGGCTTTCTAGAGTGGGATGGGCTGCCTTGATAGAGACAGGGGAGGAAGAGCAATGTGTTCACCCTCACTGGAGGTCTTTAAATAGACATCCAAGGAGTCTTTGTCAGCTGGGATCAAGGAAAGGTGTGTCTAGATGACCTCAGAGGTCACTTCCAGACTTTAGGTTCTAGGATTCTAATTTTATTTCTCATTGGTGTGGAAGTCCTGCCCAGCCTTGCTCTCATCCCAGGGGATGATGAGAGGGGTGCTCTGGGATCCAGGATGGGCAGCCATCCCCATTCCTTCCTCCTCATCTCAGCAATAGCACCATTTTTGAGTTGGTTGTTGAATGGGAGAAGGCCCCCATGGTGGGGCTGGAGAAGTGAGATCCTTCACCTAGGAGCCCCTTGCTGGAACTGGTCACATACCACGAAGCAACACACACCTTTCTCAAGAATCTTATGGACTGCCTTCGAAAGAATGTCATCCAAGAATTATACAGCTGAAAAATGAGGGGCTGGATCTAAACAGCAGCAGAGCAGAGGAAATGAACAGAACCAGGAAAACAAGATACCCAACCACAAACAAAAGAACACTCTATAATTACAATGATTATGCATAGACCTGAAGTTGTGAGAAGAAAATGTGGGCCTCCTTTGCATAAGGGGAGGACTGTGAGTGAGCAACATAGAATGCATGTTAGGTTTTGTGGAAGCTTCTGCTAGTTTATCTGAACTGCCTTTTCTTTCTTTGTTTTGTTATAAGGAATGACTCTCTGGAGAGGGCTGAGGAAGGCATATGAGGGAGACATGAAAGGGCTGGAAATGAAACAAAAATTTTAGTCATTTTTTAAAGAATTAGTTGGGCTGATCACTTTAAAAGGGTGAGGGATGACCAAATGACAGCTCATGCGGTCCATTGAATTCCTCATGTCTTCAGAAGGTGAGGAAGGCCTCCATATTTTGGGTGAACCCCCTACAGAGAATTTATGGGATGACATGAACAAGAGTCACAGAGAACGGCCAGATCATAGGCCTAGAGTTGGAAGATCCCTCTGAGGCCATCTGAGCCAACCCTCTCATTTTATAGAGGGGGAAGCTGAGGCCCAAGGTGATCAAACTACTTGTCAATGTCAGTGATAGGATTTGAACCTAGGTCTCCTGAGAAGTGACTATCTGCACTGGTGGACAGACTGTTCGCGTGATTGAGGTCACTGATGACTGGGTATAACCAACTTCAAATCCAGCTTGTTTTCTCTTCTACCTCACTTTCATATCTGTCCCTTAAAAGAGACTAAAAATCCTTCAAAATACAGTTTTCTCATTGAAAAAGGGCTTCTTCAAGTAAGGTGATGCTCCAGGGTTTGGGCTTATTCTAAAAGAAACATGCATTGTGAAATGCTCCAAACTCAAGATCCTGACATTCAAAGACCTCCCCAGTCTGGGAGAGATAGTGTGGCAGAGTGGTCACATACTCGAGTTAGAGTCAAGAAGAACTGGGTTCAAATCCTGACTCTGAGATTTACTAAATGTGTGATCCTTGAGAGTTGGTGTAGAGTAATGGATAAAGAAATAGCCTTGTTGGCAGCCAAACTTGGGTTCAAATTCCACATCTGGCATATATTTGCTGTGTGATTTTGGGCAAGTTATTCAACCTCTCAGGTCCTCAGAAACCCTCTGAAACTCAGCTGCAGAAGAGGTGCTAACTTGCATTGGTAGAGAGAGTTTCCTCACATGAGAGTTCCCTATACCGGTAATATCTCAGTTCTAGTTTAAAAGAAAGAAAAGGACAATTGTGAGGTTCTGATTCTGCGATGAATCTCTGATCTCTTCAAGTCAGGCCCTCTCTCCAACATGCTGATAGCAGCCTCTGCTCTCTCCCGCATGCTTTGGGCATGTTTATCCAGATCTATTCAATTAGTCCTTGAGATGGAGGATGGGGTTAGAGTTGGAAGGAAGGACATAAGAGCCAACCACAGTGGCTTTGAAATCTGACTAATGAGTTAGTTGCTAAAATGAAGACATTTGAAAAAACCAGCAAATCAGAAATTTCGTCTTACTTGCCACATGGAAAAATATAGAACCAGCACTCATACCAGTGTAGAATATCAATTTGTTTGTAAAATCTTAAGCTCGAGGAGGATGGCAGATGATGGGTCATTGTTGCTTAGTCATTTATCAGTTGTGTCCAACTCTTCATGAGCCCTTTCGAGATTTCTTTGCAAAGATACTGGAGTGCTTTGCCCGTTCCTTCTGCTCCTTTTATAGATGAGGAAACTGAGGTAAGAAAAGTTAAGTGACTTGCCAAGGGTCACACAGCTAATAAGTGTCTGAGGCCAGATTTGAACTCAGGAGGATCAATCTTCCTGATTCCAAGCCCAGTGTCCTATCCATTGTGCCACCTAGTTGACCATTGTGAGAAACATTCCCTTTATAATATAAATAATATAAAATATTCCCTTTATGAGTAATATTATTAGCAATATGCCATCCTAAAACATAGAGAAGCAATGCAATGTAAATCTAGTTTAAAGGAAGTTTAATGGGGAAAAATAAACAAAGGCATCCTGCAGACACTGAAGGATGAAAATCAACAGAAGAAAATGGAAAAGTTGAGCAAATATTTTTATAATGACAATTCTGCAGCATCGAGAGCAGAAGAGCCACCACACTTTGACTCAAATATCACAAATGTGTTTGTAAAGGAGGCAGACATGACTCTGAGAAGAGGAAAAGCAGTAGGCATTTATAAAGTAGGTTCATGCTGGAGTGAACACAATTATGAAGGTGTTGAGAGGTTAATTTGCAAGGTATCTGGAGGAGCTGAAGATGCCAAAGGCATGGGAAAAATCATGGACTTTACAACACAGAAAAATCCAACTTATAGAACATCCACAAACACTGACTGTGTGCATACATTCTCATTTACATGAATTGGGTATACGAGGCTGATCAAAGCCGTATGCAATCGAGGTTCTTCGTAAGGACCAAGTGATTGCAAGTGATATTTCACAGTAGATCTGATTCTCCTTACTGTATCATTGGCAGGAAGTTACAAAAGATTCCACTGTGGCTATCATTAGTTATATTTCTAAAAGATCTGCTTTAGTAGAAAGAAAAAACAAAATAAGTTTTTGAAAGTTGTCTTTGAACAAAGTTATTTCCCTTTAAGGCATCAGAATTTTCCAACATTCCTTGAAAGATATATCAGAGATAACTTTATTTGATAACCCTCTAATCATTAATATCAACTGATATTTGCCATTCTCATGGTGGAGATCCAGCTCAGAGTACGTGGGCTTATCCCCAGAGATGGTGAGGAATTCTGGGTGTCAGTGATTACGGATAATTCCACGTTATTTAATTCAATTCAATCACCATGATCTCCTATGTGCCAGGCATCATGCTAAGCTCTGGGGAGATAATAAGAAGAAAGGCAGCACATTGCCTCAGGGAGCTTACAATCTAATGGGGGGAGATCCCATAAGTGAGAGGAAAGGGTGGGGAGGATGAGACACAAGTGAGTTCCTGGCATGAGAGCATCTTCTTCCATGGAGTTGAAACTAAGCAGAGCCAAAGATGCAAAGTGGGGTGAGCTGAGAGTCCACTTTCTGCCCTCTACAAAGGAAGGCATTGGGAGGAATTTGGTACTTCTCCCTCTAGCCCTCCAATCAGAGGGGAGAGGAGCCTGAGGGAGTTGGAGTCAATCAAGGCTTGAGGCAATGACATGGTGATGAGATGAGAAGGGATGAGCTTAGCCTGGGAAGCACCTCCTCTTCTGTGGCACTGGAACCATCCTAGAAGAGTCAGACAGTTGATGAACGTTAATTAAGCACTTACCTAATGTGCCCACACTGGGCTGAAGAGTGGAAACACAAAGAAAGGGGAAAAGAGTCTAGGTCTTTCCCTCTTACATTCTAATAGGGCAAACAGCAAGCATGTAAGTACTATGTCCACACTACATATAGTAAATGAAAGTCATCCCCTAGCAGCGGGGGAAGAAGGGAATTGGTATATGCCTCCAGTAGGTGGTATGATTTAGGCTGAGTCTTGAAGGAAATGGAGAAGAGAGAGTATTCTAGGGGTGGGGAATGAATAAGAAAAGGCACAAGGTCTGAGATCACAGTGCTGTGTTGCAAGACTATCAAGAAAGCCCATGTAGCTGGACTGTGGAGCACGTGGAGAAAGGTTGGAATGCTAATAATGAAAACAACAACATTTATAAAGCACTTACTATGTGCCGGGCTTCACAAATATTATCTCATTTTATCCTCTTAACAACCCTGAGAGGTATGTGCTCTTATCGTCCCCATTCCACAGCTGAGGCAGACAGAGGTGACATGACTTGCCCAGAGTCATATAACTAGAAATTGTCTGAGACTCAACTCAAACTCAGGTCTTTCTGATTCCAGGCCCTTCACTCTATTCATTGAGCCCCCATGCTGCCCCAACACAGAAAATACCAAGTGGACAAAGGATGCTTATTTTCCAGATTCTGTCTATAGAACTTAACCATCATTATATATCCACTATGCATGTATAACAAATTGGGCCCACGATTGAACAGGAAGAAGAAATCAGGTTGAATTTCCTGTAGGAAGTGGTCAGTCTCCTTTAAAAGCAGCTCAGACTTTCCCTTTGAAATAGCAATATTCCTCCTGGGTTAGTCTCTAGCTGTTGTAGCTGTATCAAAGGGCGCCATTTTTGAAGAATTAGAAATGAGCATGGTTTGGAGGACAGTGGAAGGCCCAGGATGCACAAGAGCAAGCTGAAAGCAAGATTTAAAAGGCAGAGCATAAATTACAGAAAGAGACATTGTCAGTGAAGTGTATGATTGGAAAAAATGGAGGCGCCACATGGTAAGAATGAGGAATTATTTGTGGGGAGCAAATAATGATAATGATAAAGATGGTGACAGTAATAGTATTTATAGCACTTTAAGGTTTTCAAACACTTTACAAACATCATCTCATTTGGTCTTCACAACAATCCTAGGAGGCAGGTGCTATTATTATCTCCATTCTACAGAAGAGGAAACTGAGGCAGGCAGAGGTACAGTGATTTGCACAAGGTCACACAGAGAGTAAGTGTCTGGGGTCAGATTTGAACTCAGGTTCTCCTGACTCTAGGTTCTGTGCACTGTGGCTTCACTTAGCTGCCCAAGCTGGGAATATAATATTAGAAAAACTCAGCATTTTGTCTCAACCCACTGTGGTAAACATAAGAACGTGTTGACAAGGGTTGTGCAGGATAGGCAGGTATGGATGGATTGCAATCTGTATCACTGGAGAAAATGTTCACATCCAGGACATCTCAGACCAGGTTGAGCATTTGAGCCAATACAGTAGCCGAGAGCAAAAGAGAAGCAGGACAGGTAATTATATGAGCCCCCAAAAAACAACAGGACTGAATCAAGAGAATCCAGAATGGTTCAAAAGCACGGTGGGCCAGAAAGCTGGGACTGTCCACAAGCACCCAAGAGATGGGCTATCATAAAGAGAAGTCTTTGGAACGCTCCCCTGAAAGAAGGCAAAGTGGAGCCAGCAAACCCTCCAAACAGGAGAAACACAAGACAGTAAAGCAATGGTAGTAAACAGGAAAAGACAGAATCAAGCCTTTCATGCTGCCAAGAGGAGATGATCTTTGGGAAAGGAAGTCTTACGTTGGTCAAGGGCCAGAGGGAGAAACAAAGTGAGATCGTTTCAGAACAAACAGTTTAGAAGAGATTGGAGAAGGGAAAGTGAAAGAATTGAATGAGAAACATTTGAATTCCCAAAAGCCATGTTCCCTCCAAAATGAATCAATATTGTGTGTGTGGTAGGGGGATGCAAAGAGACATCCTTGGATGGGCGTCACGAGGGCAAGTGACAAAGAGCCTGGAGATGCTCCTTCACCTGTCTTGCCTTTGGGAGCAGAGGGGGAAGTGATCCCTTCTGCCTTGAGAGGGAGCAGGGGGGGGAAGGGGAGGGAGACGGTGTCAGTAGAGGGGAGGAAGGGACCTGAGGGGAGGGATTCCAAGGGATCCCAAGGCAGGTCTTACCCCAGATGAGTCAGGGAGGGGAAGAGACATCAAAACTGCACAAATGCACGCTAGCAACAATGGAATATGGGAGAGAGTGGAGGGGCCATGAACTGATGACAGACACAGAGGAGGAGATAGATGTTGGTACACTGGGAGAATAAAGAATGGCGAGGCCAATAGCCCATGGAGGGGGAAGAGATTTTAGAAAAGTCAGGAGAGGGGAAGAATCAAGGAGAGACAAGCAGATTTACTCTTCTCAGGAAAAGTTACTAGGCATGAAAAATATTTAAGAAGAGGATGCCTTTGGAGGACGGAGCAGGGAGAATCCTGAACGATGCTCTTGGCAGAGCTAGGAGAAGGAGGACTCAAAAGGGAAAAAATGAACTCATTTTTAAAAAGAAGAAAACTACAATGATAATTTAACTTCTCTGAAGACATTTGTAGGAGTAGAGAAATGGGATGAGGAATGGGGGGAGGGGTCGGTTATTTAATAGGAAAGACTGAGATCATATTAGTGAAAGCAAAGCTAATCTTAGGGACCAAGAGCTAATTTTAAAAAAGAAGGGTGGGTTATCTAGACAACAGAATTAAATGGAAGAAAATACAAACCCAAAAAATGGATAACCTTAAATGGAAATAAATTAACTCCTCAATAAAATGAAAGAGACTCATAATAGATACGAAAGTAAAAGACACCCCCCCCCCAATTTTTTTCCAAATACAAGAAACATTTTTAAAGAGATACAAACTGAATGAAAATGAAGGGCTATTGCAAAATTCACCCTTTCACGAGATTTCCCCAGAGTGAGAGCTGCCACGATGATCTCTAACAAGGGAATACGTGTAGTGATGGCTCACTCTCCCAGAGCTGAGAAGGATGTCTCTCCCCCTTGGGTTTCTAAGGATATCCTGAGATACAACAGGGTGCAATTGGCTCAAGCCCCCATTCCCATGTATTCTACTCACTGCTCATCACAAGGAATTAACAACCTAGTTCAATTTTCCCATTTAACGTCGTATAGCTTTTACAATGAAATTTTACTCTAAATATATAAGAAGAAAAATATGAATACTGCCTCCAACTTATGCTCTCTCCTTTACCACCTTAAGTCCTGAGGAGATTGGGATCACAAGACATAGTTTCTATGTAGTCTTCGCCCTACCACATTCACTTCCAAATGTGGAATGGACAAAGGTCAAATGAGTCTGCATCTATGCTACCAAAGGGCTGGATGAGGCAGGTTACTTGGGACTTTACATGGGACCATCTAGCTTTTTGACAATCCCAGAATCTGGAGACTCTTTGGCTCCCAGACTTCTGGTGACTTGTTTGTCTGACTTTTCAAAGCACTCAAAAAAATAGTAACATCCAGTGTCCTTCACCTAAAAAATCCTCTGTATGCCTCAGATTCCTCATTTCCAAAATGAGGATAACAATGGCACCTGCCTTCCAACGTTGTCATAAAGACAAGATGAGATAATATTCAAATTCATAAAAGAGAAAGTTAAGCAAATTGCAAAAAATGTATAGCTAGCATACAAAAATTGTAGAGGACTTTACTGTTGCCCTTTCAGAGCAAGATAAATGCAACAGAAAGAAAATACACAGAGTTGTATACATGATGAGAAATTTTTCATCTTAATAGGATAAATTTATATATTTGCATGTATATGCGTGTATAGGTTTGTATAAGTATATTTATGTGTGTAGGCATATATGTACACATACATATATGTACATATAAATATACATTAGGTACACATATACATAACATATAAATAATGCATACTTGTATAACATGTCTATATTTCTAAACATATATAATATGCACATATATATTCATATATCATTGATTAATGTGTATATATTTATTCTGTGGTAATTTTATAAAAACTGGTGAATGTCAATAAATGAGGAAAACCTAAATAGATTTAGAAAGGTAAAAATGATGAATAATTATCTATAGGTCAGCAGACGAGAAGTGGTTATTACTACAGATATAACAATAGGTGTGAGCAAGGGGTTGGAAATGGTCTATTCTAATAAAAGGATCCAGCTCTGGGCTTACCCATGGACCAAATTCATTCCTGGATAGGTGCTGGGCTATTTTTTAAGAGTCAGGCTCTTGTAGACAACTGAAAACAAATTAATTAATTTTTTTAAAAAAGAGTCAGGCTCTTTGTTATTGTCTGTGACTCTTCACATCCCTATCTCAGAGCCCTAGGAAAAAATGACTAAAATCTTAGGCTTATGTACAAGGTGAGTATTATCATCATTATCATTATTACATTATATTAAACTATATTTTGTTCTATTTGACTATATTAAACTATATATTGTTCTATTTGACTATATCTATATATGACATAATCAATATTATATATGATTATATGTATTATGATATGATCAATGATAGAATAGAACAGATTATACCTATACATCTCAGAGCTAGTGTTGTCTGTAAAGGAAAGCACTTGAAGTTTTTCCACTAAAACCAGAGGCAAAGTAAAGCTATGCACTTTCACTATTACTACATAATATATTTCTAGAAATGCAAAGTAAAGTAGTATCATAAGAAAGAATTTGAAAGTATAAATATCAGTCTACTCTGAACCAATCTCTTTGCTGAATTCATATCCTTTTCACTACGAGTGAATGTACCTCAGGATTCCACTCCTATTTGAAGAAGTGCCTGGTCCAGCCATATTCACTCTGAGGCAGAGTCTGCCCCTCACTCTCCCTCTGCTTTTCCATTTGCTCCTTACTATGCAAGACCATCTTTTCCCTCCCTTCACTGCTTCCCCCACAACCTTTTAATCACTTTAATGCGTGATCTTCCCCCATAAAAATGTAAGTTTTCTGAGAGCAGGGACCCTCTTTCTTCTTGCTTGTATTTATATCCCCAGCACTTAGCAGAGGTGCTGAAACATAGTAAATATTTAATAAATGCATTATCTATCTATCCATCTATATATCTGTATTCTTTCTTTGTCTATGTCTTTTTTCTATCTGTCTCTCTATCTACCCATCTATATATCTATCTTGATGTATTTTTATCTATCTCTGTTTATCTCTTTCTCTTTGTCTCTATCTCTATTTGTCAATGTATATCTATCTATCCATCCCTCTATATATCTATGTTTATCTATGTCTGTCTTTTTTTCTGTCTCTCTATCTATGCATCTATATATCTGTCTATCTTAAATATCTTTATCTATCTATCTCTGTTTATCTGTCTCTCTTTATCTATTTGTCAATATCTATCTATCTATCTATCTATCTATCTATCTATCTATCTATCTTTCATCATCCTGGATCCTCCTCTCTTTGCTCTCCACACTCACACTCTTGGTGATTTTTTTCAGTCACCATGGGATCATTTATCATGTGTAGATAGGTGATACCCAGATCAACATACATCACCCTCATTTCTCTCTGAAGCTCCGGTCCTATAGCATGGTTCTCCCATAGGCATCTCAAACTCAGTATGTCCAACACAGAGCTCTTTCTTTCCACCAAGATCCATGATTTTATGCACTCATTCCCCTGAGGGCTCCACCATCCTTCCAGTCACACAGGTAGCCAGATTTGCAGTCATTCTCCACTCCAACCTCTCTCCCACTCCCCAGAGGAGATGGATGATCAAAGCTTGTCAAGTCTATCTCCACAATGTCTGTCACAGCTTTTCTCCCACTCCATTTCCACCCTCCCATATTAGGGTCTCCTCACACACAGTGCTAATGCAGATCTTTGTCAGCTCCTGCCTGTACTATCGTAATGGCCTCTTACATAGTCTATCTGCCTTGTGTCTCCCCCCTGCAGTGAATCTTCCATACAGCTACCATAGCAAGATTTATAAAGCACACATGTGACCATGTCCCTTCCCTGGCCAAGAAGCTTCAGGGGCTCCCTTTGTCCATTAGGATCAAATAAAAACATTTATGTTTGGTTTGGAAGGTCTTTCACAATCTGGATCCAATCCAGACATTCCTTATTACTGTCTCACTCTAATCCCATCCACATCCTAGCCCTAGTGGCCCTATCAGCTTCCCCATGAATGAAATTTCATCTCCTCTCTCAATGTTTTTGCCCAGATGATCTCCAGGGCCTGGAATACACTCCCTCTTCATCTTCTCCACCTCTGAGAGGCCTCAGCTTTACTCAAGGCTCAGCTCAAGTAGAACCTCTTCCTGGAGAGATTTCCTGATCCTATCATACACCCAAGTCATCCCTCTCCTTGAGATTATAAAGGATTTTTTGTGTCTGTCCATTATGTCCTGATCATAGTGCAGTGTGAACTTCCTCAGGAGAATGTAAACTCCTTGAAGACAATTATCATTTCATTTCTGTCTCCTTACCTCCATTATCAATACAGAGCCCAGGGCTTAGTAGATCATTAATTAATTAATAATTAACCTCCATCACTTCCTACCTGTGTGACTTTAAGCATGCTACAATGAGTCTCAGTGTCTCCCTCTCTGAAGTTCCTTCCGGGTCAAACTCAATGCCAATGATGCCCTTCCCCAGGAAGAACCCTCCCACCCAATGCTGTCATGAGGATCTGCTCCAGCTTAATGGCTGCTTCATTTGTAGGTGGAATCAAGGTAGCCCAGCAGCTTCTGGTTCAAGAATGCCTTTAGGACTTGAACAGCTACTTGGTTCTTGGCAGGCTGAGGCATCACACGGTCATTGCCAAATGCCAACTAATCCATTTGAATCACTGCCCCCATGGCTTGGCAGCCTGTTGACAGCCAGGAAATGCAAAATGATGTCTCTGCTAATCTCATCTCTGCCAATGTCACCAGGGATACAGTTCACAGGATTCCCAGTTCTCAAAGCTGAATTCATCTCTGAGGAAAAATTGCCCTTATACCAACCCTTACAAGTGATCATTGGACCTACTTGAATATCCACTGGGAAGGCAGACTCATTACCTCAGAAGTTTTGTGGGATACAAGCTAGAGTGTTGAATTTGAACTCAGGAAGGTCTGTGTTGAAACCCTATGTCATTCATCTCTTACCTGCATGACCCTAGGCAAGTCACTTTCCCTATCTGAGCTTTCTCTTGTTCACCAAGAAAATGTGGACAAGAATGCTTTCAATACCTCCCTCAAGAAGCAGCATAGTCTGTAGATAGAGGGCTGACCTCTAAGCCAAGAAGAGCTGGCTTCAAATTTTGCCTCTGACACATCCTAATTGTGTGATCCTGGGTAAGTCACTCTTTCTCAGTGTTGCAAGTGATTCTATAAAGTTCCAAGTTCTAGACATGATCTGTATTGGTGGAGGGAGTTTGCTCACCAGATATTTCAAACATGATGACTTCATTCACAAAACAGCAATCTTTCCCAGCCGCCTCTGCCCCTCCCTGCCTCAAAATGCCCTTCAAAGGGGAAGATGAAAGTGAGATGATGGATTTAGAGTACTTTGTGAACACTGAGGTGTTATATTAATGAACTTTTGTCTTTTTTTGTATTTTTACTGTAGTACTTACATAGCACATATATGATCTATCTCTGATTTTATAGAGGAAGAAAACTGGGTCTAGACAAGGAACTGGTTGGCTCAAATTCACTTCACAAGCTGGTGTCCACTTTGGGCTTGGACTTTGCTTATAGAGTTTCACCATAAGGCACTTTCCTCTACATGATATTTCCCTTTAGTACACTGAATTTGTTCTTGATGTGGAGCCCTCATTTGCTTCCCTACAATCACCCCAAAGCTTCTGGAGTTCAGAAGGCCAAGATAATCCCTCATCTGCCTGACAACCTGTCATGTGGTAGGGCATAACTAAGTCTTCTCTTCTCTTGACTAACCATCCCTTGCAACTTTTTAAGAAGATGGTGTCTGAGGAAGACAGTTGGACTTCTGGCCCCTGGCCTTAGAACCTGAGGATTATCAGCTTTTTGCCAGGGATGGAGGGCATGAAGCAAAAGCACGACCAAGAAAGATAGATGCGCTTGGCATTGTGCAGATCATTTCCAAGTATCTTTAATCTAAAAGGGGAGAGAAAGTGCCCAAGTAAGTCTACAGGCAGAAGAAAATGGAAGTGGAAAAAAAGCAGTTTGGAAGCCCAGAAATTCATAGGAACACATTCAAACTCCTAAGAATTAGAGCTTCCTAGAAAGAGAAAGAAGAGAGATTCAAAAGGGGTTTGGGCTACCCAGAAGACGATGCATTCCCCATCTCTAGATGTCTTCAAATGAAGGCTGGATACCTACGTGTCAGGCATGCCAAAGGAAACCCTCATTCAGGGATGAGTTGGTCCAGATGCACTCTGATTCTCCAATGCAAGGCATCCACGCTGTACAACATCTCCTGAATGCTCTCTGGCTGGCCAGTGTTCTTCCATAACTGTGCCACCAAGACCAAGGCAGGGTAGGTGGACTATAGCCTCCCTGGTCCTGGACACTGTGACTTTCAAAGATGCCTCCAATTCCGATAGATTGGGGTTTCCTCATCATCCTATGCACTAAGCTGTAGCATGTGCGGTGGTCATACTCCAGTAAAACCATCTCAGCAGATGAGCTAAACCAGACTGAGAATATCCAATGGGTCTCCAATCTGTCAGTGAGTTAGTGGAGTGTCTACTCCAAGCATATGAAGACTTCCCCTGGCAGAACAATTTGTACCAACAGCCGTGAAGGCAGCTGAAGTAAGTGCTAGGAGGACATGGACTTGGTCAGACATGGAAGACACCAAGATCAGCCACTGTATTCTAAGTCATTACAAGTTGCCTGGACTTTTGTCCTGCCCCTGGATGCTGGAAGAGAGAGCCAGCTCTGGCAAGTCATGCATGAGTCCAGGCATCACCTCATGAGAGGTAGGTGCTATAATTATCATCATTTTACAAATAAGGAGACTGAACCAGACAGAGGTTAAGTGACTTGCCCAGGGGCACACAGTCTGAAGGTGCATGAGGTAGGATTGAAATTCAGGTCTTCTTGACTCAATCTCCCTCATCCTCTTCTCTAGACCAGTGATATCAAAGTCAAACAGAAATGGGGCCACTAAGGGGAACAGAAGGATCCCTGTAGCCTGGCTTCATATAGACTGAGAAAAACCACATATTAACATCATCTGAATCTTATTGTATTTTATTTACTTGATTGAATCTTTCTCAATTCTATTAAAATGGAATTAAAATGTGGTTCAAGGCAGTGGGAGTTTCTAGACTGTTTCTGCCTAGTTTTTGACAGCTGTGTGTTATACCACGCCCCTGCCCCCACATACAACTACTGAGAAATGCAGGAATCCCCCTTATAGCATCCTCAACAGATGGAGGGGCATCAAGCAAGGAGTCCAATATTTCTAATCATAAGGAACTACACGCGCTGTAAAGCAGCCCATTTCATAGATCAGGTAGTTCTTATTATTTATTTATTATTATTATTAGAACATCTCAGTATATATAGAAAATATATAGAAAATCTCCAGGTGCAAGAGCACCTGGAGTCAGGAAATGCATATGAATCTCAGGTCTAATGATGACCAGCTTATGGCCTTGAGCAGACCTGTAGTCTTTCCTGAGTCTAGTGAAGTACACGAACACATAGACACATATATATCCCACACGCACAAATAAGTATTTATACGAGTTCTAATTGATAAATGGGAGGGGAGAGAGAGAGAGAGAGAGGAGAGAGATTAGACTTAGATAATCTAGAGACAACAATAGTTCTCTGTAGAGAGAGAGATATCCGTGTATATTTGTTTAAATGTTGTGTTTTTCCGTCTTTGCCCCCCTACCCCCACCCCAAGCTCAGTGAAGGCAAAGACTTTTATGTTTTTCTCTGCATGCCCAGTTCCTGGTACATAGTAGATGATGAAGACACTGGGACCCAGAGAGTGGACATCACTTCCTCAAAATAACGGCAATTAAGGGGGGTCATGAAGTCAATGTTTTGGGGTGCACTTCTCTTGGCCAGTTCCTGATGGGACAAAACACCTGACTTGACACACCTATGACAATCAACCAGCAAAGGAGTCTTACCAAATACTTCTGGCCATGACTCAATGCCCATGGTACCCCAGAGAAGTGAGACCATCTGACAGTCTTCCAAAAGTAAGAAATACCTGTCTCCCACCCAGCCCAACCCATCTCACCCTCCACAAGGGAAATTCCAGGAGATTCAAGGGGCAATCATGAAAAGAGCTCCCTTGCATCCTGGCCAGCAGTCTCCTCTTTGGCTGAGCAGCCAATATGGGAGGAAGGAGACAAAAAGATTCCACTGGTTATTTCAAGCAGACAGTGCTAACAAGTGCTGAGCACACCAGCTAGAGGAGAACTGAGTTTCCTACTTCTTTTTCGGAAATAGTCATGTATGTGAGGTACACATTGCCTGTGCAAGAAGAACTCACATGATATGGAACTGAATCCCAGGCTTTCAGAACCAGAAGGGGCCCTCCACGGCCACAGAGGCCAGGCCCTCCCTAGCAGAGGGAATCCCTCTAAGCACACATAACCAAGGGTCAGACAGCCTTGTTGGCCACATCGGAACTGCAGCTTCACCACTGGCTGGAGCATGACATTGGAGAAATCATTTAAGTTCTTGGGGCTATCATTGCTTTACCTGCAAAATGAAGCCTCATTGGCCTTTAGAGTCCAACCCAGGCTCAGTTCTCTGACCCCAAGAAGAGAGAGGCTAGCTGTTGACTCTATTTTTGACTGGGACACTCCAGAAAACAAAAGCAAAAGAGGCAATGTGTCTTAGTTTTATGTGATGCCCACATAGCCTGCATGACACTAAGCCCTGGGCATACATAGAAAAGCAATTATACATGGTCTCTGCCCTAAGACTGACCAAGAGACAGGATGTAAATAGTTGTGTGTAGACAATTTCTGAGGGAAGGGGGATGGGGCAGATGGTTTGAAAAATCATGTTGTTTTCAAACCCTTTATGAAAGTTACAGAGACATTGAGAAAGAGTGGGTAGAGAACCAGCTCCAGAGTCAGGAAGGGCACAGCCTCTGATATATGCTGGCAGAATCCCTGGGAAAGTTGCTGAATCACTGCTTGCCTCAGTTTCTTTCTCTGTAAAATGGAGTAACATCACCTGCCTCTCAGGGTTGAAGAAAATCAAATGAGATCGTAGCAATCAGGCTCTTAGCACAGTGTCTACACACAGGAGCTACATTGACGTTCATTCTCTTCCCCTCCCCATCCTGAGTGATCTCCAAGAGAGGTGTTTCCAAAAGATGGAATCTCTGTGGAATCAGCCTCAAAGGTAGTGGCCCAGGGCCAGCCCAGACAGACACAAAAACAAGCCCAGCTTCAGAGCTAACGTGTCTGGCCTCCCCCAGGGCTCTGAGCATCCCACATTCTTGAAAGGCCTCTGAACGGCTAACCTAAAACTGGCTCTTGATCTGAAAGGTATTTGCTGAAACCCCAAGCTGATGGGGAAGAGCTCTGTCCACATGAGTGTAGAGAGCTATAGGAAATAAAGACAATTTTTTCAGGGTTAGAAAATTCATGAGCTGAAGTGAAGGAAAAAAGCTGAGATACAGAGGGACCATTCTGGCCTGGCTGGCAATCAGGTTCTAAAAACGTGTTGGGCTGTGAGCCTGGAAAGACATGGCATGAAGGGATGGTATCACAGGCAGAGGAGACTTGGGGCTGCAGAAATTGGTCATGGATACTGCTGAATATCCTTTCCCTGAATCCTTAACTTTTCCCAGAGCTAACACAATGGTACCTTGTCTAGCCCTGGGCTCCTTAAGCAGCATGGAAATGAAACATGTAGATTAAATAGAGATAGTTTCTGAAGAAGGGGAAAGAAAGAATGTCAGAATGTAGAAAAGGAAACAGAGAAGGCTGGGCTCAGAATCACAGAGCAAGATGGTAGAAAGAGAAAGGCGGAGAGAGGGGGGCGAGAGAGGTAAACAGCGGGGAAGGGTGGAGAGAGAGAGAGAGATGGTGAGGGGGGGGGGAGAGGGAGACAGGAAGAGATGGAGGGAGGGTGAAAAAAGAATGGAGAGAAGCAGAGACAGACAGAAGGGAGAGGAAAAAGGGGAAAAAGAGAGCGAGACAGAGAGAGAAAAGTTAAAGGAGACAAAAAAAAGCTGTGGAGTCAAGGATAGGGAGATGGGTGAATCGGAACTGAGAGGAGCACTGGAGAAAGACTGCCCTACGGGTCCAGCTGAGATCTGCTGTCTTCCTGCCATTCAGCATTACAAGGCTTGTTCTTCCAGGTCTCTACGTTTCCTCTGAGATCCGCTTGCAATCCGGCTACCTTCCACAAAGGGTGGGTGAGACAAGGTCATTTCTAGAGTCCTTTCCGTCTCTGGATAAAATGAATTGATTTTAAGCCAGAGAGCTTCACTCCATGTATGTGATACTGTCTTGTATTTACAGACCTTTTCTCTGTTCCCAAACTCTGGCACAGATGCCATCCAATCTGCCAGCCATCCTGTGACACAGAAAAAAAAAGATAGAAAAGATTAAGCCCATTTTACAGAGGAGAAATCTGAGCAGGAAGGGGCACGTGGGTCTGAAACGTCACCAGCTCTCAGTCTGGAACACATCTTCTCTCCCTCCTTTCTCTCTATCCTCAGGATAGATGAATTGCTGGACAATTATGATCAAGTGGCAAAGGAAATGCAAGGCACCTTGGGCAAGGAGGGAGTGAAGGGTGGGAAAGCCTAAGGACAAAAGTTTGTCTTGGAGTCCAAAGACCTGAGTTCAAATCCTACTGCAGACGGTTAGTAGCCATGTGCCTGGGAAGTCACTTATGCTTTCTCTGTCTGTTTCCTCCCCTATAAAATGGGGATAATAACAGGATTGGCATGAGGAACAAATAAGCTAGCACACGTAAGGTGCTTTGGATACCTTGAGTAAATTCACAATTTGCCTGAATTTCAACACGTGTCTGGATCACCCAGAAGGGTGACGCCAAGGGCCTCCTTCTTGGAGGAGACCTGCTGAGGTACCCATGGTGGGAGTGGAGCAACCTATTTCCATTAGTTGTCAGGGTGAAAGGCATCTTGAAGCCTCTCTTTCTGGCAGTTTCCAGTGATGAAGGAGTCCTTCACCCCCAGCCTGGGCACCCACACAAGCTGAGAGGGGAAGATGGGCCACAGGCCCCCTCTCCTTTGGTCCTTGGCCCCAAAAAAAATGGGCTTGGGGTTGGGGTCTGGTTTCATTTTTCCCCTTCAGTTCTAAGTGAAGGGAATGCATTCCCAGGTCCTAGGAATGTGAGCCTTAGGAGCCTTGGAGCCAAGATTCCAGGCCACATGTTACTACCAGCATAGCAGAGAATCTCTGAGAAGACAGGGTGCCAGAAGGATTTGGAACTTGGTGGGACTAGTGCTATGGAGGAGCTAAATTCTGAGTTACCTTCCCCTCCCTGAACAATGTGATGATAAAGATGGGGATTATGCCCCTAGATGCTGGAGGAAGTCTTTTTGTGTTTGTTTTTGCTGTAACTTTGAAGTAAATATTGCCTTCTAAAAGCTAATCTGGCTATTAAGTGGTTAAATGGAATTGGGGTGCTGAGGAGCCCTAGAATTAGAGGTAATACAGTTAGTGGCAGATTGAGTCAATGGCAAGGACTAGATCTCTTAAGGGCACTGGAGAACCCTGAAGTCTAACCCTGCTGGTTCTCAGATAGTGTTACCCTAGCCATTATTATTTTCAACAGAATCTATGAGCTCATAGGGACCTCAGCACCCATCTAGCCCAAGGTGTGGCCTGTTGAATTATACCTTCCACATGGCAGACTGCCCTGCCTGTCCAAAGACCTCCAGTGACCAGAAATCCACAACTTCCAAAGGAACCCTGACCACTTGGGGTCAACTGTGATTGATAGGAAATTATCTTCCTTATTAAATAACAGTAACTACCATAGCCATAATGATATCAAGGAAAGCTGCTGATATTAGGGTTGCATGTTCCTGAGGAACACGTGTTCTTATCCCACATCAGTGTCCAATCAGCAGCCTCCTTTACAACCAAGTTCCAGAAAGCCTGGAGCCCAGGACCCTTTCCAGACCCCATCAGGGAAGAATCTCTGATGGGCTTCATTTTCACTTCTGCAATGCCAAGGATGTTCAGTTGTCCTGGAGCCTGCAAGGAGAACCAGAGAGCTTTGCCCCATTCCTTCCTGCAGCGGATTCCAACACAAGATGTCATCTTGCCTTTCTGTCCAGTAATGAAATTTGGGCTCATTCCTAAAACCTGTCAGACAGACCAAAGCTTGATGAGTGGATCTCAACGCCCCCAAGCTCATCCTGGAAGGCTGTGCATTCACGATTTGCATCAGGGAGACTTGACATTTTAAAAATAATTCATTTTCTTCCTGTGCCCCTCCCCCATCATAGTATGGCACTCACCCTGCCCTCTTGAAGGCCCTATCAGCTCTGGGAGGTCCTACTGAGCTGGAATCCTATGAGAACAAGCTTAAGGCTAGATGTCTGCTAGCTGAGGTTTAGCCTGGCTAGATGGAGAGAGGGAGGGGTGGTCACCAGGACCTGATTTGTTCAGTTACAGAAACTCATCAAACTGTCTACAAACACATACAGGGGGTGAGTGGCCCATTATCAAGAAGGTTGTAGATTTTTTTAAATAGCCAAGAAGACTGCATTACATTTGAAATCATGAAAGACTATTGTTTTACTTCTCCTCTGTTAACTTGAACATCCTGGGTAAATTAGGCAAAGCAACCTACTTCGGAATAGATGGTCCACAATGCATTGCCACATCACTGAAGTCAGTGTGCCCAGCACAGAGTGGACAAGGCACCATTGTGGGATCTCAGGGAAAAGATAAGAGTTCGAAAGGAAGAATGTTCACCAATATCCATAACCAATTGCTGAGGCCCCAAGTGCCCCTGATACCACCTTTTTGTGCTACATCTTTCCAGGCTCAGAGCCCAATGAGATTTCCAAACATAATTGCCAGCCAGGCTAGAAAGGAAGGAATTTGTGCTGGGAGAAGACATCATAGAGGCATTTTCCTTTTAGTCTTAAGATAGAAACATACAGTGGAGGGGAGAGACTGTGTATAATCCTAGTTCTTCTAGTACTTAGCACTCATGGATACCTCCAGTCATACTGACCGATACCTGGTCACTGGACCCAGATGGCTCCGGAGGGGACATTGAGGTTGGTGACTTTGCACAGCCCTGCCTCGCTTAAATCCAATTCACTTGATGTCATGGCATCCCCTCCCTGATGCCAATGTCCTCTTTGAGAATGAAGGAAAAACACCAAGAATGCCACTTAGCAGGGAAAACCCTTGTTAGAATATAGGAAATGCATGTTAACATCGCTTAACTTGACTTTATTTACCATATGGAATAATAGATTTATCACTAGAAGGAATCAGAGAAAATTGAAATATCATGAATATACTGATTGGTGCTATTGTTAGAATTAACAATCTTTTCTTCCTGCTGTTTTTAAGATGATTGTGTACTATAAATAGGTACATAACATATTCTGAGGATATGCATGCACTGCATACTGAAGGCAACATACATTTAGACACAAAAGTATTGGGTCAGGCTATGTTTTATATTGGCTATGTTTATCATACAGATTGTTTATGCACATTGCTTTGAATGAGACTGTGGGTTGATTATCTGAAACACTGGGTTTATCACATATTTCTTTAAAACATTTGTGTGTGTGTGTGTCTGGCTGTCTGTCTGTGTGCTTCTGTTATATAATTCCAGATGTCAAGCACACCCTGGATGAGTTTTGGGAAGGAGCACAAAATTTATACTCCTGAGGAGAAACATAACTCCTCAGCTCCAGGTTTCTTCTCAAAAAGTGTCACCATCAAGAGTCCAGAAACCATCAGAATCCAGAAATTAACTGAATAAATTCATCCCAGAGTCTATTGGTTCACTAATATTTCTTGAACCTGGCTTTGGGATTTGTGGAAGAGAGAAGCCAAAAATGATAACATATTGCATACTTTGAGGGAAGGGAAGGCGGAGGGGGTGAGTATGCATGTCTAATCTCCGGATGCTTGTTCCCCTGCCCTCTTCCTTTGGGGTTCTGGGGGCCTTCAGTTGCAGGATGGTGGTAATCAAAAGCCTCAGGAAGTTCGCTACCAGCCCCATTCACCTCATTGGTTAGGTAAGGAAGAGACAAGAGACACCAAAGTCTGGCCTTACCGGTTGTTAGTCAGAAGTGGTCAGTGCTCACATATTATTTACACTATCATTTCATTATGAATGTCTGGGTGACTGATATGTGATTAATGCAAGCAAGGATAGAGGTGTGTCCTCTCAGAAGGAGAGAGGACACATCCCTCTTCCAACATGGGTTGTCAGTATGGACTATTTTGAAAAATAACTGTTGCAAATTTTATTTGAATTCTACACTAAATCCTATTCCTGTATGTTGTGTTCTCTTTTTTAAGCTTTAAAGTTAACTTTTTAAAACTCAATTTTCTTTTATTTTCAGTTCTATATTTTCTCCCTCTCACATACCTACTGAGAAAGCAAGAAAATCAAAAGTTGTTACACTTACATACAGCAAAACAATTTCTCAAAGTGGCCATGCTCCCTGCACTTCTCCTCCAAAAAAAGTCTTAATCTGAACTCTGGAGGCGTACAGCATGTTTCATTCATTATGAGTTCTCTGGAATTATGGATCTCATAAGGTTGGACGGAGTTCTTCAGTCTTCAAAGCTGTTTATGTTCACATTATGGTTGTTGCTATATAAATTGTTCATTACTTTGCATCAGTTCAAACAAGTCTTTCCAGGTTTTTTCTAAAATTACACCTTCCTAATTTCTCATAGCACAATGACTTTTCATCACATCCACATACCATAACTTTTCCATTCAGTCCTAAATTGACGGACACTTCCTGAGTTTACAATTCTTTACCACCACCAAAAGAACTTCCATAAATATATTTTTTTCATAAATGGCTCCCTTTCCTCTTTTTTTGATGTCTTTGGAGTGTAGCCTGGGAGCAGTACTGCTGGGTGAAAGGCTATGTACACTTTAATAGCTTTTCAGGAACAGCTCCAAGTTGCTTTCCAGCATGGCTAGGTCAGTTCTACCAATAGCGCCTTAATGGACCTGTTTTCCCACAATCCTTCTAGATTTGTCATTTTCCCATTTTTTAGTTAACTTCTTAATTTTAGGGGTAAAAAGTGAATGAACATTTGTATCATTTTTTCTTCAATTTGTTTCAATTTGAATTTCTCTAATTCTTAATCATTTAGAGCTGCCTTAAGAAAATTACTCAGGTCAAGCTGAAGATTGGGTAAGACTGAAGGAAAAGGAGAATTCAGAAGGGCTATTATAGTTCAGCCCAGAAGAGATGAGGACCTGATTGAGGATTGTGGTGCTGGGGAGGGAGGGGAAGAGAGAGAAGGGTTCTGATGGGAGAGATATTGGTCTACAGAAGGTACCAATGAGGCCAAGGGAAGTAGCAAAGTCAACTCCAAGTTTCCAAGGTTGGGTGATAGAGGGTGATGGTGCCCTCCGCAGAAACAGAGACTCTGCAGAGGAAGATAAAGGGCTTCATTTCATGGCACAATTGAGTGCCATGTTTGAATGGAAATGTTCAGAAGGCAGTTGGAAACAGAAGAGAGACTAGACCTCTGGGAAGAACTACAACAACCCTTATGAATTCTTCTTTTTCTTCAGCCTTACGCAATCTTCAGCTTGACCTGAGTAATTTTCTTAAGGCAACTCTATATGGTTAAGAATTAGAGAAATACAAATTTTTTAAAAAGTGATGGGTGTGCACAACACTTGAAATATCCTCCAAATGATGAGGCTGCCAGAGAAGCTTCATGATCACAGCTCCCATGGACAGAGTGCTTTTAAAGCTTGGAAAGAACTTCCCACCCGTTATCTCATTTGATCCTCAGAAGAAACCCAGGAGCTCAGTGCGGGCAGGTGAGGAGCTTGTGGGTCTGGGGCCATGTTGTCCTCTGGTAACAGCAGGAAAAGTTGGTGACTGCCCATGACTCCACTCATCCTCCCCATGGGTTCCTAGACCAGACCCTCCTGTCCTGGCTTAGACTTTCTTACCTGGATTGATTGTCTCCCCTTGTGGGAATGTAAGCTCCTAGATCAGCGGCTTGTCAGAACTCTCATATCTGGGCTGAGCACACGGTAAGTGTTTAAGCAATGCTTTCCATTCATTGAGGCTCAGAGGAGCCAGCATTGCACAGAGCATACGTGAGGCAGGATTCAGACTCAGACCTTCATGAGCCCAAAGTCAAACTCTCCCTCCCATTGCTTCTCTGCCTTCAGTGGGAATGGAGGGCCTCCCTTTCTAGAGTGAGCAGTAAGGTTCAGTTTCGCTGGTCCAACCTTGCTACCAGATGCAGCCAGTGGCATCCTTAATGCCTGTTTCTCATTCTTATTCTTTCTCAATGCAGCCAGAGGAGCTGGCCTGAGATTTTGGTGGGTCTGGAGGCCTCCTGTTTGCCCTCCATCTGCTCAGAATAGCCCACAAAGCTTTGCGGTCAGTTTACACTGAGTCAGCTGTGTATTGTGATCCCAGCTTGCCTGGGTGTCTTCTCTTTCTCTCATTAAGTTGTTTACTTAAGCCACCAAGGCCTAATTACTAAATGACAGGCCTGTCAGGGGCCCCATTTGTTTGTTGTCAGAGAACAGATTCCTTTGACTGAGAAATGAGCCTCCAACCCTGTGTGTGTGTGTGTGTGTGTGTGAGAGAGAGAGAGAGAGAGAGAGAGAGAGAGAGAGACAGAGAGAGAGAGACAGAGAGAGAGAGAGAGAGACAGAGAAAGAAAGAAAGAAAGAAAGAAAGAAAGAAAGAAAGAAAGAAAGAAAGAAAGAAAGAAAGAGAGAGAGAGAGAGAGAAAGAAAGAAAGAGAGAAAGAAAGAATGAGAGAGAGAAGAGGGGAGAGAGAGAGAGAGAGAGAGAGAGAGAGAGAGAGAGAGAGAGAGAGAGAAAGAGAAAGAGAGAAAGAGATGGGGGTGGGGGAGGGATAGAGATCTCACTGCTGCCCCAATTTAATTACCCCAGATTGGTCCAGCCAGCAGAGAGCACTACTGTTTAGCCCTGCTCAAGGATCTGCAGCAGAGGTTATCTGAGGAGAGGTGGGCCACACATCTGTTGTCACCCAGGCCCAGAGTCCAACAAATGTGGCAGGGAGAACGGGCAGCCTCTTTGAAGGTAAAGGCTAAGACATAATGCTTTCAGATGATGCAGGGTTTGGGATCTTTGTGTGTTCCCAGGAGACTACAGCAATGACAAATGTTTAGATGGATGGGGGCACATTGGAAAACATGTCAGGCTTTCTCAGGATTCTTCTGTCAGAGGCTCAGAACCAAAGAATCTCAGCTAAGGGAGGGGTCTGTGGGTACATGCTCCCATCTTGTGTCTGACCAGGATCCCCTCAACAGCATCCCTGACAAGTGGTCCTCCAGTCTTTGCCTTAAAATATCCTCTGGGTAGAGCCAACCCATTACCTCAATTTCTAGGAAACCCCCCTCACCATTTCCATTAAGCATAAAGTTGAGATAAAACTTAGTCATACAATTAACAAAATGCTTTTTGGAAAAAAATTCACAGACTCCAGATTTAAACTGAGCTTTGCCCCCACCACCACCACCATAGATCAAAGATTAGAAATAAAAAGTTGTGTGTTTAGAGGAAAGGGGAAAAACAGAGTCTGCAGTCAGAAGCCCTGGATTTGAATTACTTAGTTCCTCTACTAAATGCCTTACATTTAGTGGTCTTACATAAGCCACTCCTCTCTCTTAAACCTCAACTTCCTTCCCTGTCAAATATGAAACAAAATTGACTAGAGTCTGCATGATCCAGAGAAAAGCATCCTGAACTTGGAGTGAGGAAGAACCCAGGCTTGAATTCCATGACTGATACTTACTTTACTGTGGGAGCTGAGTGTGTTGTTGAACCACAAAATGGGGATATTAGAAGAGTTCTCAACTCAGAGTACTGTTATAAGGGTCAACCAGTCAATAAATATTTATTAAGCACCTACTATGTGCCATACACTGGGCTAAGCACTGGAGATACAGAGAAGATGGCAAGCCAGCCCTTACTGTCAAGGAGCTCATAGTCTAATGGGGAAAAGAATTGCAAACAACAATGTACAAATGAGATACAGGCAGGGAAAACTGAAAATAATCAGCAGGGGGAAGGCACGAGAAATAAAGGCAATGGGGAAAGGCTTCCTACAGAAGGTCAAAAAATAGACTAGCACATATGTCAGGGTCTGCACTAAATACTGAGGATACTAATACAGAGAAGAAAGCCAGTCCCTGACCTCAAGGAGCTTAAGATTAAATGGGGGAAGACAAAAAATCAGGGAATCAGAGATAGATCAAAAAACGTCACTGAAACCTAAAGACAAGAGAATCAAACAGAAGAGACATTTTGACAGTATCAAAGGCTGCAGAGGGATCAAGAAAAAAGAGGATTGACAAAAGACCATTAGATTTAGCAATTAAGAGATACTAATTAGCATGTAACTTTAGGGGGAGTAGTTTCAGTTGAATGTTGAAAGCAGAAACAAGACTGCAGGAAGTTAAGAAGACAGTGAGAGGAAAAGAATTGGATAGGGCACTTAATGTAGATGGTCTTCTCAGGGAGTTTAACTATGAAAGAAAGAAGAGGTCTGGGAAGATAGGTAAGGGGGATGGTTGAACCAACGGAGGGTTTTTTGAGCATTTTCAAGATGTGGGAGACTTGGGTGCCGTAGTGAAGCAGTCAGTAGGCAGAGAGAGATTGAAGATGACTGAAAGAGTTTGGAAGACAGAGGGGGAAATCTGTTGAAGGAGATGGGATGGGATGGAATGACATCACTTGTTCATTCAGAAAAATTTACCCTGGCAAGGACCAGGGTCACCTCTTCAGGTGAGACAGAGATGGAGATAGTTGAGGAAGACATTTGAGTGATGTGAGGTAGAAACAAGGGGATGAGAGAGAACTCTCAGCAAATATCCTCATTTGAAAATCAAATAAAAGGAAAGGTTTCAGCTGAGAAGTTGTGGGAAGAGGAATATGAGAGGTTTGGGGGGGAATGAAAAGTTTCAGAAAGTGGTTATCTTGCATGGGATAGTGAATTGATTAGTGAAGCATAAAAACTTTCTACTTCCTGGATGCGTGGCTTTGAGCCAGGCACTTAATCTCTGTTTGTCTCAGTTTCCCAACTAAACTGAGGATAGTAATAGCACTTACTTTCCAGGGTTGTTGTAAGGATTAAATGACATAATATTTATAGGATATTGAGAATATTGTAGAGGGTTTTTTTTTCAAGAATGACCACTGAAGTCCCTTTCAGTTCTGAGGTTCCATGATGTATCAGACGTAAAGTGGGGAGGAAGACTTGACACAGGCTCAGTAACTAGAGTCATGATCCAAAAAAAAAATTTTGAGGGGCTAAAAAATGGGATGAATTTAGTAAGATGAAGTGGAATAGCAATAATTGGAAATGATTTCAATTAAAACAACAGCCAGCTATGTGACCTTAGTAAATTCATGAATTTTCAGGATCTCAAGTATTTTTTCTATAAAATGAAAGGATTGTACTAGATGATATAATGAATCCCTTTCAGTTCTTACATTCTGTGAAGGCTAGATTGTGGAGGTGTGGTTAGACAAGAGTTTTGTTTGTTTGTCTGTAAAAAGGGAACTGATGGTTTTAATAGATTGAAATGTCAATGTGAGTCAAAATGAGACATCAACCAGAAAATAACAATTGATAATTAGAGTTATTTTGAAGTTTTCAAAGCCTTTTACATATGTTATTCCCTTTCAATCCCCCAATAATCCTAAGAGATAGATACTTTACTCACATTTTATTAATAGGTAAACTGAGGCTCAGGGAGCTTAAGTGAATTTCCCATGGTTGCATAGCTAGTAAACATCAGAGGAGCTATTTGAACTTAGGTTTTCTGACTTCAAATATACTACTCCATTAGTCCTATTATATAAGCCATTTTTTATATCCTGTAGATTTTTATCTAGTTTATTAGTACACCATCATTTGCAGGTTGTTTCCTCTCTTAGATTGAGTTCCTCAGAAGGTAGCTACTGTTGTCTCTTTTTCTTTTCTTTTTCTGTTTTATCCCCAGTGCTTAGCACAGGGCCTAGCTCACTATGTGAAAAGAAATATAATACTACATTAAAATCAAAACTGACTTGAAGAAAAAAATAAAAATGAGAAGGCATCATGCACAATCAAGAAGGTTCCAACTTAGCCTTTTAAATATGCTGTGGGTATTGAAAAGGGGGAAATATATAAAAGAACAGACATTGACAGATTGCCATCACTCTGGGGAGTTTGACTAATATAAATCGATTACCACAATGAGAACAAGGGAGCATAGAAACTTCCTCAGAAAACACTCCATGTGTTTGACAACAGGAGAAACGCAAGCAGAGGCCAACACTGGTTTAGAATATAAATTCACTCATAAAACTTGGAAGAGGAAGATGGAGGAAAATTAAGTGTAGAATCATTTCATAAACCAAGATGCAGAGGAAGAAAAATATTTTTACTAAAAGCTTATTAAAATATCCATTGAAGCCAGATCATCCTTCAAGGGAGGGACAAACCTGAAAGTAGAACAATGAACAGAAGAAATGTCTGCAAAATCCTTCAGTAACAGACTTTTCTCCACCCAGAGCATGGAGCCATCACATTTGAACTCAACATTCTAGTCACTTCTGTGCTACTTGGGGAGGCAGAAATGACATCATTGAAAGAAAATGTGGAAAAAGCAATAGGTCTAGAAAACCAAGTAGCCACAGAAATGGCTCATCTTACAGGAAACGCAACTCTGGAGACATCAAGAGGATCAATTTTTAAATGCATATCTAAAAGAGGGAAGTCATCCAAAACAAATCCTTGGTGAGACAAGCCACAGGTATCATTCCTATAGTAACAATCAACGATCAGTTCTGCCGACCTTGTCTTAGTTCTCTTCCTTCTTGACTTCTCTGCAGAAGTCTTTGACACTGTTGGTGATGCTTTTCCTGGATATTCTTTCCCCTCTAGGTTGTTGTGACAGAGTTTTCTGGTTCTCCTGATTGCTGGTTCTCAGTCTCTCTTGCTGGTTCTTTATCCATGTCACACCCACTAATCATGGGTGTCCCACAGGGCCTGTCTTGGGCGCACTTATTTTTTCTTCTCTATATTTTCTCACTCACCCATCTCATCAGCCTCGATGGGTTCAATTATCATCTTAATGCAAATCTGTATGTCAAGCTCTAACCTTTCTCCAGTGCTCCAGTTCAGGAATCACCAACTGCCTTTTGAACATCTTAAACTGGATCCCCCATGCCCAAAACAGAGCTTTTCCCTCAAACCCTCCCTTCTTAACTTTTCTGTTAATGTTAAAGGCACCAATGTCTCGGTCACCTAAACTTGTTCTACACTCCTACTTGATTTACCCTACTTGTCCATTACACTACCAAATCTTGTTTCTTTAGACTATCTCTCATGGGTGTCCGATTGCCTCCACTCATACAGCTACCACCTCAGCAAGCTCAGAGCCTCCTCACTTCTCACTGAACTATTACAATAACCTTCTGATTGGTCACCATGCCTCATCTTTCCCTATTTGTCCTTTTCTCAGCTGCCAAAGTGATTTTCCTAAAGTTTAAATCTGATGATGATATTACCTGCCCAATCCATTTCAGTAGCTCACTATTATCTTAAGAATCGATCATAAAGTCCTCTCTTTGCCATTTTCCCTTCTTGACAGTCTTGGAACCTTTTCGTTCAGTCTTCTTCCACTTTACACCCTTCATGTTATATGATCTCATAACACTGACTGATTTGCTCTTCCTTAAACACAACAATTTATCTCCCATCTCCATGCCTTTATACTGACTTGCTCCACAACTGGCATAGTCTCCATCCTCATCTACAACTCCTAGTTTCCCTAGATTTCTTCAAGATCCACTTTCTGCAGGAGGCTTTGCTGAGCCCTATTTCCCCCAAATGTCAGTGCCTCACTCTCTGAGATGACTTTTTATCTACATCTTCTGTGTGCCTAGTTATTTGTAGATTATTTTCTGCATTAAAATGGGAACTCCTAAAGGGCACGAATCATGTCTTTGCCTTCTTTCAAATCCCTAGTGTTTTGCACAGGGCCTGGCATACTGTAAGCTTCTAATAGCTGCCTAGTGACTTACCACAACAACAGAGAAAACATCAACAATTACTGAACCATACGCCCTTCCTATCTCTAAAAATCTCCATAGGAATAATCTACTCCTCAGTGGAGTCCAGACAAAAAGATGAGAATGAAACAGGCAGAATTTCCCAAACTCCCTTCTTTAGCAGACTGTACGTTTATCGATAGTCACAACAATCCCTGAAGGACCTCGTGCCCTCCAAGTTCAGCAGGGCCAAACAGTGCTCTCTGCCAATCGATGTAGCTCCTTTAGGTGCCAAAATCATACAAGTTTCATTAAAAGACATAAAGACAAAGTTAACATGGTTTAACAACTCAGATTACAAAACCAAGTGAGAGGTAAACCAGAAGGAATATAAAAGTTCTGCTAATGTATACCATGGTTGTGGAGGACTCTCAGGACAAATTCCCAAGGGAAAAGAGGATTGCTTTGGAGATGCTCAAATCCTCCAGAGGCCCACGTGGCAGATGACATAAAGCCCCTGAAGAGTTTGTTGAGTTTGGTCAATAACGACTCAAAAGAGTTAAGCCCGCCATCCAAATGGCATGGGAGTGAATGGGGGGAAGTGGATAAAGAATGCCTTTAATTTGGTCTATCAGGTGGCTGGGTGCCTTAGTGGATAGAGCAATGGGCTTGAAATCAGTGGAACTTATCTTCCTGGGTTCAAATCCAGCCTCAGACACTGGGCAAGTCACTTAACCCCTTTGGTCATAGTTGTTCATGTATAAAATGAGCTGGAGAAGGAAATGGCGAAGCACTTTGGTATCTCTGCCAAGGAAATCCCAAATGAGGCCACAGAGAGTTGGATAGGACTGAAACAGCTGAACCACAACCATACTCTAAAATATGATATACAGTTGCGCAGAGGAACTAAAGCTGGATTATTGGTACATACAGCATAGACGAGATTGAACAGCCTCCATTGGAGAGACAGAATACCTTCCCCATAGGACATGGTAAGATGGATATTTCCCCAGGACACACTGCCAGAGACATCAAGCAGACAGTTGGAGATGTGGGGATGAAGCTCATGAGATAAATGAGGACTGGGTTGGAGGTGGGGGCAGAAGGAGAAGATAACAGGACCTTGAGTGTTGGGCTTGGGGAGTTTGAGATGCCACGGGGACACGGGGAGGGTAGATTGTTGTGACCAGAGCCAGGGCAACCTGAGGTCAAATTGGCCTCAGATACTTCCTAGTTATGTGACCCTGGACAAGTTCCTTAACCTCTGTTTGCCTCAGTTTCCTCAACTATAAAATGGGGATAATAATAACCCCTACCTCCCAGGGTTTTTGTGAGGATCCAAGGAGGTGATTGGCACAGAGAGGGTGAACGCTTCCTTCATAATGGAGTTCAGTCAGATGGATAACGATTTAGAAGACAACTCCTTGTCAGTTTATAAATGGGGAAAGGGAGGGGAGTAGAAGGGAAGGGGCTTGGGTAAAGTCAGACTAGGATTCAAAACCTTATCTTGCAGCTTCAAGGCCAGAGCTCTCTCCGTGGGGCCATATCTGAAGCTGTAGTCTTTGCATCTGCAGGTTTCGATGCCTTTTCTCCATAGTGCACATCTTCTTTCCACAAGGTGCCATGACCCCAGGGCTCAACCCCAGAGTGCTTGGATCTACTTCTGTAGGGCAGGGGGGGGCCCAGTAAGTCCCAGCATAGGACAAGTGAGTTGCATTCCAATCCACAAGTCCCTACTATGAATAAGCACTGATCTAACTAACAGGGCTGCTAAGATGAAATTAAAAAGGCACACAGTATGTCTCCTCTGCCCAGAACTGAAGCCCCATGAGGGTAAAATATATACACAGAATAAAGCACAGATAGAGCTAGCCAAAGCCAAAGGGATGGGGCATAGAGGGCAGAGCGGATCAGCAGTGGGAGGGGGGCAGCATGTTGGACAGTCTAAGAAAGTTGTGCATCCACTAACTTTAGGAAGGGTGACTCAAGCATCCAGGGTCCAATGAGGGGGATTTTGCCCCAGACTTCTGGAGTACCACAAGATCAGTGCAAGGAGAAAACATAAAAGTGGGCCATCTCTGGGAAAGGCAGCATGTGGAAGGAGGACTTGCACCCACTCTGAGCCCCTAAGGGAAAGTCCCATTCATCCTAGGAGCAATAATCATATCTGGCAATTCTTTGGATCTCCATAAAAATCCCAGGAGTTAGGAGCTGTTTTTATCCCTATTTTACAGACAGGCAACTAAGGCTGAAAGTGCTTCAGTGAGTTGTCCAGGGTAAAACATTTAGGAAGCGTTTGAAATAGCATTAGAACACGGATCTTTCTGATCTCAAGTCTTGTGCACTATACACTGCACCACCTAGTGACCTTAAAGGATACATCTCTGCATATCCAAAGTAAATCCAAACTACTTCAAGGATGGCAAGATCACATAGGTTCCCATGGGCTGACCAATGAGTGAATCAAAATCTCTAGGGCAAGTCATCTCCAGTTCCTTGTCACTTGTAAATGGCCCAGGCACTCAGGTTCCAGATAGACCACTCGCCATCTTACCCCTTTGATATGGAAGCTCATCCATCGGTCCCTACATTTACATGTCAGTTTTCTACTGATAAAACCTTGTTCTCATCAATAACCATCTCGTTATAAAAGCCAATGCATGTAAAACTGTGTAGGGCAACCATAGGGAGAGAAGACTGCTTGTCATCCCCTCTTGGCTGTGTGCAATTCTAGGCAGGATCGCTAGTGGTAGTACTGGCTAGTTTTCAGTGGCTTCAAGATTCTGGGTTTGGCTTCGGGTTGGGAAGTATGTAACACCCAGAATGCCCTAACATGGGGGCACCTCTGCTCACCTACAGTGTATCCTAGCTGAGCATTTAACCACTCTGAACCTCAGTCCCTTCATCTATAAGGGAAATATTGAAACTGAAGCATTATGTAATCAACTGTGGCCCAGGATAGACCCCACCTGGAGCTTTTGTGTCCAGCTCTGTAAACTTTAGGAATTTCAGGAAAGATGTTGATAAACATCTAGAAAGGGGTGGCCAGGATGGTGAAGGGCCTAGAGATATTGACTTTAAATTCCTTGAGGAATTTAATTTCTTTATTTTTGGTTTTCTTAGCCTCATCACTTAGCATAGAGCCTGGAACACAAACAAAGACTTAACGAATGTGCCTCAGATCAAATTAATTTAAATTTCACAAAACTATGGAGTTGTTTTATTTGGTCACAAAAGGAAGATCTAGAAGCAAAGGGCAAACATCAGCTCATTGGAAGGAAAGACTTAGTAACAACAGAGCTAGAGAGCCTTGAGAGGAGGTGGACCAGTATGGTGCCCTTGAGAACCTTGATTTTATGCCATATGGAGACCATCTGAAGAACTCAGAGAGAACCAAGTACATCTCAGGGGTAATGTCTGGACTTCCCAGTGAACTGACTGACTTAGAAGGAAACCTATAATTCCAAGAGGTGAGGAGATCTTAGATACCATAAAGTCAGAGCTGACTGGCAGATCAGAGAGGGGTCCTCCATAACTGCTCTGCCCAAAAGAGGTTTTGACCAAAGCCTGGCCCTTTTACCAGCAGACAATACCAGGAGTTGTTTGGACAGTACGTAGCTGAGATGAAATGTAAAATACCATATCAGCAGTTAGAAAAATTTCATGCTTCTATGAAAACTTTTCAGCCTCCTAACAAATTATAACAGTAGTCCTAAGCTGTTATAAATTTTATAATTTTTAAGTCATAAGTTTTATAACTTTTTAAGCTATAAATTTTATAACTTTTTTAAAAGTTATAAAGTTAAAAAGCTTCTTAAAAAGCTATAAAACTTAGAACTTAACTTGTATGTTCTCATAGTGCATACTTTCAAGTGTCCAGAACATTCTTTTTGTGTGTAAGACAGAAATAGCTGTCTCAAACCTAATTCATATTGGATATAGGATACTTTTTAAACCACCTCTTTACCTTAACCATGACTCTACCTTAGTTTCCAATAATTTGTCCTCCAGTAGCTGAAGTTCAGATTTAGGAGAAATTTATGAGAAAAAGAGATTCTGTGCCCTTTCACATGAGAGTCTTGGCTCTCCCAGGAAAGGACCTGGTGAGAATGCATGCCTGAATCCAGGACGCAGGGGCGTCTCAGTAGAGAAGGAGGTGAGAGCAGCTCTTCAGCTCCTTGGGGCTGGCAAATTCCTTTGATATCCATGTAAACCAAATGAAACACAGTACCTGTCCTCAGGGAGCTCACATTTTAGTACTTCTTAGGGAAGGAAATCACTCTTAAAAATGGTTTTAGACTTTTCTTTCAGTCAGTGAATATGATTATGCTTTTTTAGAACCATAGAAATTAGTGATCTGGGGAGAAGAGGCTTTGTCTATTCCTTGAATTAATAATATTTCACCTCCCATAGTGAAACCCTTGAGACTGCGCTTTTCATCGTTCAATTAGTTGGACCCAAGTGGAGCATTCTCATTGATTATTTTCCCATCTCAGGTGATGATAATGATAATGGATGTTTGGTGGAGGAAATTGGCGCCTCTCTTTGTGCCTTCTTCTCCGTGTCACAACAGAGCGAATGCACTGCTGGGCGTCTTCCTATAAATACCAAGATGACAAAGAAAACTGTGGAGCTATGCGTTTCCTGGCAATGCAGACTTCGCAGTGGTTTAATTACCACTGCACAGGCTCCGTGGTTAAGAGTGGGGGCCTGAAAATAGAATAACTGAGTGTGAGCAGACACCTCACCTACTGCCAGAACGGTGTGAGCTGAGCAGCTAGGGAATCATCCGAGTGAAGTCGGAAAATGCTGATCTCTTGGAGGATGAGTTAGAAACCCTTGGGATGGGAACTGACTGGGAGTTCAAACCTTGCCCAAATCTCAGTTTTGTCATTAATTTGCTATGGGACATTAGACAAGCCCTGACTCTTCTCTGAGTCATGATTTTCTCTTCTGTCAATGAAGGCCATGGACTGAATAATTTCCAAGTTTCCTTCTAGGAATGAAATTCTTTCCTCTGTGTTCTAAGGCTTTGTGCCCTTCTGCTTTCTAGACTGTTAAGAGTTTTCCTAGGACTTGGACCACTAGGTGGCACTACAGTGGATAGAGTGCTGAGCCTGGAGTCAGAAAAACTCATCTCCCTGAGTTCAAAACTGACTTAAGATACTAGCTGTGTGACCTTGGGCAAGTCACTTCATCCTACTTCCCTCAGTTTCCTCATATGTAAAATGAGCTGAAGGAGATAGCAAACTATTCCAGCATCTTTGCCAAGAAAACCCTAAATGGGATCAAAAGAGCCAGACATTTCCCCAATTGATGAATGGTCAAAAGATATGAACAAGTCATTTTCAGACAAAGAAATTAAAGCTATCTATATTCATAAGAAAAATTGCTCTAACTCACTACTGATTAGAGAAATGCAACTCAAAACAAATCTGAGGTACCACATCACACCTATCAAATTGACTTACATGACAAAACAGGAAAGTGATAAATTTGGAAGATGTGAGAAAATTGGAACATTAATGCATTGTTGGTGGAGTTGTGAGCTGATCCAATCATTCTGGAGAGCAATTTGGAACTAAGTCCAAAAGGCTAGAAAAGTATGCATACTCTTTGACCCAGCAAGATCACTTCTAAGTCTGTATCTCAAAGAGATCATAAAAATGGGAAACTGATCCACATGTACGAAAAGTATTTATAGCAATTTTTTTGCGGTGGTCAAGAATTGGAAATTAAGGGTATACTCATCACCTGGAGAATGACTGAGCAAGTTGTGGTATATGGATGTAATGGAATACTATTGTGATATAAAAAATGGTGAGCAAGTGGACCTCAGAAAAACCTGGAAAGATTTATATGAACGGATGCTGAGCGAAATGAACAGAACCAGGAGAATACTGTGCACAGTAACAGCCACAGTGTGCTATGGCTAACTTTGATAGACTTAAATCTTCTCAGGAATGCAAGGTTCCAAGACAACTCCAAAAGACTCATGATGGAAAATGCTATCCGCACCCAGAGAAAGAACTTTGGAGTCTGAATGCAGGTGTAAGCAGGCTTTTTGTTCTCTTTTGTTGTATTTTTTTGTTTTGTTTCTCTTTCCCCGTGCTTTTGATTCTGATTCTTCTTCTCTACAACATGACTAATGTGAAATATGTTTAATATGAATGCATAGGTAGAAATTATATCAGATTGCATGCTGTTTTGAGGAGGGAGAGGGGTGAAGGCAGAGAAAGTGTAAAACTCAAAAGCTTATGGAAATGAATGTTGAAAACTAAAAAGAGATAAATTCATTTTAAAAAAATTTTTTTAAAGAGATGTGACCAAAATAACTGAATGACACCAGCAGAAAGGGTCCTTCTAGTCCTATTATTTTACAGACTAAGCTTCCTTATAGGTCTGACATTTCTATTGTAAAGATCCTCCAAGTTCTGACATGCTTGGATTGGTAAGATCTCCACTCCCACCTCTGACATTCCAGGATCTGAGGGTTTGACTTGGAATCATTGTATTCTAAAACAACAGAGGCAACCAGAAGCCCCTCAACTGAGTTTGTAAACTTGCATAATAATGCCTCATTTATGGCTCATGACCTCTCATGGGGTATGTATTTCAGATATTATTATACTCTCTATTTTGCATGTAGGAAAACTAAGTCTCAGACGAGATTCCTTTACCTAGTTACACAATAAGTGTCAGCATCAGATTTTGAACCCAGAGTTTCCTGATGTCACACTTAGTACTTGGCCAGTGAGAAGTACTGGAAAAGACTGCTGGTTCTGGAGTTCTGGTTCTACTTCGGATACTTATTCCCTGTGGGATCTTTGTCAAATCATTCAACTTTTCTATGTCTCCATTCCTGTTCTATAAAGTGAGCTGGTTGGACTGGATGACTTCTGAGGTCCCTTCCAGTGCTAATCTGGGGATCTCTACTGCTGCTTATAAGCATTCATCATACCATGGAGAGAAGTTTGCTCTTCAGACCGAAGTTTCCCTGAATGACTCTATTTCCTGACTTAATTGGTGGTAGGAGTTCAGGCCTTCCATTTGGAAGCCAGGTTTTCTGATGTGCTTCCTGGAGTAAAAGTCTACCCCTTCTAGGCCTCTTCTATCTACCTTTCATATTCTAAGTCAGTGTCTTCCTTAGTGTCTGCTTCCCCATACCATGATCTGAGACATGGTTCTAAATGTGCTTATGGTTGCAATAATGTAACACTGATTTTACTAATATTTAATATTATTGTCCTAGGAGACCAGAAAATAATAGAGCACCTTGATAAAATATTGTGATAAAGGAAGCCCTGTCTTAAAGTAGTAATAGCCAATAAAACCTAATGTGGATGTGGAGCCAAGATGGCGGATGAGAGACAGCAATCCAACTGAACTCTCCCAACATTTCCCTCCAAAAAGTTTAAAATAATGTACCAAATAAAATTTTTGGTGCAGCAGAGACAACAAAATGTCAAGGTGAGACATTTTTTCTTACAGAAAATTTAAGAGGTCATCAAGAAAAACTTTTGGTACTAGGGTGAAAGTTTATCCAGAGCCCACATACATAGAGGCAGCAACAGCTGTGGCAGCAGCTTCAGGAGCTCTCAGTCCAGACATGGTAAGGGGTTTGGACAGCTAGTGATAAAGAGACTGTAGGGCAACATTTGCTGGCACTGAGTACAGCTAGAGCTTACTGGCACCTTTATCACCCTACGCCTTCCAGAGAACAGAGTAGTGCTAGTGGTTGGTCACAAAGAAGTGGAGGCCCTGGTTACAATTCCAAGACAAAGAGAATATGAGTCCTTGTGGTTACAGGGGACCAGGGACACTTCCTAGGTCAAGACCAGAATGCAGACTAGGAGAGCAGTGGCCATACCTCTCCCAGGATCACACCAAATTAGAAGCACCAAAAACTGCAGAGCCCCAGAACTAATTCTGAAAACAGCAGCATGAAAATGGCTGAGGTTTCGGACAGTGCCTCCTCACCCTCCGATGAGCAGAGTGCAACTTGAACATAAAGTTCAAAGTCAAGAAATGGGCTGGAAAAATGAGAAAAAATAACAACAGGACTGACCATGAAAAGCTACCACAGTAGCAGGGAAGACTAAGTCCTAAACTCAGAAGAAGACAACAATGAGAAAATTACTACAAAGCCTCAAAGAAAAATGCTAATTGGACCCAAGCTGACCAAGAATTCCTAGAAAAGTTAAATGAAAGATAAGAATGATGGGGGGATGGGAAAAGAAATGGGAATGATTCAAGAAAATTATGGAAAGAGAATTAGCAGCTTGATAAAAGAGGCACAAAAAAAAATACTGAAGAAAAATACTTAAAAACCAGAATTGAACTAAGGATAACATTAATGATAACAAAAATTCACTGAAGAAAATGACTCCTTAAAAGCAGAATAGGCCAAATGGAAAAAGATATACAAAGGCACAATAAAATAACTCCTTAAAAATTAGAATTGGACAAGGGAAAGCTAATTACTCCATGAGATCTCAAGAAATAATAAAATAAAAGAATGAGAAAAATAGAAGAAAAGGTGAAATATCTCATTGGAAAAAACTGACCTTGAAAATAAATCAAGGAAAGATGACTTAAGAGTTATTGGATCACCTGAATGCCATGATCAAAAAAAGAACCCAGTCATCATATTTCAAGGCATTATCAAAAAAAACTGCCCTGATAACTTAGATCCAGAGGGTGAAATAGAATTTGATAGAATCTGCTAATTACCTCCTAAAAGAGATTCCAAAATGAAAACTCCCATGTATGTATGTCAGAAAGAAAAAAAATCAAATATTGTAGAACCATTGTCAGGATAACACAAGATTTAACTGCAATCCCATTAAAGGAGTGGAGGCTTGGGATATGATACTCCACAAGGCAAAAGAGTTAGGATTGCAATCAAAAATAATCTACCCAGCAAAGCTGAATATAATCTTTCTGAAGAAAAAACAATGGATATTTAGTGAAATAAAAGGTTTTCAAGTATTCTTGATAATAAAGACCCGAGCTTAATAGAAAATCTGACAAACATAGGAGTCAAGAGATGTATGAAACGGTAAAGAGTAATCATAAAGAACCCGATAAAGTTAAACTGTCTACATTCCCATATGGAAAGATACGTATAACTCCTAAGAACCTCATCATTATTAGGGCAGTTACGAAGAGTCTGGAGAGACAGAGGGCATAGAAATGAGTTAATCATGTTGGGATGATCTCCAAAAACATGAAGGGGTAAGAAAGAGGGATGACCTGGGAGGATGGGAATGGGAAAGGAAGAATAGGGAATATTTTCTCATAGAAAAGAGGAAGAACCTTTACAGTGGAGGGGAAAGTGGGGGTAGCAGGCAAGGTTTGAATCTCACTGTCCTTGGAATTGGTTCAAAGAAAGAAAAATATAAGTAGCCCCATTCTGATATATATGGGAATCTAACTTCCCCATTAGAGAAGTAAGGGGGAAGGAGATAAGAGAAAGGGAGTGAGGTTATTTTCTTTAAAGAAGGCAGATTATGGGAGGCAGTGGTTAGAAGAAAAATTGATTTTTGAAGGGGGTCAGGATAAAAAGGGAGGGAAGAAGGGATTGCAGTGAGCATTTAGAAAAGAAAGTTGTATTCACAAAAAGCCAGCATGAGCTCATGGAGAACAAATTATATCAGACTAAATTCATTTACTTTTTTGAAGGGCTAATAATTGGTACTTTAGAGAGGGTTGTAAATAGAATTTACCCAGATTTTGCCAATCTTTTGACAAAAATCTGTCATCATAATTTTGTGGTAAAGATGGAGACATAGAAATCAATCAATCAATGAATATTGACTAAATACCTACTATGTTCTAATGACTGCACTAATCACCAAAGATACAAAAAAAGGCAAAAGATAGATCCTGATCTCAAGGCGCTTACAATCTAATGGAGGAGACAAATTGTAAAATATATATATATATATATATATATATACACAAAGCAAGCTATGTACAGAATAAATGATTGCTGTTGCCTTTCATGTTCAAAGAGGATCACAATGATATCACTATGCTGGGGTTAAGGTATGGTGTGGCCAACTGTAGCTGATCAGAAAAACAGAAGTTTGGAAGGCTCTACCGCAGGTAGGACACAAGTAATCCGATCGAACACTTGGAGTAGAAATGTCTCTAAATTTCTGCATTTGGTGTTTCTTTTGAACTACTGTGATTCTGCTCTGCTCATAGAGCATAGTGCTTTCTTTGATGCAAGCATGCTATGCTGGGACAACCTGTGCTGGAGTCTTCCATGTCTCACAATTGATTCCAAGGTTCTTTAGAGAGACCTTGAGAGTGTCCTTGTATCTCTTCTTCTGGCCATCACACGAGCACTCACCTTGTGTGAGTTCTCTGTAGTAGACCCTTTTAGGTCTGCACATGTTTAGCGTTTGAGTAACAGACCAGTCCATTGGCATTGCCCTCTCTGCAGTAGAGTTTGAATGCATGGAAGTTCAGCTTGAGAAAGGACTTGTGTCCAATACCTCATCTTTCCAGGTGATCTTCAAAATTTTTTAAGACAATTTAAATGGAAATGACTCAGTTTCCTGGCATGGAGCTGGTAGACTGTCCATGTTTCACAGGCATGCACCAATGAGGTCAACATAACAGTTCTGTAGATCTTCAGTTTGGTAGTCAGTCTAATACCTCTTCTCTCCCATACTTTCCTTCAGAGCCTCCCCAAAACTGAGCTAACTCGGGTATGTATGCATCAACCTCATTGTCAATGTGTGTACATCCCTGAAAAGTACACTACCAAGCTAAGTGAACTTATCTGCAGCATTCAAAAATGTCTTCATTTGCTGTAACTGGTAGTTCTGTGTGGAGAGTGTGGTGCTAGTTGGTAGAGAACCTCTGCTATGTTAGTGTTAGTTATCAGGCCAAAGATTGCACATGCAGCTATGAATAGGTCTATATTCTGTTGCAACTCACCACAGAGGTTGCAATGGGTGCACAATCATCCGTGTACAAAAAGTCACATACCAATACTTCCTCCACTTTAGTCTTAGCTTGTAGCCTTTTCAAGTTAAATATTTTATTGCCAGTATGATAGCTGACCTTGATACCATTTTCATCCTCACTGAAAGTGTCTGAAAACATCATACCAAAAGCTTTGGAGCAAGCACATAGCCCTGCTTTACGACATTGGTGACTAGGGAAGCAAGATAGCATCATCCATTAGGCAGAACCATTGGTAGCATGCCATCATGAATTGGCATGCAATACTGATGAACTTCTCTGGGCAACTAAATTCTGCCATGATCTTCCATAAGCCCTCACAACTGACAGTATCAAAGGTCAAATAGATGAACCTTGTGTACAGACCTCTGTTCTGCTTCTGGCATTTCTCCTGAAGTTGTCAGACAGCAAACACCATGTCAACCATTCCTCAGTCCTTTCTGAAACCATTGGCTCTTGGGTAGATGAGCATCTTCCAGGTGAAGGATTTTGCCAGCAATGACTGAGAGAGAGACTCCTTCCAGTCCCCATGGTTGTCATAGAACAGCTTTATTCCTTTTTCTTTATAGAGGTGGACTATGAAGGCATTGTTGATCTCCTAGGGGATAAACCTCTCTTGCCATATAATCCAGATTTCAGTCAACTTTTGTATGTGCAGTGGACTCCCTACCTCATAATCTCAGCCAAAATAGAATCAGCACCAGGTACTTTGCCACATGAGAGAAACATAATGGCATTCAAAGCTCCTTCTTCAGCTGGAATTTTGGCTAGAGATGGTTTGACTTCAACCTAAGGTATACAGTCAATGACTTTAGCATCAATTGATGATATGAGTAAGGCTGAAGTTGTATGTGGAGCAGTAAGTTCATAGGAGGTGAGTAGGTAGAGGAAATGAAGTGTTTAAAGGAGAATGATATGTATTCTGAAGTCCCCTAGAATGAGGGCAGGATTTGGGGAGGAGAGAAATGTAAGGAAGGTATAAAACTAATTGAGGAAGGAAAAGAAGTGTTGGGGGTGGAGTGGGGATCTGCAGACAATGGATATGGATAGATATATATGTATACATATATATTATATATGTATGTATCATATATATGTTTTATATATATCATACATACATATAAATTCATCAGGGATATACTAGAGGTAGCTCATACTGACTCAAAAGAATTTTCAGAGTAGTCGTTTACATCATAAAATTGGAAGACTGCAGATTGGGGTTGAAGTGGGGTGAAGTGACTTGGCCAGGGTTACACAGCTAGTTGGTGTCTGAGAGCGGATTTGAACTCAGGAATATTAGTCTTCCTGACTCCAAGCCTGGTGCTCTATCCACTGTACCGCCTAGCTGCCCCGGTGTTCAGTTTGGGGCACCACATTTTTATAATGTCTTTAGTAAATCAGATCATATTCACCGAAGAATTACAAGGATGGTAAAGAGCGTTGAAATCATACCCTGTGAGTATGGGTTAAATGACCTAAGTTGGAAAACCAGATCTTTCTGGTCATAGGCTACGGACTCCCATATCATCTCCTTCCTTTTCTAAGACAGTTTAGCATCTCATCTTTCCCTCCACCTCAATGCTGTCCCTTATACTTGGGGATTTTGCTTAATATTCACCTGCATGCCGATGTCCTCTCATACGCCCTTCTCTCCAGATTTCTCACTTCCACAACTCCTGGCACATGGGAGCGATCCCATCATTATTCATACTGATAAGTCTCCATCTTCATTATCCAGAGCTCTGAAACCCTCCTCTCCAAGCACAGCTTCCTATCCTATGGCTCCTTCCTTCTTACTCCGCTGAAGCTTATTTTTCTTCCCCGCTCTGACCTCCATGTACTCCTTCTTGCTACTTTCAGTCCAGCATGCCCGCTCTGCTCTCACTTTAATCTCCTCCAAATCTTGATGCTACAGTTCAACAATGGATGGTCCTCTAGTGCCATATCTACTGCTCTTTGTTCTTTCATCCCTAATGCCTTGTCAAGTTCCTACCCTATGTTTTCTCCTTCTCAGCTCCTACTAACATGTTACTGTGTCCCACAGCTGTAGGGATTGGGTCCCATACGTATTTGTTACCTAACTTCACTTACTCAACCCTGACACGGTTGAATAAACGCTTTTTGTTCTTCTGTTTATCCATTACCTCTTGAATTTCCCACACTGCTTGTCCCAATCCTTCTCTTCTCTTTTGGAGCCTCTTATAAAACCTAGTTATTCAGCAAAGGATCTTGCCTCTGTTTGATTTAGAAAATGGAAGCAAATCGTCTTGAGTTCCCTCTTTTCTCTTATTCTAGTTCTCAAAAAGTTACCAAAAGCCTCCATTCTCTCTTCCTTTGCTCCAGTCCCTATAAAGAAGTTAGCTTTTCTCACCAAGGTCAATCCTTCTTCATCTATTTGATGTCATCCCCTCCTATCTCCTTCAAGAACTTGCCCCTTTAACAGGAAGACTTCAGAGAGGCTTGGAAGGACATACATGAACTGATGCTGAATGAAAGGAGCAGAACCAGGAGAACTTTGTGCACAGCAGCAACCACAGTGTGAGGAATTTTTCTGGTAGACTTAGTACTTCATTGCAATGCAAGGACTTAAAAAATTCCCAATGGACTTTTGAGACAAAATGCCTTCCACATCCAGAGAAAGAATTATGGAATTGGATCATAGAATGAAGCAGACCATTTTCTTTTGTATTATGTTTTGTTTTGTGTTATGTTTTCTCCCATTCATTTTAATTCTTCTATTCAACATGAAAAAAAGCACTTGCCCCTTCAATGATACTCCTTCTCTCTAATATTCCATGCTCTGTTGTCTAGAAATATGACCAGATCTCTTCCATTGCTTAAAAGAAAAAAAATTTGGCCCCATTGTGACTGCAAATTTTCATCCTGTAGTCTATTCCTTTCACAGCCAAACTCCTAGAAGAACTTTTCTGTACCAGTTGCCTATCACTCTATTGGCGTTTTGCCCCTTATAATCTGACTTCTGAATCTCCCATTTTACTGAAATGCTTCTCTCCAAAGTGACCCGTAAGGTCTTAGAAGTGAAATTATCGATAGCAATGAAGCAGAGTTAGTTTCCAGATGGCAAGGTTTCCTGACAATGAATGGGACCTGAGACTGTCATGGTGTGCCTGAGGGACCATGGGCTCCATCACAGTAGAGACTTTGAGGCAGAGAACTACTTGAGGGAAGGTGGCAGACAGCTTTCATCTCACATATAGATTGAATTAAATTCCCTCTGAAGTGCCTTATGATTTGTACAGGATGGGATTCTACAGATGGGTTGTAAGAAGGAAACAGAAATGACAGAAGAACAGCCCAGGGTTTCAATGCTTCCCCTTCCCCAAAAAGAAAATTAAATAAACTGGAGAAAACCCTCCAGGACTTTGGGCAAATCTCTATGGAGGTTTCACAAATGGACCTGGATAAGAATCTTGCAGTATGAGAAAAACTGGATGGGTTTTTATTTCTTCCAGTTGGGTGAGGGCTCACAGTAAAGCAATGGGCTGGAATCCTGCTGACTGGTCATTTTCATTCTCTGAGCTGCATGTTTCAGCATCTTTCTGAATCTGATTTACCAAAAGCTAATTGGCACCATTTAGAGCAATGTGGGTGTATTTCCATGTATTTTCTTGGGATCTTTAAAATAAATTAGAAGCAAAGGTACCGGAGAGGTGTTTTCCTTTGGTTTGCTCAATTATTATGAAGAGATGTGATAGTACAGGCTGATGGCTATTCACAATGTGATGTGAATTTTCATTTCAAAGACAGTGTAAAGTACCTTGTGGAAATTACACATAAGGTAAAGAGTTACAGATTTCAGGCTATTATAAGGGAGTGTATTGGAGTGGGGAGAGCTCCTTGGAGCCAGAAAGCTCTGAGTTCAAGTCCTGTCTCTGACATAAACTGACTTGGTGAACATGGGCAAATTGTGTAACTCCTCCTTATAACTCCCTTAGAAAAGGTGCTAACCTGCAATGGTAACAGGATTTTCTTCATCTGGGAGTCCTCTCTATTAATGAAATCACAGGTCTAGTCTTGATCCCTCAGGAAACAGAGACAATCAATCAGTGCCTCCTCCCTCCTCTCCCTCTGTCAAATCCATGTTCTAAGGTCATAACGTCTTATAGTGCATGTTGTTTAGACATCGGGCAAAATTTGCCATTTTTAACACATAGGTAGAAAAATTGCAGTATTGTTTCTTTATTTTCTTCCTTTTTTGAATGTCATCTCAAGCTGTACAGTCTTCAAACACAGACTTAGTTATAAGAGGATAACACAGAGAGTTCAAATGAACCTTAGACATCACCTAGTCCCTTTGCATCATTTTGTGTATTAGGTTGGATCAATTACATCAATCAATCTTTCACTACCAATTAAAATAACTACCTTAATTGTGTGAGAACATCTCTATTGGATCAAAACATTAATGTGGGTGTGAACATTCTTAATTACTTTGGAAGAGAGAAAGACGTTGGAGGAATAAGAGGGAGAGGTGGAAGCTAGATGGTTGAGTGCTTCACAGCTCCTCTAAACAGATCTATAAAATGCACCAGACCAAATCTTGATGAGGAAATCTTATCACAGTGTATCTTTTTTCCATCCCAGGTGTTCAAAAAGCAGCAGTCAGAGAGACTTACAAAAACTGGAGACAGGCTCAGAGCAGGAGCACAAGGAAAGAGGAACATTCCAGAACTCAGAGAGAAATTACACACCAGCACAAAAGCAGGTCCGAGATCCATATTAGGATACCCTGAGATTGATACTAGGGCATTTCAGTGGGGACAGGTGCCACTCACTTGTCTCAGTACTAGAGCAACTGCACTGGGCAAGGTGCTGATGGTGTCCTTTCCTAGGAAGGCTCCACACTGGGCAAGGTGCTGATGGCATCATTTCCTTGGAAGGTTCCAAGAGGAGTACCAAGAAGGATAAAGTTCACAAAGCAGTAGTAGCAGCAGCAGAGGTATGACTCAGACCCCAGGTGCCAAGCAGGATCTCAGTTTAGCAGATAGCCCAGGCTGCAAAGGAATAGCCAGGTCAAGAACTGGGACCGGGGAGTCTACAATTCCCCCACTTTGGACAACAGGGTTTTCCAGCTGGCTGACAGTGGTGAAGTGTATGCTTGCACAGACCCAAGGCTGTCCAAAACTCAGAGGGGAAAGGTGGGGGGACAACAATCAGACATTTCCTGGATTAGACCTCTTTGGGAGCACTGAAAGTTTGAAAGTCTCCAACGTATCCCTGAGATCCTAGAATACAACACTCAACACAGCAACAAGACAAGACCAACCCAGACCTTCCCCACAAACGTGTTGTAGAGCCCAGCCCTGATATGAAGTCTAAAATTAAGAAGTAAGCTGGAAAAATGGGCATACAAAAAATGAAGCCATCATGAGGAGCTGTTATGGTGATGAGGGAGATCAAGACACCAACCCAGAAAAAGAGAATCATTCCAAAACATCTACAAGCAAAGTCCACAGAAAAATGCAGGTTGGGCATAAATTCGTGTAGAATTCCTAGGTGCAACTAAGCAAGAGTTTTGTTGTTCATTGTTGTTTCTTTTTTAAGAGAGAGAGGGGAAAAACATGTTATATGAATAGAATAAGAATGCCTGAAGATAAATTTGGAAACTAAATGAGAATTATGGAAGAGTTTGAATGTGAATTAATGGCTAGGCTCAAGAGGCACAAAACCTGCCCAAGCAACAAACTCCCTTAAAATTAGAATGTACTAAATAGAAGCCAATGAATTCATGAGGCAACAAGAAATATTAAAGCAAAGTTAAAAGGCCAAAAAAGAAGAAAATGTGAAGTATATTTTAGCAAAAATGCTGACCTGGAAAACAAATCCAGGAGGGGAAAAATTTAAGAACCATTGAACTATCTGAATACTATGACCAAAAAACAACCCTATATATTCTATTTCAAGAAATCTTAAAAGAAATGGTCTAGATCTCTTAGAACCAAAGGACAACCCTACATATTCTATTTCAAGAAATCTTAAAAGAAATGGTCTAGATCTCTTAGAACCAAAGGACAACCCTACATATTCTATTTCAAGAAATCTTAAAAGAAATGTTCTAGATCTCTTAGAACCAAAGGACAACCCTATATATTCTATTTCAAGAAATCTTAAAAAAAATGGTCTAGATCTCTTAGAACCAAAGGACAACCCTATATATTCTATTTCAAGAAATCTTAAAAGAAATGGTCTAGATCTCTTAGAACCAAAGGACAACCCTATATATTCTATTTCAAGAAATCTTAAAAGAAATGGTCTAGATCTCTTAGAACCAAAGGACAACCCTATATATTCTATTTCAAGAAATCTTAAAAGAAATGGTCTAGATCTCTTAGAACCAAAGGACAATTTGAAAATAAAATCTGCTGATCATCTGCTAAGAGAAGTTCCAAAAGTAAAACCTCTCAGGAACATCACAGGCAAAACTCAAAGCTTCCAGGTCAAAAAAAAAAAAATATATTGCAAGCAGCCAGAAAGAAAGAATTCAAGTAGCAAGGAGCTGAAATCGGGATCATGTGATTTAGATGCCACCACTCTAGAGAGTGGAGAACTTAAGATACAATACTCCAGAAGGCAAAAAGTATAGACAGAGTCAAAATCACTTACCCAGCAAAACTGAGTATAATCCTATAAGGGAAAAACAGATTTTTGAAATAGAGGACTTCCAAGCATTCCCAATATAAAAAGAATCAGAACTGGATAGAAGCTCAAGTTCAAACACAGGAATGACAAGAAACATAGAAAGCTAAACAGGAATGAACAATAATGAAGAATTAATTTAGGATAAACTGATTATATCCAAATGTAAAGAGATGATGTGTGTCTGCTCTGATACTTCTCATCAAGGATCAAGAAGGAATCCCATTAGAAAAGGCTGGAAAGTGGTTCTGTTAGGTGTCAATCATCTTAAGAATAGAAAGAGGAAGAAGAATATTGGGAAGGAGGGGAAGGAAAGGACAGGAAAAGAAGGTTAGGGGAAATTATCTCATATAATGAGGGTGTGCAAGGAGACATCTATACAAAGAAGGAGGAAGGGTTGTGGAGAGAGGCTAACACTTGAACTTCACCCTCATCTGACATGGCCAGAAGGGATTTAATTCAAGAAACAAGAACATGTGGCATTCCAGCAGACACCTGAGAAGAAGCCACCTAAGGATGGGGAGGAAAGAATGGGTTTTGCTTTGCCTTTGACAGATGTCCTCCCTCGCTCCTCTTTGACCAGGGGAGGACCTTTCAGCTTTCAAGAGAATGGAGGATGGTGGACCTGGTATCTGCCCACTGACTTCTTAAATGAAGTCTCTATATTATCTGAGAGCAAGACCTGCAAAGAGAGCCCAAGAGAGGTGCACGAAGATTCCCCCATGTTTAACAGGGATCTCTTGAGTTCCCCACAAATAGAAGAGAAGGATGTCCAAGAGCCAATAACTGCCAGCTCCCCTTTTGCTTCGTGTCTCCCCTGGAGTCTGAGCGTACTTCTGGGAGAGTGGGTCACAAGAATTTCAAAGGATTTTTTATACCAAGTGTGACTGCTGTATCACTTTAGGAAATATTCCTCTCTCCAACATGTACAATCCTCCCAAAAAACACACACAACTACATGTTTGGCTAAGGAAATTACTCTCCACAACTTGGGGTGGGGACAACCAGTGGGGGCTCAAGCCAGTGGCATTAGAGAATTGCCCATAATTTCCAGGATCCCAAAGAGAATATGGGACTCAATTCATCTTTGAGTGTGGGGTTTGGAATGAGGGTGTGCCAGAGCATTCGTGTGCTTTATGGATACATGTACATCTTATGTACCACAATAGCATAACAGTCCTTGGAGCATAAACACCCTTTTGCTTTTTAAAATGTTTCCTCAGCACTTAGCCTAGCACATAGTAGGTGTTTCATACGCATTTATCATATTGTACAATCTACCAAGTTCTAACATTTGCAGAGTTCCTAAATCCATCATCCCATTTGGTCCCATGAGAGTGTCATCGCAGATGAGAATCAAGCATCTTCACAGTGATAACAAGAAAATAATTCTTAATTAAAAAAAAGATGAGGGTTTTATAAAAGTCAGATCATGTTGATTACTTGAAAAGCTTTTGCATGAACAAAATAAGAGGAAGGAAGAAAGGAAGTGGTTTCTGGGTCAGGAACTAATTGTACCAAATATCTCTGATAAAATGATAAAGATTGGATAGCCAAGACAAACCACAGAAATATCTAAGAGTATCGGCTAGTCTCCAATACATAGGCAGTCAAATGATGTGCCAAATAGTTCCTAAAAGAGAGTTTCACACTGTTAATGACTCTATAATGAAATGCACCCAATGCTCAATTACTAGTAAAATAGTAGATAAAGCAATGAATGTGGTGTCAGGAGGACCTGAGTTCAAATCACTCCTCAAAAGCTTGCTCCCTGTGTGACTCAGGGTAGTCACTTACTCACTCTGTTCATCAGTGTCTTTGTCTGTATGAAACAGCAGGGAGGGCCTGAAGAAGGTGACCAACCCTGTCTGCTCCCTCTTCCCTCCTGGAAGGGTCAGAGCTGAAGTTCTCCTAGTCTTCACCTCCCTCCCTTAGGCCCTATTTCTGCCCTGCTCCCTTTCCTTTCCCACATCAGAGGCTGGAGACTTAATTAGCCTCACCTTGTTACAACAGTTGCCAGATCACGTATTGCTTAGGAGCCATGTAATGGCTTTCAGTTCTATATCACCTCTTTTTCTACTACTTTATGGAATTTTTATTGGGTGAAAAGTCATTAGTATAATCACTATAGCTCAAAGCCCCCAGTTAGGAAAATTCCTAATGTTCAGACCAAAGTTTGGCTCGCTATCCTAATGCAAAGTTGTGTATTAACTCTAACTAACCCCCAGCCTCTTCATGTTTGACACAAAATAAGGATACAAGAAATATTTAGGACAAGATAATGTTTATTATAATATTAATATATGTTATTAATATAATAAATAAATATATTATTATAATATGAATAAACATAAATATCTAAAGACAAGAAGGTACTATGGTGTCTTTTGGGAGGTAGAAGCTGGGGAAAGAGAAGACCTTTGTTGAGAAGTTTTAGTTTTATCTTTTCATTGTTGCCACCAGTGGGGGTTTTTCATCTCTGCTTACTAAGCTCCAGGCACGTCTAGGGTTGACATCTCCATTTGCTACCACTGCTCATATCTCACTATCTCCAGTCATTATCAGTCTATCTCTTGCAGACTGGGTGTCTCTTTCAGAATTCCCAGATGTGAGTCAAGTCTAGGAATACCTTCACTGAGCAAGACATGACTGCTATAAAAAATGAAGACATGCCTTCCATTTGTCCCCAGTGTTTATGAATGTGACATGGGAGCATCTTCTCATTTCCTTTCCTCCCCTCAGAATCTGTATGTTCAGAGATGGAGGTGAGAACTTCTGCTTGAGAAACACAAGGTGAGACCTGACCACTCGGATGCAGATTCAGCCCAGGAGAAGTGGATAGAAAAGTTACCCCTTATTTTCATTGTTTTAACCACAAGTCAGAGAATAATGGAAAACAGAAGGATAAACAATGAGTCAAAACCTCTAAAACAGGGGTGTTTAACCTTTTCATACCATGGACCCCTTTGGTCCTCTGATGAAATTTCATAATTTTTTAAATTCATAATTTAATCAAATGCTGAATTCTAGTTAGATGTTAGTGAATTAAATGTGCAATTGTTTTCCCACACAAGGTCACAGACCCCCTGAAATCTATCCATGGACCTCAAATTAAGCACCTTTGCTCTCACACAACCTTCCAAATGGAACTTCAACTCAGTGGAGCAGGTGGAGGAAAAATCATTGTATATGTGTTGTCAATTCAACAAATACGTATTAAGCACCTACAATGTGCCAAGCATTGTGCTAAAGGCTGGAAATACTAATACAGGCAGGAAGACAAACCCTTCCCTCAAGAAAACATGGTACATTAAAGAATGATAGAAAGGGAGGAGGTCAGCCATCACATGGCGGAGCGGGGAGGGATAGTAGAGAAAGTTTGGAGATTAAAGAGTCAGTCAGTCAATAAACATTTATTAATCGGGGAGACATTGACCAGTTGCTCTGTCAGAGACCAGTCCCTGGGGTGGAGTTACATGAATTTCCTTCCCTAACAGAAGTATATAAAACTATCAGTCTGAGGCCTAGTGGCCCATGTGGATGACCTAGATTCTCAGGGCATCATCAATGAGAATATTCCATTAGACAAACAGGAGAGAGACCCTATTTGGATCCAAACGCTGGGGTCACAGTCTCTCTTTTTTATTTTATCATTTGCTTGCAAAACCTAATAAACACCAAATAAAACAAAGATTTTGGTCTGCAGAAAAGCAGAATTGAACACGAAAATGTAAATCTGGTATATCCAACTTACTTTTCTTTTAAAGTATATAATAAACATGTAACTTTCAAAGCTGTGTTCCTTTCTGACCTTCCTTCTTTTCTCTTGTAATTTCAAAACTTACATCAATGATCTCTTTTCTCTATTTATTGTTCAACTCTGTCACTAGCTCCCCTCTTCTTACAGCTAAACATCCTTTGACCATTTATTTATTGGGTAATAGCTCTTGTTCTTATAAACAGCGTATCTCAAACATCCTACTAAAGCTTTAATTCCTGAAAACTAGACTAGGAATTTTGGAATGCCCTAGATTTCAGGTAGATCCTGTATGTCTTGGATATGAAAAGTTTATTTTATGAAAGCTACTGCAAAGATTTTTTTCCAATTAACTCTCCTTTCTAATTTTACTTGTATCCGTTGTGCTTGCACAAAATCTTTTTTAAATTTTTGTTTAAAAAATTGTTCATTTTATTTTCTATCATCTTTTTTCATTCACTATTTAGTCATTCACTCTTTACATATCTATGGTTGCCAAAAGCAGCTCCATCTTTGCTCTTCTAAATATATCTGTAAAGAAGGTGATATATTTGTGTTTATATAATCTCATTGTGTATCTTGATTTCATAGTAGATAGACTCTCAACTATGTGTGTGTGCTGACTGGAATTTTGCTTTCTATATCATCTTCCTGGGTTTTGTTGCTAATATAAAGAAATCCTTATGATTTTTGTGAGGTCATTTTATATTTTCCAATTGTTGAAAGCATTGGTTGTTTCTATTAATTTTTTTCTTTACACTTTTGGGTTCTTTAAATAGATCATTATGTCATCCACAAAAAGCAGTAACTCTTTCTTCCATTAGCACCCATCTTGGGAACAGTGAAAAGTCTAGGGTAATTGCAGTAAGAGCAACTGGTCTCTTCCCCTTCACCATCACCCAGATGGTAGGGGGAGGAAGTAGCTCAGCGGTAGTTGGAATGAGTTGGACCAAGGGAAAAGTTGGCAGTACAGAGACAACCAGAAAGATGAAAGAGGTCTATGTAATGAGGAGATGTCCAAGGAGAAATGAAACATGGGTAATTTACAGTCTTCTAAAACAGCTTTATGTCCCAGCAAGGCTTGAATATTAGCCTCCCAGATGACTGTGGTAGCAGTCATAAATTAAGATCCTAAATCCTCTTTAAATTGCTTTGGTAATGCATGCTGTGGTTCCCTTGTGCTTTTCCCCATTTCCTGTGTAGAGTAATGACATGTCCCATAACTAAGGCATATTTTATATTGGTTACCTCCTTTGCTTCCCATGCTTTGGGAGAAATCTCCAGGCTAGAGACAAAATTACCCCTTCCTGCAGAACAGTTGCAATGGGGATAAGCCAATAAGTAAGAACTGGAGAGCCAGCTTCCCCCATTGAAGAGTAAGGCTTTTCCCCAAAAAGACTCTAGATAAACCACGATGATAAAATAAAGGTCAGGAACTGGGGCCCATCGGCAGCCCTGGGAACACAGGCCAGTGGGGTTGACTTTCGCTTCCATGCTAAACCAGGAAATCGGAGTTCTCTTTCAGGAATCCCCTTATCTGTGTGTCTTTGCTTTGGGGGAAGGGATTCTGAAGCAGTCCCTGAGGTGAGTAAAGAAAGTGTTCCACAGTGCCTAGAGAACTGGAATCACACCTTCTCCAAGTCTTATTTTCCTCATCCGTGAAGTGGGTATGACAGTGTTAGCGCTAACGGCCTCATGGGATGACGGTGAAGAAAGTGGGTTGTATAGGAGACTTGTTTACATTTGGATTTTTATTGGCAACAGAGCATCCTGGAATTAAGAGATATGTGTCCTGCAGTGCTGACATGGTTAGGGTAAGAAGGCGAAAGGTTTGATGGGGGAAATGTCTTTGCATCAAATATGTCAGCTAGGGGTCGGATATTGGAGCTATAGGAGAACTAACACAAATACTGCCTAATCGATTATTAGTTAAACGATATGAATAGTTCTTAAAGAATTATAAATGATTAGCAATCATACAAAAATGGGTTCAAAAAAGAGAAAATAAATGAAGAGAAATAAACTGATTCTAAAGTTCTTCACTCTCTGTTATTTGGTAAAGATGAGAAAAGATTGGAGAGTCTATGGAAAGACAGGCAAATTGTTACTCAGTGATAGAGCTACAACTGTTCTGGAAAGTAATTTGGAAGTATACCAAGAAAATGATTACAATGTCCGTACTTTCAGATCCAGAAATCCCACTGGGCAATAAGAAAAGACACAATTATATAGCACGTAATCTGTGCCTTTCCAAATATCTCAGTTGATCTTTACAGAAACCCTGCAAGGCAGGTACTGTTCCTATCTCTATTTTACAGTTGAGGAAACTGAGGCAAACAGTGGTTAAGTCCAGGGTCACACAGATAGTCAGTGTCTGAAGACCGATTCAAAGGCAGGTCTTTCTCACTCCAGACCCGGGATTCTATTCACTGAACCCCTGGCTGCTCACTGATAAGTGTCAACCTCAAAGAAAGTCAATAGCAAAAAGAAAGTCCCATCTATCCCAAAATATTGAAAGTAGCTTAAAGTTCTTGTGTAGTAGGGAACAACCAGAGATAAAATAGAGATCCATCCATAGGGTGACAGCCTCTACTGACTTCAAATGATCTTGCAGGTCTCACATTGACTTTGAAAACCTCAAATTAACATTATCTACATCATATTGCAATTTTATTTATTTTGTTTAACATTCCCCAATTCCATTTTAATCTGATACCAGAATTTGTAGCCTTTGACACCTCTGGGGTAAATCCACTGCAATGCGTGAGACCATGGGGTGCTAGTTGACTTTAAGAAATGATATATAAATCATCAAAAGACTCATATAAACTTTTCAAAGTAAGATAAGCAGAACCAGGAAGACAAAATGCACAATGATTGCAGTAATGACAGTAATTAAAAGTGAGTAATATTTAATTACCCCAAGAAGAGACAGGACAAGGCTTTTCCCTTCTACATTGCAGAGGTGGGGGACTAGGGGATGGAACACTGCATGCAGTGGCCGACTTGGTAGATGTTCTGGTTTGTTTTAGTGAACGTTACCTGCTCCCAGTCCCCTTCATTATTGGGTTATCAGAGCTGCCTCTATGAGAAAGGGAGGATGGGGGGATATTGAGAAATGTCAATGACACAAAAACTAAGGATAAACATAAAAATTGAATCAGATAGGTCCTCTCTTTCTAGAACAGCTTCCCACCCTCCTTTCCAGTGGATTTCACCCAGTTGGATTCCAGGATGCTTGGCCATCAGAGCACAGTTCTTTCTGAGCCAACCAAGCTGAAAAGTGTAGACATGGTGATGAATTGTATCTCTGAGTGCCAGGGCCAGCCTCACTGTGGGCAGAGGAGCTTCTCAGCAGCAGGTAACCAAGGAACGAATTATTTTATCCAGAACAACTTCATGAAACCAACTTCTTAGAGAGGGAGAAACTAGGATCTACCTGGCAGAAGCTACCCACTCCCACACTGATAAATTAATGACTGAGTCATTTTTTCTTGCTTGCCTGAAGTCTGATCCTGGCTCTCCAATGCCAGTCACTGGAGGGGGCATTAGCCATCACTGAGTTTAAAGCCCTTATAGCCATCTGGGAGGAAACTGAGGGTTAGGGAAGGAGGGGAGGCTAAGAGAATCCTAGAAACCTCAATGTAGAACTGGACGAGACCTCCTAGGACATCCGATCGTCCCCCCACTTTTCCAGAAAGCCAATGCTCTTTCCATGCTAGTGCTCAACCAGGAGACAGTAAGGGGACTGGGCTCCTCACAGGTGCACAGAGCTGAGTCTGCCCTTCCTGACTCTTTGATCCCGTCTGGCAGGTCTGCTCAGAGGAAAAGGGCTTCGAAGCCTCTCTAACCCTAAGCTGGGTTGAGGGTTATTCGATTCTTTGGAGAGTGATTCTTTCAGGGCCCCTGAGAGCATTTGTGGTGGCGGCTGGGGAGGCCCAGAGCGGGAGCTGGGGCCCTTGGGAGAGGTGGCAAATACTACTGAGAAGATAAAAGATAATTGAACAAGGAGCGAGCTGTAAATGGTGACAAAGTGTGATTTCCATTATAAGCTTATCTGAGTAAACTTTCCCAGAGCCCAGAGAGTTCCTGAGCAGGGTGTGGATTTGGCATGAGCAAAGAAACAGGCCAGGGCAGGAATGTCTGGGTTGCTGCTGAATGGTCCTCGACTGAGGGGCTTTCATATCTCTGGCTTGGCTCCCTGCCACCCAGGCTGTGATGTCAGCCAGTGTTTAACGGGCAAACAGCCCTGCTAGCTGCCCCGCCTGGACCTGCTTATGCCTGGTGGTCATGTCATTAGGGCCCAGTCAGACTGGATGAAGTACAGCCTTGGTGACTCTACCGAAGGGTGGGTGGCTCACTGCCCCCAGATCTCCCCAATATTTGCACATGGATGGCCTTGATCCATGTTGTCCCATGGGGAAAGCAGTGGTCAGTTAGAAGCAAAGGAACATAAAATCATTGATTTGTAAGGGACCATAGAAGCCTTTTTTTTTTTTTTTTTTTTTTTTTTTTACAGAGGAGGTAACTGAGACAGAGAGGGTTAGTAAGCACTGAGGCAGGATTTGAAACCAGAGCTTTCCAACACCAAGCTCAGCTCTCTGCCCATTGTGCTACTTGGTAGTGAGAAGGGATGTTCCACTTGAACCCAATTTATTGGAATGCATGATGATTGGATTTGGAGTTGGAAGACCTAGGCCTGAATCCTGTTTCTGACTCATACTACTCAAGCAACCTGGGTCACAGGTCCCCTGCCTGTAAAAAGAGAGCAGATCCATTAAAGAACTCCTAAAATCTCATGTAGTTCCCAGAATCCGAGGATCCTCTGCCTCTGGCTGCCAGGAGGAGAATCTGATCTCTTCCACTCCACAGCCTCTCCCCAGGGCCTTGGAGCACCAAGGTTCTACCGTTCACCACAGGGAGCAAATACAAAGCTTTCCAGGTGTAGAGCTAAAACAGGGATTTTAGAGGCCATCCAGTCTACCCTGTCTTTTTACACATCAGAAAACTGAGGTCCAAGGTCACATTAGCACCAAGTGATGGAGCCAGGGTCCAACGCAGGTCTGCCAAGTGGAAATCCAGCCTTCATGAATTCCAAGGTCACCAATGGATAGAGCGCTGTACTGCGAGTCAGGAAGACCTGAGTTCAAATTCAGGCTCAGATACTTACTAAATGTGACCCTGGGCCAGTCGTTTAACCCAATTTGCCTCCGTTTCCTCATATGCAAAATGAGCTGGAGAAGGAAATGTTAAATCATTCCAATATCTCTGCAGAGAGAATCCCAGATGGGATCACAAAGAGTCAAACATAACTAAAATGATTGAATGATGACAAAAGGTTGTCCCAAAGCCAGGTTCAGTTGGAACAGGGCAGGTGCCAGATGACAAATCACCTCATTCACAGGGATCAGGGATCAGGTGAACTTGGATCTGTTCCTCTCAGTATGGTTTGAAAAGAAGCCTTGAAGCGAAGGCTGGTGTGGTTGGTATTCACAAGAGGCATTCACTCAGCAAGAGGCACCTTGATCTCAGAAGGGTTAGCCCTGGTCCCATTCTCAAGTCTACAACTGGGCTGAGAATAAATGGTCAGCCTCGGAGTCAGGAAAACCTGGGTTCAATTACTATCTCTGGCACCTATGGGCTGTGTGATCCTGTGTGATTCCATGTATGACATTTAACCCTGAGGGTTGACTGTCTCTTTATTGTCTGTGCATCCTCAGTGTACAGCAGCATCCTGGGTATACAGAAGGTGCTTAATAAGTAAATACTGATCGACTCTAAAAAAAAAGTTGGAGCTAGGTTGCACCTAAAATAATGTAGTAGAATGAGTGAGATTTGAATCTAGACCCTCCAAACCAGTATGCTCCCCACTGTCCTCACTGTACTGTACCTCACACAAGGCTGGCCACATAGACAGCAGACCCTTGTCAAAGAAAACTGACTCACTGGATTGGATGATCAATACTTGGTCTCTGCAAATAAAAGTTTTATGATATGAGTAAATTTTGTTGTCTTCTATCTAACCAGGAGAGTGTGGTATTAGGATAAGAAAAGAGCACTGGAAAACCTGGCATCCTTCCAGCCAACACCCTCCCTCTCCTCAAGGACACCATTTCTTCATCTGTAAAATGGGGAAGTAACTCTAACAGAAAATGCCACGATGTGAAGTCCAATCCAACAAGTATTTATGAAGCACTTACTTACGATATGCCAGGTCCTGTGCCAAGTGCTGGGAAAGCCCCCACATAGAGGAAACGTCCCTGCCCTCGAGGTTCTATTTAGGAAGAGTCAGCTGGCCACACGGGAGGCTGTGCTGTAAGTGAAGAACGGAGGTCAGAGTCTGCCTCACACATTCATTATTTGTTATTAGTTTGTCATCATTATTATTAGTTTCATGATCCTGGGCAGCTCAGAAGTCACTTCGCTACAATGAGGTCGCATGTAAGGTTCTCAGTACACAGGCACTGTTATCGCTAACCTCCCCGGGCTTCAGGTTCCTCATCTGTGATGAGGAATGAATGACCAGTAAGGTCCCTTCAGGCACTTAATTATGGTTCTATGACTACAATATGTGAGCATATGTGTGTACGTACATACAAATATACAGAGAGACAGAGAGGGAGAAAGAGAAAGGGGATGAAGGACAAAGAAGAGAGAGACAGAGACTAAGGCTGAGAGTACAAGCAGCTCGGGGGACCAGGAAAGACTCTTCATGGGGTCCTAGAGTTAGAAGGCCCAGACAACTGAGACAAAGGGAAGGGAAAGGTCAGAGAGATAGTGTGTATTAGAGCAAGATATGATCCAGGTCCCTCCTTGCCCTATTCCATGAGATGAACTTTGACAGAAGCTAAAGATTCTAGGAGGCAGGGCTAAGGCAGGGGAGAGGGTTAAGAGGTTTACCCTCCAGGCATGGGACACAGCCCATGCAAAGGAAAGGAGTAAGGTGATGGAACATTGTTTTTGCGGTAGCCTGTAGGACAAGTTGGCTGGAAGAGAGAGCACATCAACTGGAGAAAATTGAAATGTCTGCTAAGGTAGACAAGAGCCAGTATGTGAAAGACTTTGGATGCGAAAGTCAAGGCACTGTTGTTATATCCCAGAAGCCAAAGGGATGCACTGAATTCCCTTTAGTAAGGAAATTCTGGGGCCGCATAAAGTGAGTATTCAAAGTGCCTTTGCACTGACTTGTCTTGGGCAATTCCTTCTCCTTTGTCATCTTTTTTCTCATCAGTAAAATGACTGGATAGGACCAGGTGATCTCTAAAGCCCCTCATGGGTCCACAACCATGTGACATGTATTTCTGTTTCCAACTTTAGGGTTTTGGATAAATGCATAGCATTATTAGGCTTTGAACTATGCATTAGATGGGATAATGTAGCTAGGAAACATGGTGGTGACAAAAGATTAATCCTTTCCTTCCTGACAAAGTGGGACTTTGGAATCTAATGGATGATTATTCATTCTTTCTAGTCTGGGGAAAATACAAAGCCCAAAAGAACCTTTCCATAGTTGGGACTCAAATGATTCCTCAGAGTTCCTAGCTCTATCCAGATATGCTAAATGAGCCCTCTGAAGTCCCTCCTATGGACTCAGGGGAAGCTGACTCCTTGGTAAGGGCCGACTAAGTCCCGGTTCAAGTTACCTTTCAGAGGTAACATTGTACTTGAGTCTTTCAGTCAACGCATGAGGATACTATTTCATTGTGCAAGACTGGGAAGTCCTCCCTGAAGAACATAACACACCAATCTGATTACGCCGCACATATCTGAATAGCGGAGGATATTTATCTCTTTTGTTAATTATATATGTCACAGCAGAAGACCAAACATCAGCAAATGTTGACATTAGCCAGAGGCTTCTGGCAAGCATTACCCTCTAAGTAAGGAACACGGGAGGAGCAATGGGTTAATAGAAGAAGATACATGCAAAGTCCTTCTCTTTATATCAAAATTTCTGTGTCTCCTTGACTAACATTACATTGTAAGCCAGAATAGGATTTCTTTAAAGAAAGATCAGATCTTTGTCTGAAAAAAAAAATACTTTCTACAAGACCTCAAACATTTCAACAAACATTAAAGTGAGAAAACAAACATGATATTGAGGGAGATGTGCCAAACTTGAAGTAGGAAAGACTCGCATTCAGATTCCACCCCATCACTTGCTAGCACTTAATGTTTCCTCATCTGTAAAATGTAACCAATAATATTGATACCAAGAAGTTGTTAATCATGATATCTGCTGGTATTTTAACAACTCTTTGAGGTTAACAAAGTGCTTGATGTACCGTTTCCTGCATGAGGTTGAAATGATAAAAGGTGTGTGAAAGCAACTAAAGGCACTGCCTTGACTGTGGCTGTTATCAATCACTCACATTTTTATCACACTTGAAGACTTACATCCAACTTCTTCACGTGTGAGCTACGACTCCAGAATGTATTTATCACAAAGACACAAAAATGGAAAATGTCTCAGCCCCCACCACAAATGTGGAATCCAAAGTGATAGGTTCAACTTAGAGAAAATTCACTTTAATGCAAGGGAGTATGAGATCTTTGCAAGTGAAGAGGACCAGGTAAAATGTTTTAAGAAGTTAACAATGTTCCAGGGAAAGGTAACATATTAGATGACAAAGGAATGTAATAAGGTCAAATAGAATAGAAATAAATGTAAAGTCCTACACTTGGGTTCAAAAAATCAACCTCAGAAATACAAGCTAAAGTAGCAGCTTTAGACATAATAACCAACTAACACCGTCTCAGGGGTCTGGGGATGCCTTCTCTGCCAAGGGGCTCAGATGTGGTCTAGGTTCAGTCTTGGGGGAGGGAGCCTGATCTCTGAAGAGGTCAGTTCATTTTTCTTATATTCTCTGACTCTTTATTCCCTAACCCTAGAGCCCCAGGGAAAATCAACTGGAGGTTTAGTCTGAGTTACAAATGATCTCCCTTCAGGGGAGTTAGAAGATAAGCAATGTACAAGGTAGTTCAGTTACAGGAGAGTTATTTGTTCCCTTTGTGACAAAAGAAAAGCTTAAAGTATAAAATACTCATAAGAGTTCACTGACATAAACTTTGAACTGGAAACATGAACCTGTGATTCACTATAATTTCTGCATATTTTCCTGGGAGGTTGATACTTAAAGCATTAATACATGAGACAGTTCATGTAACTCTAACATGGATTTCACATTCACCTTGGCTTTGCACTGTCTGAACAACTGCCTCAAGGTCCAGATCTTCTGGAGAGCCGAGCCAGGAACTGGGCTCATCCTCCTGTGACTGGTCTAGCTGCCTGTGAAAGGCATTTTAGTCATATCAGGGGTTCCTGCTGAAGTGCAGCCAGTTCTGACTGACCTAAGTCTCCAAAGGAAGGAACTCCTGAAAAGTCCATAGATGCCATTTGGCCACTTACACTCAAGGAAAGAGACAGAAAATAGAAGCCAGGGGTCCCTTGGGAAGCACAAGTTACCACTACCGTCTATAGCTGCTGGGCTGGGGAGAGATGCCACAGTGCCTCCACAAAAAGTTGCAGAGAGTTCTAAGCCACACATTTAGGAGAGAAAAAATCTGAATCACTCCCTTTAAGAGTTACTGAGTGGGCTTCTTCTTGACATATATGGCAGCCACCAACAGCAGCAATAACTGGTGTGCTCTTGGAATCCACTAATAGGAGCAGAACATGGAAGCTTTAAGGATAAGGCAGTAAGAATCTTACTGTATTCTGTTCTGTTCTCACTACCACAACTTAAAAGCAGCATTCCTAAACTGGAGAGTGCAGAGGACAGCAACAAGACCAGTGAAGCGCCTTAAGTCTATGTCATAAAAGGGTCATCTGAAGGAAGCGGGCATGGAAAACTCAGGGGTATGATGGCCACCTTCGAATCTCTGGATATCTGATGGGCTGCTGTGTGGACAGCTGTACTGGTTCTGTTTGTCCCTGCAGGGAAAACCCTGAGTGATGGAGAAAGGGGCAAAGAGACAGATTTAGGTTTGATATTGGGGATAAAATGAATCAAAACCAAACAGAAATCCTCCTAATGATGGGACATGATCAACATGGCTGCCACAGGAAGTCATGAGCCCTCTCCTGGGACATCTTACACCAGAGGACATTGGGAATGTTGGACATCCTTGGACTAAAGGGCTTCTGAAGTCCCTTCTGCTTCTCAGATGCTGTGACTGAAAGCAAAAAGAACTCTCTAAATTAAAAATTATGACACCTCTCACTGTGGTTTAACTAATAAAATTACTTAGCATCAATGGACATCCTTGAGGGATTGTGGGTCGGGAGTTTGGGCTCCTGCCCCATTGGGCATAGCTATGGAGGTGGTACCATTTCATCACTCATTCCTCTGGGGTCCTAAGATTTACAAAAGCCTTTCATAGCAGTAGCCCTATGTGACAAGGGAGGCACAGGGATCCCTGCTTCAAGGAAGTGAGGAAACTGAACCTTGAGGAGATTCCTCAATTTCATTGGCTAGCCTAGGATGCATGCCAGGTTAGCCCTTTCCACCACCTACTCTCATCTTAGTTTGCCCTGCAGATCTGTATTCTGAGTAAATTAGGTTCACTCTCAGCTACACGGTTATGGACTTCTATTCCTAATAGAAGTGAGATGAGGGAAGACTCGGGGCCAATTTACAGCCCTGACTCCAGAGCCATGATCACCACCCTCTTAAGAGCTATTTTAAATTAAGGACCACATTATTCCCTTGCTAGCCTTAATGAATTCTCATCACTCACATACATCCTATTATCATTAATGAGCAGCCAATGTATGCGATCACCAGAGAATCAGCCCCTGGTTGCCCTCAGCAGCTCCCTTTGGCCATTCATCACAATATATGCTTCATCTCTTCAACATCTCCATGTTATTGCCGATTTTTTTCTCAAATAGCTTCTGGGTGTACGTTTTTACAGTGGCGTGATGTCGGCAAGTTGTCTCTATCTGCAAAGGCTGCCTATCATTTCTGGATTCTGCATCTGAATCCATCTATCAGGGGATGAGCATTTCTTACACACCCACTAGGTGCCAGGCGCTGAGCAAATACAGAAAAAGGCAAAAGACAGCCCCTGCTCTCCAGTAGCTCCCAAACTAGTGGACAAGATAACAAGCGAACAAGTATGTGCCAACGAGTCATGCATGAGATGAAGAGGGAAAAATCGATAGAGGGCACGCACTAGAATTAAAGGGAACCCAGGAAAGGCTTCCTGAAGAAGATGGAAGTTTAGCCAGGGAAACCAGAAGTTGAAGATGGGAAAGGAGAAAATTCTGGGCATTGAGGACCAAGAGACTGGATTTGGGAGATAGTGTCTCGTTCACGGAACAACAAAGAGGGAGGTGTGCAGCACTGGATCAAAGCATACAGGTGGGAAGAGGGTGAACGATGTGAGGTGTGAGAAGATGCTAGGTCAGCATTGTGGTGGTGGGGATGTCATTGAGACCCAGAGTGGCCATGAAAGTCAGACCAAACCCAGAGTCCACCAAACATCTTCTGACAGAAGCTTGGAATACTTTTCCTCTTGACTGCCTCCTCGCTGGTCTCCCTGGTCTCTGCTCCACCCTCCTCATAGAAACCTAAGTTATTTTCTTCAGTCACAGATCTAACCACGCCATATTCCTCTCTTCAAGCAGCATCAGCAGCTTCCTATTATTTCTAGGAAAAAAAGGCAGATTCTCTGAGTGTCCCATAAAGGCCTTCACTATCTGTCTCCAGCTAACCATACCAGCTTGATTTCATATCACCACTTCTTTCCAGTCAGACAGGTTCATGCTGGTACATGTTGTTGTCTCTATAGGCCAATCAATTACTCAGCAAACATTTTTTTTCCACTTAATAGTATTTTATTTTTTCCAGTTACATGTAAAAATAGTTTTCAATATTCACTTTTATAATATTTTGAATTGCAAACGTTTTTCCCCTCCCTCCCCTCTCCCTAGGACAGCAAACTATCTGATATAGGTTATTCATGTACAATCATATAAACATGTTTCCACATTAGTCATGTTGTGAAAGAAGGATCAGAACAAAAGGGAAATACCATGAGAAAGAAAAAAAGAGAAAATAGTCTGCTTCCATCTGCATTCAGACTCCATAGTTCTTTCTCTAGATGTGGATAGTATTTTCCATTATGAGTCTTTAGAACTTGTCTTGGGTCCTTGCATTGCTGAGCAGGGCTAAGTCTATCATAGTTAATCATCACACAGTGCTGTGGTTACTGTGTACAATGTTCTCCTGGTTCTATTAACTTTGCTTAGCATCACTTCATGTAAATCTTTCCAGGTTTCTCTGAAATTCACCTACTCATCACTTCTTTTTTATAATTAATTTATTTATTTTTGGTTTCCGACATTCACTTCCATAAGATTTTGAGATTTAAGTCTTCTCCCCTTCCTTTTCCTCCCCCTTCTCCAAGATGTCATGCAATCTGATATAGGCTCTACTCAAAGATCTAGATTAAACATATTTTTCACATTACTCATGATGCAAAGAAGAATTTGAACTAATGAGAGGAACCATGAGAAAGAAGAAACAAAACAAAAAAACAAAAAAGAAAAGTAGAGCAAATAGTCTGCTTTCATCAGCATTCAGACTCCAAAGTTCTTTCTCTGGATGTGGGTGGGATTTTCCATTGTGAGTCTTTCAGAGTTCCCTTAGCTCCTTGTGTTGCTGAGAAGAGCTAAGTCTATCAAAGCTTTTCCTTGCATGATGTGGCTATTGCTGTGTACAATATTCTTCTGGTTCTGCTTTTTTCACTCAGTATCAGTTCATATAACACTTTCCAGATTTTTCTGAGTTCTACTTGCTCTTCATTTTTTATAGCACAACAATAGTATTCCATTACATTCATTTAATGTGTATATCACATATATATATTCATTACATTCATATATGAATTTATATACCACAGCATGTTCAGCCAATCCCCAACTGATGGGCATCCCCTCAATTTCCAGTTCTTGGCCACCACAAAAAGAGGTGCTATGAATATTTTTGTACATGTGGGTCCTTTTCCCATTTTTATGATCTCTTTGGGATACAACCCTAGAAGTAATAGTTCTGGATCAAGAGTTTACACATTTTTGTAGCCCTTTGGGCTTAGTTCCAAACTGTTCTCCAGAATGGTTGGATCAGTTCACAACTCCACCAACAAATGCACTAGTGTTTCAATTTTCCCCCATCTTCTCCAACATTTGCTATTTTCCTGTTTTGTCATGTTAACCAATCTGATAGGTATGATGTGGTACCTCAGAGTTGTTTTGATTTGTATTTCTCTAATAAGTAGTGATTTAGAGCATTTTTATATGACTATATGTACCTTTCATTTTTTCATCTGAAAACTGCCTATTCATATTCTTTGACCATTTATCATTTGAGGAATGACTTGTATTCCTATAAATTCAACTAAGTTTTCCATATATTTTAGAAATGAGGCCTTTATCAGATACACTGACTATAAAAATTGTTTCCCAGCTTTCTGTTTCCCTTCTAATTTTGGTTGCATTGACTTTTTTTGTGCAAAAACATCTATTTAATGTAATCAAAAAGCCTCCATTTTGCATTTCATAATGTTCTCTATCTTTTGTTTCATCACAAATTCTTCCCTTCTCCTTTGTTGCTCTTCTAGTTTGCTTATGTAATCAGCCTTTATATCTAAATCATGTACCCATTTTGACTTTATCTTGGTATAGATGTTGGTCTATGCTTATTTTCTGCCATACTGTTTTCTAGTTTTTGCAGTAGTTTTTTGTTAAATACTGAGTTCTTATCCCAGAGAAGTTGGATGCTACAACATTGATGCATATATATTTGGTAATGATATTATTTCATTATCCTTTCCATTATTTCATTTCCTTTCAGCAGGATGTAGTTTCTTTCCTTATCTCTTTTAATTAGACATATTTCTGCTTTGTCTTTGTCTGAGATTAGGATTGCTACCCCTGCTTCTTTTTTCACTACAACTGAAGCAAAATATATTCCACTTTTTGTGTATGTATCCCTCTGCTTCAAATGTTTTTCTTGTAAATAACATGTAAGATTATATTTCTTAATGCACTCTGCCATCTGCTTCCATTTTATGCAAGAGGTCATCCCATTCACATTCACAGCTATGTTACTATCTGTGTTTTTCTCTCCATCATATTTTCTCCTGCTGGTACTTTTCTCTCTCCTTTCTCCCTTTCCCACCTCCCCATAGTTCTGCTTTCAACTACTGCCTCCCTCCATCTGCCCTCTCCTCTATTGGTCCTCTTCCTTTTCTTTCCCTTTTTCCTTCCTATAGGGTAAGTTAGATTTCTGTACCTAACTGATTGTGTTATTCCCTCTTTGAGCCAGATCTGATGATAGTGAGGTTCAAACAATGCTTATCTCCCTCCCATCTTTCCCTCTACTGTAACAGGTTTTTGAGCCTTTTCTTGTGATGTAATTTACTCTTGTCTGCCTCCTCCTTTCCCCTTCTCCCAGTACAATCCCTTTTCACCACTTAGATTTTTTTATCATCACATCAAAGTCAACTTATGCCCATGTCCTCTATGTATAGCCCCTTTAAATGTCATAATAACAATGCAGTTCTCAAGATTTATAAGTGTCATCTTTCCTTATGGGAATGTAAACAGATTGCCTTTTTAATAGCATGTTATTGTTGTTTTATTTCTTGTTTACCTTTTTATGCCTCTCGAGTCTATGTTTGAACAATCATATTTTCTGTTGATTTCTGGTCTTTTCATCAAAAAGGTTTGGAAGCTCCCTGTTGAATGTTCATCTCCTCCCTTGAAATCTTATGCTCAGTTTTGCTGAGTAGTTGATCTTTGGCTATAATCCAAGCTCCTGTGACTTATGAAATATTGTATTTCATGCCTTCTGATATTTTCATGTAGAAGCTGCAAGGTTCTGAATAATTCTGACTGTGGTTCCATGACATTTAAATTGTTTCTTTCCGACTAGTGTCAGTATTTTCTCTTTGACCTGGGAATTTTGGAATTTGCCAATATCCCTTGGCATTTTTAATTTGTGATCTCATTCAGGAGGGGATAAGTGGATTCTTTTAATGACTATTACACCCTCTAGTTCCAGGACCTCAGGCCAGTTTTTCTTGATGATTTCATGAAAGGCATTGCTCAAGTTCTTTTTTTCATCATGGTTTTCAGGTAGACCAAAAGTTTCAAAATTGTCTCTCCTGGATCTATTTTCCAGGTCAGTTGTTTTTTCCAGTGTGGTATTTTATGTTTTCTTCTTTTTCATTCTTTTGTTTCTTCTTGACTGATTCTTGATATCTCATAGAGTCATTAGCTTCCACTTGCCCAATTCTAATTTTTAACAAGTTGTTTTCTTCTATTACATTTTATATCTCCTTTTCCACTTGAAAGGAGTTCTCTTCAGTGAGCTTTTGTGCCTCCTTTTCTATTTGGCCAATTCTACTTTTTAAGGACTTGTCTTCTTTAATGTACATTTTTTTTCTCATTTGGCTAATTGTATTTTTTAAGGACTTGTTTTCTATAGTCAATTTTTCCTTTTTCAAGCTATTGATGATCTCTTGCATACCTCTCATTTTTCCCAGTTTTTCTTCTATCTTTCTTATTTGATTTTTTAAAATCTTCTTGAGCTCTTCCAAGAAGGCTTTTTTGGGCTTGAGAGTAGTTGATTTTCCCCTTTGAGGTTTCAGATGTAGGTATATTAACAATGCTGTCCTCTTTTGAATTGTCTCGTGACCTTCCCTGTTCCCATAATAAGAATCTATGGTCATTGTCCATTTCTGCTTTTTGTGCATGGTGTTTGCCTATTTCCTGGCTTTTAAAGTTAAGCTTTTCTGCTGGAACACAGAGAGTACTGACACAAGCTTCTTGTGCTGGAAACCCAGGACCTGGTCACTGGCTTTGTGTGCTGGGGCCTCAGGTATTGGTAGCTGGAGGCTATAGGGGTCTGGTAGTCTACCTGGTGCTGAGGTTGGGTCAGCAATACTGGAGCTCTAGAGGTGAGGGTAGGAAGTCTGGCCCCAGGAAGACACCTGCTCACTTGGGTTTCTTTAAAGCACCAAAAGGTTTGGCTGCTAGAGGATGTCTGCCAGTCTGGAGCTGTACCTCCTGGAATTGTTCTTCCTGAAGTTGTGATAAAGATTTGGCTGCTGGAGAATACCAGCACACATGGTGGTTTTCTCAGTTGGTGTCTACAAGTTTCCTTGCCTGTGCTGAGGCACTGGGTGGAGGGGGAGCATGTCCTGGTGTTAATGCTTACCTGCTCCACCATCCTGGGGCTCAGAATCTCCCTCTGTTTTGCTGAGGTGGGGCATGCTGCTGGCTTTCTGGAATACCTCCCATTCTGTACTACTCCCCTTCCCACAGAGTGAGAGAGAGCTTTCCCATTAATCCCCCAGTCTTCCTGGGCTACAAGACTGCTGCACCCAGTCTTTCTGCTGACTCAGTTGTTTCAGGGATTTTCCCAGGGCAGTATTTTCTGGGTTTCCAGAGGTCAATAAGAAAGTTAAGAGCAACTTACTTCTTACTCCACCACCTTGGTTCTGGGACTTTTTGCTCATCATTTCTTATAGCACAATAGTATTCCATTACATTCATATACTACAATTTATTCAGTTATTTCTCAATTGATGGGCATCCCCTCAATTTCTAATTTTGTGCCACCACAAAAAGATCTGCTGTAAAATTTTTTGTTCATGCAAGTTTTTTCTCCTTTTTTATAATCTCATTAGGATACAGATCTACTAGTGTTATCAATGGATCAAAGGGTATGCACAGTTTTATAGTCCTTTTGGCATAGTTTCAAATTGTTCTCCAGGATGGTTGCATCAGTTCACAACTCTACCAACAATGCCTTAGTTCAACAAACATCTTTTAAGCACCTACTGTGTACTGCGAATAAGATGGAAAATAAGATGACAAAGATTCCATATTCCATGTCTTCACTTCTGTAAAGACTGTACCCCTTTGTGGGAATCATGAAATTAGGGCTGGAAAGAATATAAGAAGCCCATCATTTTACAGGTAAGGAAACTGAAGCCTAGACAAGTTAAGCGACTTGAACAAAATCACACAGGTAGTCAATGGCAAAGCCAAGATCCAAGTCTAGAACTTTTGGCTCCATATCCAGGGAACTTTTTGACTGTTTCACTTGGAATTAAATTCATTCTCATTTTCACTTTTTAAAAGTCTTGCCTTCCTGCAAGGCTCAACTTCAGTACCTTCTCCCAACCGTGGTGCTTTGCCCTGTCCCACACCATGAAATCACTTTTTTTCATTTCATAAATATTTTCATATTAATTTATATGTGAATGCTTTTCCTGAAAGCAAACTCCCTAAGGCAGGGAATGTTCCTTGTTATAAGTAGACCTCTTAGGCTTAGCATGAGGACTGATACACAGTAGCAACTTAACAAAAGTTTTGTTGAAATTGAATCATTTCTGTTTCCAAAGATATATCCTTTGTCTATTCAATCTGGGAGAGATCATTTTATAGCAAGGCATGAAAGCCAGGCAATATCCATCCACAAGTATTTATTAAGCACCTACTGCATGCCAGGTTCTATGTTTGGTCCTAGAGATATGAAGGCAAGGAGTGAAAACCATCCCTTCTCTTGAGGAGTTTATTAGTGGACCTTCAGTCAGGTCACCTGGATTGAACTCATACTCTGGCACATCATTTCTTTGTGACCTTGGGCAAGGCATTTCATCAGTCTGGGCCTCTTTTCTTCATCTATAAAATGCACATAACAGTGAGTGTGCTATGTCACAGGGCTGTGGTGGAGAAAGCATTTTGTAGCCATTAAAACAAACATTATTGAAATGGAAATCATGATGATGAGGATGACGATGATTCCCATTTTAGGCTCCATATAATAATATAATACAATAAATGTTCATTATGAGTCAGACACCATGCTAGGTTCTGGTGATACAAATAAGAGAAAGAAAAACAATCCCCTTCATCAAGGAGCTAACAGTTTGATGGAGAAACACAACAGGAAGCTGAAGGGAAATGGGGGAGGGGGAGCAGTGCCAGCGAGTACCAGGAGAGGGGACATGATAAAGATGATGATAGAGTGGAAGCCCACCAGATCAGCGGGAGGCAAATGAAGAGATGATTGCGGATGGAGCCTCTCTAAAGGTAAGCAAACTCTAAAGGAGTTTGGCTCCCTTCTCCAGCCCTCCAATGGGGAGCTGAGGAGACTGATCAGATGCAAGGACCAACATTGAAGTTATCTCCATGGTGATGAGTTATCCTGGGTGGGGCATGAAAATGATGATGGAGTAGAAACCAAGACGAAGCTGCTCATGGCTCCATCCCCCACCTCTCTCCTCCTCCTCCTCCGTCTTTTCTCCCCCTCCACTTCCCCCTCCTCCTCCTTCTCCTCCAACTTCTTTTCCTCCAATGTTTTAGTAGCCACACCACTAATCTACTAGGAGAAAGGACAGGAAGTCTGTCTTTTCCAGTCACCACTCAGTGCCTGGACTCCAGAGTCTTCCATTTCCCTTACATTCTTCTAGCCTATACATGGGGACACTTATTAAAACATTCAGGATGTCACATAAGAAAAATTAAACTTATTGAATAGAAAACTTTTCACTTAGGCTGGGAATCTTGACATTCGGTCTCCCTACTTGGGTTATGGAAGCAAGGAAATGTCCCAGGCTAATGTCCCTGTTCTATTCACTTTCCTTCTGTGTTCATCTCCTAACACATGGTTCTATTCACTTTCCTTCTGTGTTCATCTCCTTCCACTTCGGGAGAAAGACACACCCTCTTCATGACCTTGCCCCCAAACCAATTCTAGGTCCTTTCTTCCTGTTCAAAACATGTGCCCCTCCAGGAGCCTCTCACCAGTTTTCTGGGCCAGTCTTTCAGACCTTTTCAATTCTCAACATGATCTAGCATCTGGGCCCCTTCCCCTCCAAGAGAAAGTAAAGATTCATTTCTTCCTCCCAAATCCCCATTTCAGTTTGTTCACAAAGTCTTGCCACCCTAAAGAGCACATGAACCATGAAAGCAGAAAGCTAGTGGCCACAGGCAATGAGCTCCAAAAAAGAGCCTATCCCTTCCCCTGTGAGACTGTCATTGTATGCCCTGAGCTGGCCTCATAATGTGCCTACGCAGTTCAGAGGGAACAAGACAGCTGGGAGAGACAGACCTGTTGGGGACCCAGCAGTGCGACCCTAGGGAGTCTGTGTCTGTATCTCTCTGGATTGTGTGTTGCTGGAATAAGCTGCCTGAGGTCTTTGGCACAGGTGACGCCAAAGGGAGGAGCAGGGGTGGTTCTGAGGTCTGCAGATGAGGACACAGATTAGACTTGCATCCCATAATATGCTCTGTATCTTTGCAAATAGAGAGGGCCCCCTTCCTTACTTGAGCAAAACTTCCTTCTGGGCTCTCAAATGAAATGAAAACATTATCGTCTTCTATTCAGAATTAGAAAAACATGAGTCTTGGACAATAAAAAACACTGCCCCTCAAAAAGCAAATTGAGAGGAATGGTTTTGGAAGAATACAACAGAGTGCTGGACTAGAGGAAAACAGTTTTCCATCCCCAGCACTGAGGTTTCAATACATTGAGAACTTTTTGGAGTCATCCCTTACTACTTAAATTCAATTGATGATGACTATTTCGCATAAATCTAGAGACTCATACCCACACAGCTACAGTGAATCTACAGTTCTGCAAAGAATGAGGGTTCTGATGCTAAGGAAGATGAGCTGACGAACTTGGCTCTGTCGCAGACAGAGGGATTATCTGTTTAGACCTAGGACCACAGGAGATAGCACTTAGCCCTGTCCCCTCATCATATGCATCAGAAAACTGAGGGCCAGAATGGGGACACTTGCCTGAGATCCTACAGGGAAGAAGGGGCAGAGACAGGTTCTGACTCCCATCCTCTGGCACTGAGGAAAGCCCTCTTTCTGCAGGACCTCTTTGAGAAATGTCCTTTCAAAAGCAGAAGAGTTGGCAGATGTGTGTCTCAATAATTTCATTCTTCAAAAAGGTGGAGGAAGTGACCAGGTGACTTCATCTTAACCAATGAGCAGAACCAGCGACCAAAACCAACCTTGTGGGGCCTTGGAAGAAAGGGTTTATGCCATCTTAGAGTTTCTCATCGAAAAGCAGGGCAATACAATGGGTACAAACCTCCCTTGGGGTCAGGAAGGCCTGGGCTGGCATGCCCAGGTCTGGCACATACTAGCCTGTGAAACTGGGCATATTCCCTGATATGCCAGTGCCCCCAGACACTCTCTAAGACTAGATATTGCAAGCCTGCATTGGCAGAGGGACCGTACTCTCTACAGGGATGGTTGAGTTGAAATGTTCTGCTCAGGACCTGGAAGATCATTGTGGGAGGAAAGGATCTGAGACCACTTCACCACAGAATAATCCCACTAAGTCTATGGCCCCCTCGACCACTCACCCCTTGGCCTACAAGGCTTGTTCCTTATAGGGCAGGGGGGGTTGTGGTGGTGTAGAAAGTTCCCTGATGAGCAGCACAGTAGGCTAGCTTGGCTGCTAGGGTCAGCCCAAGGCCTTCATGTCATAGATGGGGAAATTGAAACCCAGAGGTGCCAAGGGATTTTTTTCCTATTGTCCCAGGGGTAAGTGTATGAGGCAGAATGTGAACTGGGATCTGCTGACTCCCAGTCTAGAGGTTAGTTCAATACAGCATCCCATAGTACCTCCAAAACCTATGTCAGAGTGCCTCAGTTTCCTCAGCCCAACAATATGGAGCTTGGACTTAATAGCTTTTCAGCTGCCCTCTAACTCTAGGGACCTTTCCAATCTCTATCTGTGATCCTATGTTCGTTGGAGCTGATGGTCAAAAGGGTCCCAGGGTCACCAGATCTCAGGATCATAGATTTAGAGCTAGAAAAGCCTTAGCACCCAGTTATTCCAGCCCCAAGAAGCCCCTGAAGCCCCAGGTAAGGGCCTGGGCCAAGGACACACAAGTGTGAGTAACAGCGGCAGTTATAGATAGTCTCTCCATCCATTGAACAGCACTGCCTTGAGTGAAATGAAGGCGTATGAGGCCTCCAGGGGGCCATCAGCCAGGGCTGCCTGAGAAGCTCCAGCAGCTCTTAACTTCTCGTTAAGCATCCCTGACTCCCACGTGCTGCTGCCTCACCTGCCTCGATGTGGGGTTGAGGGTATGTTCACATATGTACATGCGTGGACATATATGCATACACATATGAACATACTCTCTACACACACACACTGTCTCTCTCTTTTCCCCTCTTCACATATACACACACATGCACACACACACACACACACACCACCACCACCACCACCACCACCAAGATGAAGGAAGTACTCAGCTTCATAATGACAGCTACCTGTAACAAAAGGCCAGGTGGGCAGTGCTGCCCAGATAGCACCCCCTGTTCCCTGATGTTCTCTGCCCCCTCTCATTACATATCCCTGGCATCCCCTCACTCTGGGTACAAGAGTCTCCTTCTCCAGTGAGACCTCAGACTGATAGTGAACAGCTTCCCTTGTCCCCAAATGGGAGAGGAAGGCCAAGCTTTGCTGCTCATTGAGGGAAGGATAGACTGGTGGTGGGTTTGACAATAGGCCAGAGGGAAGTGGGATCAGGAGGGTCTGAGAGACTTTGAGAGTGGCACAGAGGGCACCTCAGGGGGCATCCAGGGACAGTGCAGAAGGACCTGCCCTGGCAGCTCATGCAGCCCTGGGATGCAGAGAAGAAAGGGGAGCCACTGGGACATCAGATGGGGGTAGAGAACTGATGAGGAGGGTCCCAAAAACCAGTGCAGGGAGGCCCCTGGGTCCCCCTCCTCCCACCATTACTTAACCCAGCCATGAACTTAGCCCTAGACCTGTTCAACCTCCTGCCTCTTTATTCTTCAAATCACCAGGACCATAAAACAAGATGGGAAGAGTCATTTGGTCCCCCAGTCTCCCAGGCCTGATGGTGACTCTTCTCCCAAAACATGGTGCACTTTTATTGGGCCCTATAAAGTTTAAGGGCTTTCCTGGCCTGTCGGTAGACTGAACTGCCCCCATAAAAGCCACCTTGGGAAGTGGCTACAAACCAAAGGAGGGGCCGAGACTGGGCAGGGCCTCTCCAGAGGGGTTCCAGTCCCAGGGCTCCAGGAGGGCCTTGCAGGGCCTGGGGGAAGCCCAGGAGTCTCAGTGAGCGTCCTCAGGCCCCATTGTTCATGCCCCTACCTTCTGCCAGCCCAAAGGTGTAGGGACTTTAGTTGACCTCTCCACCATGGCTCCAGGAGGGCACACAGTGGGGGTGCTGTTTGCTGTTTCCCTTGAGACTCAGTGTGTTGGCTGATGTCCAGCACTTGGCTGCCACCCAATGTTATTGAAGAGGACTCAGAGTTAAGAGGGGCCTCTGAGGTCGAGTCCAGCTCTTTCATTTTATAGATGAGGACACTGGTACCCAGGGAAGAAGGGACATGGTCACCCGGTGGTCAAGCCAGACTTTGAACCCATGTTCCCTGGCTCCCAGGCCAGGACCACTTTCACAGCACAGCATGGTAGAGCTGAGAGAAGGTAAACTCCAAGAAGTGAGTCCTAAAGGATGAACCCAGGGCCATCAGAGCAGGAAGATAGTTCGGAGGGCACCTGGACTAGCCATAAGCAAAGCAGTAAGCCCTACTGATACATGGTCATCCAGCCTGTGATAGAATCTCTCCTCCACAGGGGACTCACTATCTACCAAGGCAGCTTCAATAGGTCCTCGTTGTCTTCAGTAGAATACCCCCAGCCCATGTCCTGGCACTCAAGGCTTTCCATAGACCCACTCCACGTCTATGCCCCCACCCTGCTTTACACAGTGTGTGGTCCCACCTCACTTTTTTTTTTCTCACACAGTGCAGTAAGCATGAGGCCACCCTCTCTCCAAATTCTAAGCATTCTTTACTTCCTTCCTCCCTCCCTTCCTTCTTTTCTCTCTTCCTCTCCTTCTCTCCCTTCTTCCTTCCTTCCTTCCTTTCTTCCTCCCTCCCTTTTTCCTTCCCTCTCCCTTTCTTTCCCTTTCCTTCCTCCCTTTCTTCTTTCCTCCCTCTCTCACTTTCCCTTCCTTCCCCTCTGTTCCTTTCCTTCTTCCCTCCCTCTCTCTCTCCCTTCTTTCCTTACTGCCTTGAATTCAGCAACCAGGGGACCCTTTGCTGTGTACTAAGAGAATTAAAGATTAAGAGCCATTGAAGTATCCTGGACAGAGGGATAGTCCGGGATTCAAGAGACCTGTGTTCAAATCCACCTGCAGACATTTAATAGCCATGCTATTGAGGGCAAGTGAGTTAACCTCTAAGAGACACAATTTGTTCATTTGAAAAGAAAATGGGAATGATAATACTCAGCCTGCCCACCTCTTTCCTTTCTCTAGGATAGAGATGCCCACTCACTCCTTTGCTGGGTATTTCAAGGCCCCCTGGATGGCAAACTTCTTGAGATGGATTGATTCTTGCCTCCCCATGGGGCTTTGCAGCCATTGAATTAAACTGAGTCGAAGTGACTTTGTGTTCTTCCCTTGGTGTCCCCCTCTTGGGCTTCATTGTGGTGTGTGAGTGGTCCTTAGCTCTCAAAGACTTTGTCCGCTTAGGGTGCTCTGGGACAGATCCTGCTGAGCTGAAAAGGCTGTGAGTTTGGACCGTGGGGATGTTTACCTGTGCCCAGGTCTATCACCCAGTAAACCAGAAGGCCAATTAACAGCATCTTACCCCTTTGATACAATCTATTCTTCAGTCAAAATGAATTTTTTGTCCAGTCCTCCTCTCCCCATCTCAGAGGCTCTGCTTAGGCATCCATCATACCTGGAAGCACTTCCTTCTCTCTTGCCACCTCTTAAAAACTTCTGCCTCCTTGAAATGCCCCCCCTACAGGAAGCCTTTCTTGACTCTCCCAGGTGTGAGTACTCTCCACTCCCCTCAACTATGGAAACATCTGTGCCCATTCCTGTCATACTCATAATAAGAAAGAACATTTTTTAAAATAGTGTTTTCTTTTCCCCCAATTACATATAAAACAAATTTTAACATTCTTTGTGGGGTTTTTTAAGTTTTGAGTTGCAAATTCTATCCCTCCCTCTCCCCCTCTCTGAGACAGTAAGCAAACTGAGATAAGTTATACATATGCAATTGCACAAAAACATTTCCATTTTAGTCATTTTATGTAAGAAGACTCAAATTAAGAAGAAAGTGAAAAATAGTATGGTTCTGCCGGTATTCAGACTCCATCAGTTCTTTCTCTGAAGGTGGAGAACATTTTTCATCCGATTGTCTCGGATCATTGTGCTGAGAAGAGCAAAGTCATTCACAGTTGATCATTGTTGCAATGTTGCTAGTACTGTGTACAATGTTCTCCTGCTTCTGCTCACTTCACTTTGCGTCAGTTCGTGGAAGTCTTCCCAGTTTTCTCTGAGAGGATGCTGCTTGTCATTTCTTATAACAAATGATGAAGAGAGAACATTTTTAAAAATTAGAGGTCACTAATTTGAACCCGAATAGGGCTTTAGAGGTTCCCTGTACATGCCTTCCATTTTACAGAAAAGGAAGCAGAGGTTAAGTGACTTGCTTAAATGACCATTTCTATGCCTAACACAAGAAGCTGCTCCCTCCCCAATATACTTGCTGTGATGCCCTCTATCACTGCAGACCCTTAGCATTCCTAGTCTTTCAAAGCTCAGCTCAAACTGACCAACCTATCAACCAAGTGTGGTATATAGCATTCCACATCCATGGTCCCCCACCTCTACAAAGAAAGGAGAAAGTAGATGCATCTTCTTACCTGTTCTTTAGAGTCATGTTTGGTCATGAGCATCTCAGCTTTCTGAAGCAGTTTCATTTCTGTTCTCCTCTACAATTACATTGTTACAGTCACTGTGTGTGTTATTGTTACAATGCTGCATCAGGATCAGAAGTCAAGAGACCTGAATTCAAATCCTGCCTCAGACTTTTACTAGCTGAGTGAGCTTGAGCAAGTCACTTAACCTCCACCTGCCTCAGTCTCCTCAGCTATAAGATGAGGATTGATAATAATAAGTACCTGCCTCACAGGGTTGTTATGAGGACCAAATGAGATCGTTAGCTGGGTGGTGCAGTGGATAGAGAGCTGGGCCTGGAGTTAGGGAGACCTGAGTTCAGATCTGACCTCAGAGACTTACTAGTTGCATGGCCCTGGGCAAGTCATTTAACCTTTGTCTGCCTCAGTTTCCTCATCTGTAAAATGGGATAATAACAGTACCTATCTGGCAGGGTTGTTATGGGGACTAAATAAGATAACTGTAGATGTGCCTGGAACAGAAGACTTTATCTGCTTTATCAAAGCTTATCCCCTTCCTCTCCCTCCTATTTGTAAAGTTCTCAGCAAACATTAAAGCTATAAATAAATATTGCCTGTTGTTATTTTCAGCTCACGAAAGTCAGTCAACCAACAGGAACTGATTAAGTGCCCATTATGTGCCTGATAATGTATTAGGAACCAAAACCATTTCCATTCTTCTCTGCATTCTTCACATATCATTCCTTATAACTCCATAATATGTTATTTTCATGAAGAATGGGCTGGAGCTGCTATGACAGAGAAAAGAAGACCAGGATGGGAAGTCCTGGCTGGGAAAAGGGTCAACGAGTGAGCATCCTGGCTGGGGCTGGAACCCAAACCTCGAGTGGCAGGACTGCCACTCTGTCTCTGTCTCTCCCTCCCTCCCTCCCTCTTTCCCTCCCTCCCTTCTTCTTCTTCTTCTTCTTCTTCTTCTTCTTCTTCTGCTTCTTCTTTTCTCTCTCTCTCTCTCTCTCTCTCTCTCTCTCTCTCTCTCTCTCTCTATATATATATATATATATATATATATATATATATATATATATCCTTGTGACTCTGTTTCTCTGTCTCTCTCTGTCTCTCTCTGCCTCTGTCTGCCTCTTTCTGTCTCTCTTTCCCCTTCCCTTCCTCCCTCCCTCCTTCTCTACTCTCTCTCCCTCAGAGACAAGGACTGCTGCAAGCCTTTGGGTGAGGAGAGAGATCACACCAACTTTCTACTATCCCCACCCAAGCCAACACATGGCTGTGAGCAGGGCTTGTTCTGTCTCAACTGTGTCTCCTGCTCTTAGGTAATGGAGAATTGGAGAGACAACCCACTGGGCTATGATCCTTTGAGCCTCAAAAGCCCAAGGGAGCATCCAAGGTCCCAGAGCCAGAGTCCTAGAAAACTGTGCCAAAAGCCCAGCCCAGGGAGGCATCAACATGACACTGGAGAATGCCCCACTCAGCTCAACACAGCAGGGAATTGTCAAGGCAGCTGTCAAGGATACCAGCATCCCCAGTGAGCTAAGGGAATGACTTACCCAGCAGCCAGGTAATCTTTGGAAATTAATTCCTATCCAGCCAGGCCTCAGAGGGCACAGAGCAGGTGAGCCATCCAATGGAAGAGGGATTAGCTTTGGTCTGCTTGGCCTCAGAGGGCAGAACCAGTGAAGGTGCCAAGAGGCCAGTTCAAGTTTCTGAACAGTCTGAGTAGTCTCAAAGTGGGAGAGGCCACCCCTGGAAGTGGTAGCCTTCCATCAAAGGTCTTTCAGCTAGTCTGGATGATAACTAGTCAGGGATCATTTTTTCAAGTCCAGATTGATCCAGCTGTCCTTTGAGGGTCCTGCCAACTCTGAGGAGCTGTGCTCCTAGTGCATCTTCATCCAACAGTCACCAAGAATGGGGTCAGAGGAGATGCCAAACATCCCCCCAAATCCAGGGACTTCAGCCCTTCTCTTCAATGCTGGTGAACCTCTTTTTATATGCACTTCTAACAAGGTCGATCCCCTCTTCCCAGCACACAACAGGGAAGGAGTAAGTTAAAAGGTGACAGTCAGGTTTGGGGAGGAGGCTGTGGTAAGGAGGCCACAGAGAAGACCAAGAAATGCTATGACCAAGAAATTCTATCTGACAGCCTGATGGTTAGAGGGGTATAGGGCAATGACGTGGTGAGTTCGCTGGTGGCTGGATCTGAGGCTGAGCCCTCATTATATCCCCAAGCTCCCAGCACTCAAAAAAATAGGACTCTTTGAGGTGATGTTCAGTACGATGATGGTGTTTGGAAGGCATGAGAAGACTGCTGCCTTTAGGGAGATTTCACTGCAGGGTGGGAGAGTCTGCATATTGTAGTAAGAGCATGAAAAAGCAATCTGGTAGGAAACTTGGCAGCTAGGGGACTGGGGCAAGACCCTGGCCCTCCTTGTGCCCGAATAGCCTCCTCTTTCAGGTGAAGAGGTTAGACCAGGTGGGCTTCAAGGTCCTTCCCAGCCCCTACATTCCTTATTCCAAACACAATCACAGATCAGAGGTAAGAGCTCAGAGAGAGAACATCAGAGCTGGGAGGGGCCTTAGAACACACAGTGATAGAGCTGAGGCAGCCCTACGCAGACCTAAAGGGTCATCTAGCCTAACATTCTCATTTTGCAGATGGGGAAATCGAAACTTTGAAAGATGTGTTTGAAAGGAGTTATGGATAAGCCTGTGAAAACAATCAGGGGTCTCAGTGGACTCCAAGCTCAAAAATGAGTCATTTGCTGGGCAAGCTAATGGAATCCTAGACTATGTAGAAGGAAGCCTAGCTCCCAGCACCAGGGAGGCAGGGATTCCTGCTGTCCTCTGACTTAGCACAGTGCCTGGCACAGAGTAGGTGTGTAACAGATGCCTAGGTCTCATCTCCTCCAGAATTCCTTTGTCCCCTTCCTTCCATTTGGGACTGAGCCCCCAGAAGGAGTAGCAAGGGTACCGGAAGGCCTCAAGATCAGACCAGAGGAGACTTTCTTGAGCAACTAGACAGAGGGACGCCAGGGATAGGCCCAACAGGTATCTGCTGGATGGTACTTGAAGGACTGACCTGGGCAAGGGTGATCAGCCTCATTCTAGCTGGCCCCAGAGAGAACACCCAGGAGCCAAGATGGGGAGTTGCAAAGGGCCAGATTTGGGTTTAGGGCCCAGAAATGTGTCCCAATAAGGACTTGCTCTGTCTGGAGCATGTCCTTAGAAGGCCCAGTGCCCCTCAAGACCTACTCCCACTGGTCCCTGCCTGGGAGCCAGGCCTTCTCTCCTCCAGTATCCGAGCCCTTTTCCTTGTCTCAGCTCCATCTATAAGTCATCACCAGCTGTCAAGTGTCCATCTCCTCCTGAGCAGGTGAGCTCCAAATCCTCACCCCACCTGCTAGCCTGGGATGGCCCTGTCCCCACTGACAAGTCGTGTATCCCTCCCAGGGTTCAGGGGCCTCCTGCTTCCTCCAGGAAGTGACTAAGGCATCTGTCAGCCCTCACCTGTATGTCCTTGGCTTGTCCCAAGGGTGCTGGGGAGGAAGTCATGACCTTCCCATCCCTACCTCTACATAGGGGAGAAGAGGAAATGGCCTGAAACCATGGGAGCAATCATTTGGGTTCAATGCCAGGACTGACTTCCCTGCCAAGAAGTGGCCTGTTGAGGTGTCTAGCTGGACTTGGACTAAGAAAGGCCTGGATTCAAATCCCAGTCCAAGGAGTTGTGTGGCCTTGAGTGGATTACTTAATTACTTAATTGCCTCAGTTTCTTCCTTTGTCAAATGAGGGTAATAAAGCCTGTAGTATCTTTGCTCACATGCTTGAGATCTTGTGTGCAAGGTGCTTAGAACAATAAGCCTTGTAATAAGAACAGGACTTGTTCTCCCAGTCCCCGAGGGCAGCAGGGGCTCTCTCACCACCTCTGTCCTTACGTTGGTGCTCCTGGCCCAGGAGTCTTTACATTTCGATTTGCTGACCCATCCCTCAGACATTCAAGAACCCAAGGATTCATTTGGTGGGGACTTGTTCCTAGCTCAGCCCTTCTGACAATGAGATGCACATAGAGTGATACACTAGAAAAAGCCCCCACTGATCCCCAGTTCTAATCTTGGCTTTGCCACTTGTCACCTGTGTGATCTTGTACAGTCCTTTAAGCTCTGTAGGACTCAGTTTCCTTATCTGTTAAGTGAGGGGATTGGGCTAGCTGACTGCTGAGACCCTTTTCATCCTCAATCCTGCAGTCCTATAGTCTATACTAGTGACTATGACTGAAAACTCTATTGGCTGCTATCCAAGCCTTTGATGAGAAGCCTCTCCGCATTGGTCATTTTCTTTTCCTTTTTTTAATTTTAATTAATTTATTTAACTTCAGTTTTCAACATTAACTTCATAAGCTTTTGAGTTTTGAATTTCCTCCCCCTCTTTCCCCTTTCCCCTCCCCAATATGGCATGCTATCTGATACAGTCTCTACATATACATTCTTATTAAATATATTTTCACATTAGTCATGTTGTAAAGAATTAGAATGAATGGGTGAAACGACAAGAAAGAAAAAAACAACAAAAAAGAAAGAGCAAATAATATGTTTTGATCTGCATTCAGAGGCCTAAGTTCTTCCTCTGAATGTGGGCGCATTTTCCATCATGAGTCTTATGGAGTTGTCTTAGATTCCTGCGTTGCTAAGAAGAGCTAAGTCTATCCAAGTCAGTCATCACACAGTCTGGCTGTTACTGTGTACAATGTTTTCCTAGCTCTATTCCCCTCAATCAGCATCACTTCATGTAAGTAAATCTTTCTAGGTTTTTCTGAACTCTGCCTACTCATCATTTCTTATAGTAACTTATAGTATCCCATTACATTCGTATACCACAACTTGTTCAGCCACTCTCCAACTGATAGACATCCTCTCAATTTCCAATGCTTGGCTACCACAAAAAGAGCTGCTATAACTATTTTTGTACATGTGAGTCTTTTCCCCATTTTTATCTCTTTGGGATACAGCTTTAGAAGTGGCATTGCTGGGTCAAACAGTATGCACTGTTTTATATTCCTTTAGGCATATTTCTAAATTGTTCTCCAGAATGGAAGGATCAGTTCACAGATCCACCAACAATGCATTAGTTCCAATTTTCCCACATCTTCTCCAACATTTATCATTTTCCTGTTTGTCATGTTAGCCAATCTGATAGGTGTGGTATGGTACCCAGAGTTGTTTTGATTTTCATTTCTCTAATCAATAGTTTATTTAAAGGATTATTAATGTGCTTATATATAACTTTAATTTCTTCATCTGAAAATTGCCTGTTCATATCCTTTGATCTTTTGTCAATTGGGGAATGACTTGTATTTTCATAAATTTGACTCAGTTCTCTATTTTAGAAATGAGGCTTTATCACGTGGTAAAAATTCTTTCCCAATTTTCTGCTCCCCTCCTAATTTCAGTTGCATTGACTTCATGCAAAAACTTTTCAGTTTAAAGTAATCAAAATTATCCATTTTGCATTTCTCTATCTCTTTGGTCATAAAGTCTTCCATTGTCCATAAATATGACAGATAAACTATTCCTTGCTCTTCCAGTTTGCTTATAGTATCAGCCTTTATATCTAAATCATGTGCCCATTTTGACTTATTTTGGTATATGGTGTATGATGCTGGTCTATGCCCAGTTTCTGCCATACTTTTTTCCAGTTTTCCCAGCAGTTTTTGTCAAATGATGAGTTCTTATCCCAGAAACTGGGGTTTCTGGGTTCCATTGGTCATTTTCTGATGGTTACAAAGGGCCTTGTGACTCATAGGCAGTTAAAAATATTTGTTCAGAGTTAGGGTTAGAATCTCTCTGGCTCTTTTTCTCCACAGTAAGTCATACCAACATAAAGCATGATGGCTAGGAGATTCAGATGAGAGGCCTCCCTCAGCTACTCTCGACACCATGAGGAGACACTGGGGGAGGATTTTAGTGGAGATTCTGAAATCATTTTCTGAATGGCTCTCCTTGGATCCCTTTGACCAATGATTAGAAATTATGTCTGCCTTTCATCCCTATAGATTTATAGATAAAACTGAGTCAGGATAGGCCACAGTGGTCCTAACCCCAAAAGAAGCTAGCATGTGACCCCAGAAGGGGTTCCCTATGCATGCCTGGAATCGTTGTGGACATGGGTTGCACCCAGTGGTCAACTCCTCCTCCATGTTCAGTGTTTCTTCCTGATCCAGTCCTGCCCTCTCCAGCAGAATCTCTGCAGCTTCTATTATGGATTATTATGGATTATAGTGACTCAAAGAAACCTTAGTATCCAGCTTTCCTGGTCTTTTAGCTAGTATAATAACCATCCCAAGTCACAACATGCCCCCTCTAATTCTCCCTCCTTCCAACTTGGACTTCTCACACTAGAAGCATTCCCAGAGCATGCAAAGGAATGTTTAACAACCAGCTCTCCCTCCTTCCCCCACCCCAACTCCTCAATAAGGCATGCAGGACTCCCCTTTTAACTTAAATTTGCATTATTAACATTTTCTTTATCACTTTATCAAATCTAGACAATTAACAGAGCAATAAATTAAGCCTTGATTCGTAGGTTTTGCTGATTCCCAAGGTGACAATGTTCATGCTACAAATTTCAAAATGGGCTCTCCTGAGACTACTTGAACCAGCTCCAGCTCACCCTACAGCTCATCCCTCTGGCTGGCTAGTTCCTCCTAGAAAAGGAAAGTGTCTAGACTATGTCTTTATTCATCTCCTGTCTCCATCCTTCATACTTTCCGTATGAAACCCTCAGCCCGGATAACTGCCATCCTCCCTGGTGTCACAGATTTGCAGCTGCAAATGAGCAGTCTTCTAGGCCAAGGCCCCATTTTATAGAAGAGGAAACAAGCAACCTGCCTATGCTGATGTGAACCCTCAGTCTCATGCTCAAACCTAAGGGGAAAATAAACACAGTGATCATTGTCAGTCAATGGGGAATAGTCTACCACAGAACAGTCTAAACTGGGCAATGTGGCATCCTGACCAGGCAGGCAGAGGAGAAGGGCTAAGAGAACATGTCTTCCTCCTTTCCCTGCCGAGGCTGGAGACAATCGACGTGTGAGATCAGACCTCCTGGCCGACATGGCCACCGTGTGTACTATTTTTACTGAGATGTTTTTTCTTCCCTTTTAAAGGGGTGATGCCCTGGATGGGAAATGGGAAGGATTTCTGATGTAACATGTCACCCTGGCCACTACTGCCTCAAAGACAGGCTTGTTTCATTTTAGAACTCTCCTCTCAAAGTTCTCTGATACCTTAAGGGGATTGATTAGTGTAGCTAGGCCCTCCACATGTGGCTTCAGCCACCATCAATGGTGCACCCCAAAGTGTAGGGTGACTTCTCTGCACCCCAGCTCCATTAGCTACTAACAGTCAGATTTGTTTTTACTTCAGAAGAAAGATACACAGATATACACATTTACTCCCCCAACACATAGGAGGCATCATCATTCTCCCTCCAAGGCACTACCTTAATATCTGGAGAGGGAGATGGCAATAAATTTGTAGCTTAAGTAATTTCCCACAGAGCACAGTCCCAATTCCCAAGCCCAAAGTGCCCTCAAACTCAAGTCCCCACATGGTTAGTGACTTGGGCATGTTCAGAGATGCTAAAAGGTAGCAACAAATACTAGATTCCCCTCCCCGCCAAAAAAACTCTGGTTCTGCTACTAACTAACTGGATAACCATGGAAAATTAATCCCCTCTTCTAGACCTCAATTTCTTATCCACAAAATGAAGTCGTTTGACTAGACACTTTCATTTCAAGGATTGATCACTGAAAGTTGAAGTGAATTCATGACATGAATTAACTTGTTTGTCAAACAACCAATCCGTGCCATGACTAGCACCTGGATCTCTGGACTCCATGTGTTTTACCTCATACACCCAGAGAGGATTCCTAGAAAACACACCTTTCCATGTCCCTGGTATCCCTTGGAAAAGCAACATCGACTGACTTGTTCAGTCAGCAGATAATAACGCCTTGACCTGGCATTCCATATCTATATGAATTATACATGAATGGCTTCCATAAATTATGACTGCTCACTCTACAAACCCCTCATTTATTCAGCATTATGAAGCAATGAAGCATACGTAGAATTGTCCAAGTGATGAAAGCCAAATATAGATATTTTAAAATATTTTAGAGAAATGTCTTCCTGCAATGTCACACACACACACACACACACACACACACACACATCTCTTTATAGAAGTCACGTTAACTTTTTTTTTCTGTCAGGGAATTCACATTTCCCTAAAAGTCCAACTCTTTCACAGATGGTCTCCTACCTAGCCATGTTCACTCTGTCTTGTGAAATTGATTATTTGTCCTAAATATAAGACTTTACATTTATCCTGTTAAAAGGCTAAATTTGTTGATATTTGTATCCTGTTAAAAATGCTAACATTAGAGCCCAAATAGAAGACTTTACAATTATCTCTGTTAAAATGAATGGCATTCATTTGGTTCAATATATAAGCCTGTCATCATCTTTCTAAATTCTGATTCTCCCGCCCTCCGTGTTAGTTACTATCTCTAGTTTTGTGTCATTTGAAAACTGGATAATCAGTTTTTGTTGCTTGGTCCTGTCCTAGTCACATCGGACTCTTCGTGACCCCAGGTTGGGGTTTTCTTGGCAAAGATACTAGATTGATTTGCCATCTCCTCCCCTAGTTCATGTTAAAGATGAGTAAAATGAGGCAAACAGGGGTAAATGACTTGCCCAGGGTCACACAGCCAGTAAGTGTCTGAGGTGAGAATTGAACTTGGAGAGAAGAGTTTCTGACTCCAGGCCCAGCTCTCTGGGCACTATGACTCCCCTGGCGGGCCAGCCAAATTTCCAAAGCCATTATCCAATGCACTGACAAACACTTTAAAAGGCATGGTGTCAAGCACATATTTCTGGATTGGCTATCAGAGATTTCCTTCCCAAACGATATCAGGCAATAATTATTCCTTGGGTGTCAGAACTCAATAAGATTTTTTTTTACTTGAACTTGTAATCATCTAGTCCATATCATTAAATTTTGTATTAAAATGAATTGCAAACCTTAAAAGTATATTTAAATAGCCATTATTCCTGGTGAAACTCCTTGTGATCACAGCTTCTATTTCTCCAGGGTTACTACTCTAATTTTACCTCTAAATTAAGTACAGCTCTCTGGCTTCTGGTTTGTAGATTCTAACAGTTGCTTCTATTTGGTGAAAACTGGAATAACATTCACCTTTCTTCCATCCTCTCAACCCTCTGGTCATGCAAAGGTCAGCCCAGTAGCCATCACATCTGTCCATTGGCCCTCCTTTCATCTTGGCTAGCCAAGTCATTGAGGAGATTTTGCACCTTTCCTCCTCTCGCCTTGCTTATCTTGAATTATTTACTTCTTAGTCAGTCTTGTTTTGTCCAAACATCATTTTCCTCGACAGAAAAAAGTAAGATTTGGGCAGCTGTGCCCCTCAGTGGTTAGTCACGATTCTCTTTCATTAACGCTGAGTCATTAGACCTTATCTACTTTGAGTCTCATCTTTTCTCCAAGCCATCTGGACTTGGCCTGGGCTGGGCCAATCCTCCTGTTTGTTTGTTTGGGGGTTTTTTGGAGGGTGGAGGAAGGGCATAGGGAGGAGAGAGTAGGCAGGAAGGGGAAGCACAGGTTGGCAGAGGTTGCTGGTTGAAACATCATCAGTTTCCTACTGAACTCTATAGCTGCCATAGATGTAACTATGACCTCTTGCATATGACTCCAAGATCTTGAAATCTAGCCCTTTTTTCTCCCCTAAGCTTTAGTCTAGTATCGTTATGAGGCTTTTCCTGATGCTTCTCCCTCCCAAAAATAAAACTACTTTGTGTTTCACTACTTTGTACATATCTTATGGGGTGTAGGGTGTGTTCAAGAAGGACGAGTACTTTTGGTGTGATGGCTTCCAAGCCTTTTTCAGGGTTCCTTCCATCTTTGGTGTCCATCTGTTCCACCCAACTCTCACCTGTGGCTCCAAGAAGCTGCAGCATGCATGGGTCCACACCCCGGTAAACCATTTCGGCAGACAGGCCAAACCAAGTTGAGGGTAACCAAGGGATCTCAAACCCATTGATGAGTTAGGGGGATGTCTACCCCAAGCATGTGAAGGCTTCATCTGGTGGAATGGGCCCATGAGAACAATTTGTTCCAATGGCCATGAAGACAGATGAAGCAGGTGATGTGGAGCGCTTAGAGCTTGGTTAGACACCAAAGACGCCAAGGTCATCCACTGCATTCTCAGCCATCGCCAGCCACCGTTGCTCTGTCCTGCCACTGGACTATGATGACTCTGGAGGAGGGAGTGAGGCTGAAGACTCTGTGCAACTCTGTCTCACAAATCCAATTTACACACAAATGAAAAGACATCAAAATACAAAAAAGACATTTTATCCTGTATATTTTTAATATTCACCTGTTTCTCCCAAAATAATGTAAAATGATTATGAGTAGGGTGAAATTGTTTCCTTGTTGGTCTCAGTATCCAGACTGCCTGGAACATAGTAGTTGCTTAATAAATGCTTGCCAAGTGATTGGCTGGTTGGTATATACTCTCTAAGTTCCCACCTAGCTCTAAGTTCTCTTAGTGTTTGACTGGCTTGGGGTGGGGTGCAGCCCAGGAGTGGGTGGAGATGACAGATTGACTGTTCCGAAAAGTCTCCTGTAGGCATTAGAGACAAGTTGGCATTTCTCAGGAGTTCCTGAGGGTTATTCACAAGAGCACAGCAAAGTTCAGTGTTTGCCTCCAGGTTCTCAGAGTCCTCCCACCTTCTTGGAAATCCCTTGAAGTTTCCTGGAAAGAGAGATACCATTCTAGCCAGGTCGCGCCAAGATTTGCCTCCTTGGAGAATTTTCTCAGAGTTCTGCAAGAAAACCTTCTTCCAGAGATATTTTAAATTACAAAAGGGTGGTGGTGTTGACGATGAGATGGGAGAATCTCTGAATGCCCACGGAGGTGAAGTATGGAGAGATTTTAAATGTAAGACATTAAAGCTAACACCACCATTCTCATGTCTACCCCCACCATAAGCACTGTCCCTATTGTTTATTTAGGTCCTGACACATAGTAAGGCTTGAGCAAGGGTCATTTCACCCCTCAATGCTTGAGGCAATGATCTAAAACTAAAAAGGGGCCAACATGTATTGGTGGAGGGAGTTTACTCACCTGGGATTTCTCTATAGCAGTAGCGAGAGTCTCTATCACTACGCTGTATTTCATATTTACGTATCTATGTCTGTGCATCTCCCAAGTAGAGTAGAAGTTGCTGACGGCAAGAATAATTAATGATTTTCTATGTACATTTCCAACTTTTAGAAGAGTGTCAGGCACACAGTAGGTGCTTAATATGAGCTTATTAAGTTGAATTGAATAAGAAAGAGCCCTTGGTTTATAGCAATATCTTATTCTTGGAACTGGAAGGGACCTCAAATATAATTTCTTTTGTATAACTCACTTTTCAGAAGAGGAAACTGAGGCACAGAGGAGTTAAAGTAAAATGTGCAAGGCCAAATGAGCAGAGCCAGAACAGGACATCAGTGCCTCTAACCCCAAACCATCACACCACTTCACGTAGGAAAATCTATGTTTGGAAACAACATCTGCTTCCTGGGGCCCTTAGCAGAGCAATTCAGTCTTAGCCTGTTTCCTCATCTCTAAAATGTTCCGGTGGTCTTTCACCTTCATTCTTTCAGTGCCTTTCCCTCTGCAGTCTGCTCCCTCTCCTGGAAAGGGGGATAACAATCCTCGGATTGCCTTCCTGATTTTTAGGTGGCATGGAGACCTCAGACATGTCCTCCTGTGAATGCTTAATCCTGGCAGGTCAAATCCTTCCATGAACTTCACTTTGCTATATAACATCAGCATTAAAGTATTTACAGAAATTTTTTCTCTTGGGTATTTTGTGAAGAAAACACTTGGCAAACCTCTTGATTTCCCATACATTTGAGCATTACTAGTCCACAAGATGGCTCTTCTGATGCTCCGAGACAGCTAACCTTCTCTTGATTTTTCAGAGAGAAGATTTTTGGGGGCTCCCACCCAAAGCCAGGCTTCTCTCAGGACAGGGTGGGGGCGGGGGAGGGTCTTGCCCTCTCTGTCCTCCTTAGCGTGTTTGCACAGTTCCATCCAGTTCTTCCAGACCCTCCAGAGCACCGTGACTTTGTTCTTTCCCTTCTGTCCCAGTAAGAAGGTCAAGATCTGGACCTCCAGCCACTTTCATGAAACAGGCCCAAGGTAGGAAAAAGGGAATGTTGACCCCAGGTGAATGACTTGAAAGCATTTGGGACAATCTTGTACTTCTGCTTGGGCTTGGCAAGCTGGAGGGGAGACAGGTGGGAGGGGTTACAACAAACATCTGGAGTTCCATTGGCCTCGTGGACTGCAGTCCTTCTGCTGAACCCAAGAATATTGGGTTCAGGACCAAAAGTACCTTCCCACATTAGCAGTGGCTGATTGGTGTCATGGTTAGAGCACTGGGCTGCAGTCAGGAAGACTTGAGCCCCCCAACACTGGCTAGTTCGGTGATCCTGAGCAAGTCATTTACCTTCTGTTTGCCTCAGTTCCTCAACTGTAAAATGGAGATCAGAATAAAACCTATCTCCCAGGGCTGTCATGAGGATCAAATGGATCCAGATTTGTAAATGTCCTTGGCACATGTTGGTCACTGTATAGATGCATATGACCTCCATCCTCTTCAGACTTTACACTAGTTCCCCATTTCCATTAATGAATCCTCAAATGACATTGCCACCAGTCTCTTCAGCTACTTCATGCCCTTCTGGATAACAGATAATTGAAACTAGAGTGTTAAGTCTAGAAGAGACCTTAGAAAACTGAACAGGGAATGTCAAAGCTGAGAACCCACAAGTCACAGAACACAGAAGGGAGAGGTCTGAGAACACAGGACATGGAAAGTCAGAGCTAGAATCTGACATAAAATGCCAGAGCTGGTATCTAGAACCTAGAACCTAGAATGCCAGGGCTGAGGGATCTCAGAATAGAAGGTCTAAGAGACCCTAGAACACAAGACATACCATTCTAGACCTGGAAAAGACATTGGAGATAATATGGCTCAACCCTCTAATTTCAAAGAGCAAAGTGAGGCTCCATGTGTTCAGTTAGGAGTGCTGAAATTTCAGCCATAGCATTCTTCTGCTCCCGCCTCAAGTACAGAAAGGATAATAAGATCTTTGCTTCTCATCAAGAAGTTATATGTTATAATGTATGTTATGCTAGACTTGGAATGTGCTTTAGACTGACTAGCCATGTGAGTCTGGGCAAGTCACTTGACTTCTGTGGCTTTGTCTGTAAAACAAAGGGCAACCTTACCTTTCCCATCTAGCTCTCCCTCTGGGCTCTTATCATTTCATGATCCTTCTCTTATGTCCTCCCATTCTTCCAGATGACCAACTCTGGGCTGGCCAGGATTTCCAGTGAGGAGAGAAGCAGCTGACCAGGCATTTCCCCCCTATTACCCACTTCTAGAGACCTCAAGGCTTTGGTAAATGAAAAGACTCATGTCATGACAGCCAAGGAGGTAGGAGCTTCTCATTCTCCTTGTGTCTCCTCTGCTAGACTGGAGTCAACCCTTGGATGAGTCATTACTCTCACCCAAGCCTAAAATCCAAGCTGTAAAATCATGGTGTGGGAAAATGTGGGCTTTTATAGCCCTTCCCAGGTCTGGCATGATCTAAGTCATAAGGTCCCTTCCGATCCAGAAATTCTTCATTCCTTACCCCAACATCCCTCTGAGCCCTACTCCACTTTGTTTTCTCCTGCAATAATCAATCAAACAGGCAAACAAGAACACACCTTTTTATCATGTGTGTTCTATGCTCCAAACACTGTGCTGTGAAATTCTAGACCGCTCTAGTCAACATTCTCTCTTCATTGTTCCAGATCTTTCCCAATTGGAGCCACCATTTTGTAGTGTTTTCTAACCATATCATTTCTGTTCTGATCAGCTCATATTCTGTATTTCACATCCCAAGGCTCCTTGCAGCTTTGACATCCCATCTTTTATGTCACAGGTGGTAAGAGCCTTTCCTGCTTTGACATTCTGGGTTCTATGTTCTAAAGCCCTTCCTAACTCTGACCTCTTATGTTCTAAGGTTCTCCCTTTCTCTATTATTCTCTGTTCTAAGGTCCCTCTCAGCTGTGACATTCCATGTTCTGGGTTTTGGGGTCCCTCACTGCTCTGTCCTTCTCTGTTTTCTGTACAAAAGAACTTTGTGGTTCTGGTGTTCTATTTTCTATGTTCCAATGCCTTTTCCTTCTTATGGTCCACCTTCTATGTACTAAGTCCCTTCAAGTCATTTCTAAATCTCCATGGTTAAGGAAACTTCAATCACAAAGGCTTCTGGCCCTCCCACAAGAGAAATTTTTCACATACTTCCTACCCCAACCCTCCCAAATCAAAGACTCAGAACCAAGTGGGAGAAGGCCCTGAGAAGCAGACAGCTCCAAGAATTACTTCCTTCCTCAACTGATCCAAGGCAGGTAATGACTTGCCATCTCCACCTTGTAGTCAAGGCACATTCCAGGGATGCTTCTGTCAAAGGTGGGCTGTGCGTGTGTGTGTGTGTGTGTGTGTGTATGTGTGTGTGTATGTGTATGTGTGTGCATGTGTGTGTGTGTTTGAGTTACTGCTGAGCTAGATTTTTCAGCTCACAAAGTAGAGCAGACATCAGCAAAAATCTGAATCCAAGAGGCTATTGCTAGGACAGCATCAGGTTTTGACCCTTTAGTGACTAGCCTGGGCTTCATCTTCCTTTATATGTTCGAGGGCCCTTGAAACTCATTGTCTCTTCCGAAGTCTTGCTCTGGCATCTCAATATATTCAGGAGGGAGCCCACTGTCCAGGGAACGTGAGCTCTGTTAGGCCCTACTCACATAGACAAGGTTTCAACAATCAGGTAAAGAGAAGTCACAGAGTACAGTCCTTGTTCTACCACTTCTAGAAGGCATGGGAGGACAATTGTATTCCCGTTCTCAGCAACTTGGCAGGGAGAAGAGGAGGACTCGTGGTCCCAGGGAATCCAGCCCCCTCCCCCCAAGTCTTCTTTAAGCTAAACTTCCCTGGTTCCTTCTACTGCCTTTCATGGATCTTTGCCTCTAATCCCTTCCACGTCCTGGGTCCCCTCCTCTGGCCACAGTCCAGTTTATCCCTGTCCTTTGTAAGGAGTGCTGCCCAGAATGACCTGCCATCCTCCAGAAGGGACTTGAACCAAGGCTCCAAGAGTGGGAAGGGACTCCAGAACTGAGAGAGATCATCCAGATCAAGGGGAGAGTCAGAGCTAGTCAAAGGAGGTTGGCCAGTTGAGATTGCACCAGTACCAGGTTTTGACGGAAGCAGTCACAAAAAGTCCCAGGATCCCCAAGGGGAAAGGGAATAAATGCCCACCTGGTCCATTTTGGGGGCAAGGCCCAGGCCTGCCCTCCTTCCTTCCTGTCACAGCTCTGCTCCTGAATCTCTAGACTTCGACACCACACTCCATGCAGATGCCCACCACCACCTTCAGCTCACTTCCCCAATCCGAATGTGATCTCCTTGAGGACAAGGGCTGTCTCATTTGTCCTTTCAGATCCCCCATCCCCCAGAATATTCTCCTCCACAGACTGAGGAGGCTCATCTCCTTCAGCTGATGCTTGTGAGACATAAACGTGAGGCCTTCCGCCATCTCGGCTGCCCTCCTGGACCCAGTTCAAGAATAACAGAGCTCTTCCTGAATGGTGGGGCCTTGAAATGCATTCACAGGACTCTAGAGTAACCCACATTTATTCAGGCATTTATTAAAGATCTACTATGTGCCAAATAATATTCTAAACTCTGGGAATACAGACCCCAAAACTGAAATGATCCCTCTCACAATGGACCTTACATTCTTTGGGAGAGAAAACATATGAGCATATCTGGAATAATTCTAGGCAGAATGTGTAGAAGGAAGTTCAATAAAAGGCAGCTAAGGAGAAAGAGAACTAGAAATGAGGGTGGGGTAAAGAGAGGCTTCAGGGGTGGGGTGATAATGGAATTGCATTTTAAAGAAAATTGGGCACTTTAAGAGCTGGACGTATAAAGGGAGTGCATTCCAGGCATGAGGGATGGTCAATGCAAAGGCATGTGTGTGGGCAAGAGAGAGGAAGGAAGGAAGAGAGGGAGGGACGGAGGGAGGGAGAGAAGAAGGAAGGAAGGAAGGAAGGAAGGAAGGAAGGAAGGAAGGAAGGAAGGAAGGAAGGAAGGAAGGAAGGAAGGAAGGAAGAAAGGAAGGAAGGAAGAAAGAAAAAAGGAAGGAAGGAAGGAAGGAAGGAAGGAAGGAAGGAAGGAAGGAAGGAAGGAAGGAAGGAAGGAAGGAAGGAAGGAAGAAAAAAGGAAGGAAGGAAGGAAGGAAGGAAGGAAGGAAGGAAGGAAGGAAGGAAGGAAGGAAGGAAGGAAGGAAGGAAGGAAAAAGGAAGGAAGGAAGATAGGAAAGGAAGGAGGGAGGAAAGGAGGGAGGGAACGAGGGAAGAAGCAAGCATTTGTTTGTGTGCCCAGTACTAAGCCCCAGGGATGCAAACACAAGCCAGGAAGCAGACAGCCTCTGTCCTCAAGTAGCCTCCATTCTAATGGGGCAAGCTGGGGAAGGCACCTGTCCCAGGTATGAGCAATAAAAGGTCACATGTGAGCACCTGACGAAAGGTTGGTTTGTCTGGACCAGAGGTGGGGAACCTGCAGCGTCGAGGCCACAGGGGGCCTCTAAGTCCTCAAGTGCAGCCCTTTGACTAAAGCCAAGTTTCACAGAACAAATCCCTGTCATAAAAGGATCAGTCAAAAGGTCACCCCCAGGGACCTACAGGGCCACATGTGGCCTTGAGGCCATAGGTTCCCCACGCCTATTATACATTGCAGGATGGGCAGTGATGCATAGTGAGGTTGCAGACCCTGAGCCAGGCTCTAAAATTATAATTATCCTGCAGAGGAGACCTCATGCGGTCTGAGCAGGGAATGGTCAGAGCGTTAGCCTCCTTCTTCCTGGAAGCTAAGCCTCCATGGATGAGTCAAAGGCAAGGACAGAAGTTAGGACAGAAATCCTGATGAGAAATCGAGTCAGATACCCCCTTGTGCCTCCTCAGACCACAGCAGGGAGGATGTTAGCTCAGGGATGGATTTTACTGAGCCCCAGAGTGGAGCCTACTGAGAAGCCAAATCTAAAAGGTGGCAGAGCCAGCATCTGTGCCCACTCTTTTCTTCCCCATGTCCTCTCTCTCCATGACTCTCTCACCAAACAGCCCTCATTCTTCCCTACCCTTATCTCTGCTGTAATCTACAGAGGAGGCCCCTTGGATTGGAGCTGAGGCCCTTGGGCTTCTTTTGAAAAGGTGACCCTCTCTGACCTCAGCAAACATCCCCAGTTCCTCCCAGCCCAGCAGAAAGGCAGAGTTTTCCTGGGGTGTGTGTTGACTTGCCCAGGAATGCATCTTTCAGGGTCTGCATTTGCCTTGTGGGGCAGTGGAAAGGAACTGGGTCTGCAGTGAGAGAGTGTGGGTTCTCAGCTCTGGGAGTCCTTGGCCTGAGCCTCCCAAGTGGGCCAGTAGGACCAGAGATTCTGGGAGGAGCCTCATAGACACACACCCTCTGCTGTCCCAATACAAAGCCCCATTTCTGTCGCCTGGGAGAGACGTGCCAGCAGCCCCATATCAGGTGCCCAAGTCTCCAGTGCTCCTTGCCCCTGCCCCTTCTTCCCACTCCCACCCTAGCTCAGACCCTCAGCACCTCTCCGCCAGGGATTAGGACCTCTCTGTCTTCCATGTATTCCCTCTCTGGTTCTTCCACCATAGCCATCAAGCAGATATTCCAGAGGTGGCACTGTAGGGCCCTACTCAGAAAGCACCATGGCTCCTACTGCCTTCAGGAGAATATAAAAATATCTGATTGGTGCTCAAATCCCCCTCGATTTGCCTTCAGCCCCTTTCCCATTGTCCCCACCGCCTCTGACACAAGCCAGCCACGTGTTTCTGGGAAAGTCACTGAAACTCTCCACAGTCCGGATGGCTCTGAGACAATCAGCTGAGAAAAGGCACCGGCTTGTATTGGTGGAGGGAATTTCCTCATGATGGAGTTCCTTGTTGTGAGGATCAGATGAGATACCATGTGTAAAGTGCCCAGCACAGTGCCCCACACACAATAGGTGCTTCACAAATGCTATTTCCCTTTCCTCCCCGCTAGAGCAGTGAACTCCTAGGTGGGTCTTCTCCCTGATCTTACTGTATCAGCTCCATGCATTTCACTGGTGTGGAGTCAACTGGCTGCTCTCTTCTTGTGCGATTAACGCAAGCTCTCTTCCAAAAGCTGGATCCTCCTTCCTCACTGAATCCCCAGTGCCCTACACACTTCAGGGCCGTGGGGCATCACCTCCTTTCCTGAGCTCTGGGACTGGAGACATTTTCTAGACCAGTGACACTCCTATCTATACACCAGAGCTAAAGGTGCAAGGCAAAGCTGGGTGTGTGGAAGCTGATCTGCTGAACTGAGCTGAATCCCTGCTCTATAGATTATGGAGCTACGGACCCCCAGTCACCCAGCCAGCACGTATTAGAGCCGACATCATTTTGTGATGGTCTCCAGTTCGCCCACTCCTGGATTCCCCAAATTCCCCTGAACTCCCTTCCTGCTCACCGACAGTGGTCAAGGGTCGGCACCAACTGGCCACAGCTCCCTGTCCCCCTGCCCTGTCCCTTCACTTTGAGAAGAACAGCACTCTTAGCGGGGTTCAGAGAGGCCTCTGGGTAATCCCCTGAGCCCCATGGGACTTGGGGTCCCTAATGGTTCCTTTGATGGAACAGATAAAGGCCTGGGCCTTTCCATTGTCTAAGGAAGGTCCACAAACACACAAGCTGACTGATTCCAGGGCCAGTATCTGCTCCTCCAGAGCTATGGCCGTCTGTGACAGGAGGCCTGAGTCAATGAATAACTTCCCCTCCTTAAGGTCCCAGAGCTAATATTTGTTCACATTTGCTGCCTGGAGCAGGGGGAGACAATGTCTGGGGAGTGTTGATCTGGGACAAACAGACAGTGTCCGGGCTGATATTTGAACTTCAATCTGGCTCCAGGGCCAGGGAGCAAGGGAAGGGCACAGAAGCAGCTGTCCTGAAGGGCCTGCAGGGGAGGGCAAGGCCAGGGAGGACCTGGAAGGATATCTTGTAAAACCCTTTTATAGGTGAGCAGGCCCTGGCTGCTGATGGGCCATGGGGAGGGGTCCCAGGTGCACAGTCTTGGTCCCCTCATGGTCTGTTCCTCGAAAAGATTGCACCAGCCTGAACAGTGGCATGAGTGATGGTATGCTGGTGCCAGGTCAAGGTCAGAGGTTCCCCTTCAGGAATGCCAAGGTGTCAAAGTCGCTTTAGCCTCTTACTGTGCCCCTGCTACATTTGTGTAGCAATAAAATGTTTGTGAAGCACTTTACATGAATTATCTCATATGATCCTTGAAACAACTCTGGCATGTAGGCTCTATTATCACACCCATTTTATATGTGAGAAAACTGAAGTTGAGAAAAGCTGTGTCTCATCCAGGGTCACATCACCAGTAAGTATCTGAATCAGGATTTGAACCCAGGACCTCCTGAGCCCATGTTCAATGGCCCACTGTGCCCCTTGGCTATACCGACAGCACCTGTTACCTCCCTGGGTCATCAGGAGACTCACATGAAATGGTGTCTAGATAGTGCTCAGTAAACCTGATACATGAACTGAGGACTGGCAGAGTTCTTGGTCTATGTAGCTTATGTTTGATAGAAATTACCCAAAAAACCATCCTGGGACGATGCTAGTCTCTACTACAAGACAGATAGGGCCATCACTTGGAACACGTATGGAGTTGTCCTTCAGTCTCTGTCCAGCCACAAGTGACTCTGACCATGCCTGGTGGGAGAGGGTGAGTCTCCTGGTAGCTACTGGCCACTGTGGTGATTCCAATACAAGAGCTCATACCCTGGGTGATGGGTGGTCCCTTTACTGGCCAGCAAGCAGGACCCAACCACTTCAAGAGAATAAGCCCAGTCCTCCCTCTCTTCCCTTCTGGCTCTGAGTAGAGCTCAACTGCAGCTTGCCTTAAGTTGGACACAAGATCTTAGTGCCAGGCTGGTGGATGTTAGGGTGGAGCCAGCCAGCCCTTTCCCGCCCATCTCTGGAAGCGACTCAGCATCAACCTACTGCAATCTGGAGTGAGAAGGGAAGGGAGAAGAAAGCGTCAGGTGGCCCCCTCTAAAGCGAGTCAATAAAAGCACTTCCTTGGCATCTCAGAGCACCCAGTCCTTTTAGCCCTGACTTGTCATGGGAGCCCCTGTCCTCCTCTTGTCTTTCCATTCCTAGCAGTTCAATTAATGCCTGGCATACAGTTGTTCAGCCATTTCAGTGGTGTCTGACTCCACTTGACTCTGTTTGGGGCTTTCTTGGCAGAGACCCTGGAGGGGTTCACCATTTCCTTTTACAGATCATTTTTACAGATGAGAAAACTGAGGCAAATGGGATAAAGTGACTTGCCTAGGCTGTAAATGTCTGAGGCCAGATTTGAACTCAGGTATTCCTGACTCCAGGCCCAGCACTCTGTGCCCTGTGGCTGCCCCTACCTGCCTGCATCTAGAAGATGGGTAACAAGTGTATGATGATGTATCCCTGGCCCCATAAAGTAAAAGCTCTTGCCTTCAGGGCAGGGACTGCTTCCCTTCTAGCTTTGTGTCCCCAGTAGCCAGCATAGGACCTAGCACACAGTAGGGTCTTAATGAATGTTTGTTGCTAGATGTATTATTTAAGATTCAGTGGTCTGTCATCATCACCATCATCTTCATTTGACAGAGGGGGAAAGAGAGGCAGAGAGTATCTCTCCAAGCTGTCCACAATTGCCAGAGCAGCACAGCTGAGATCCGGAGCCAGGTCCTTGATGCCATATGCCGGGATCCTTCCATTCTGCCACACTGCCTGCGCTCTTCTGCCCATGCCACTCTGACTCCGCCCTCCTCCTGCCCTCTCCTCAATGTCTCCATTCATTGCCATTCAATTAAAATGTGAACTGGGCTCTGAGGTTCAAGGGGAAGATGCCCCCTTCCACCAGGGAGACAGTGTGGGCATGCACAAGTCAGTGGGGACAAAGTGTGCTTCCCCACATAGAACCAGGCCTGGGAACTCTCCTGGTCATTTCTAACAAGGCCAAAGCAGCTGGGGATAAGATACTTACCAGCTGTGTGACCCTGGGCAAGTCACTTTACCCCATTTGCCTCAGTTTCCTCATCTGTAAAATGAGCTGGATGAGGAAATGGCAAACCACTCCAGCATCTTTGCCAAGAAAATCTCCAGTGGGGTCACAGGAAGTCAGACACTACTGAAAAGTGACTGAACAGCCAGAAAAAGTCCTAGAGAGAAGGGACTTCGTGGTGACAGGAGGCGAGTGGTCCTTAAGCAAGGCCACACCCCAGCACCCCCACCCTAAACTTCCACCCTTGACTTCCCCAATGGATGCTTTTCAGTAGCTCCAGCATGTTTTGTGTTTGATGAAATCACTGCCTTCGAATGCCAAGAAATTCTCAGCTGGAAGCTGGAGGGGAAGCATCTGGTGGTCCTCTCCGGAGCAGAGGGTTCCAGCACATCTGTGGGGCAGGCATCCGCCAGCAGGGCCAGGCTGGGTGCTGGAGTACCCCTAGCCCTCACTCACTCACACCTTGTAACTCGAAGAGGGCCTGGGGGACCAGTGCCAGGGGCCTCAGCCAGGAGGGATGCCTGGGAGTTTACTGCTTGCCCTGTGTGGGCCGTAATGTGAGAATAAAGTGAGAGCAGCAGCCTGGACTGAAGCAGGGTAGGGAGGAGGCTCCAATACTCAGATGAGATAATGAAGTTCTTCACTGATGGGGCGCTGGCCAGCTCCTCCTAAGCTTGGGCTCAATCAGCATTTCCCAGCACACACTCAGCCAAGAGAGAGTCAAAGTTACCACTCCATGAACTTCTTAAACAACCTTGCATCTCACAGGGAAGCTTACATGTCTGGAAGGAGCCAAAGGCTCCTGTGGGGACACCTGAACCCCTCCCTTGTCACAGTTCAGCCGAGGACCTCCTCTCAAAATGGAACTTACATAAAATCAGTGCTAGGAGAGACGTCAGCACTCGGAACAGAGAGCATCAATTTGGAAGTAGTTTAAGAATGTAGATCACAGACTATCTGGGCTGGAGAGGACCTTAGAACAGCGAATGTTGGGACTGGAAGGCACATTGAGACAGAGAATTTTGAACCTCTGAGCTGGAAGGATGCTTAGAATATAGAACACGAGATGTCAGATATGGGAAGGATGTTAGCACACAGAACATCAGAGCTGGGAGGAAGCCTAGAACACAGAACATTCAATTTCATGCAGAGAGGGACCTGAGACATAGGACCTAGAAGGTCAGATGGAGGAGGCCCATGGCCATGGAGGAGGCTCAGAGAATGTCTGAGCGGAGAGGGACTTGGTTAGAACAGAGAACGTTGCTTTCTTCAAGGTACTTCCCATGGGAGAGACAGAGAGTCTCTCCCTGCTTTTTTCAACTTCTCATCTTGAGCTTAAACATTGGCCTCTCCCTTGCTCCATCCTCTCCCCAAGTGGCTGGCACCAGTGTCTCCCTGGCCTGGGAGCTGTCTTCTGACCATGCCTGGAAAATGTGTACCTAGAACAGGATGCAGTTAGGACTCTAGCGAGGCAACTTACCTATCGATTTTAATAAGAGACTGGAGCCCATGGGCTGACCCATAGACTCTTGGAGGTGGGGATAGTCCTCCTGTCCGAGGGCCAGAGGACAATTGCATTAGAAAGGGAAGAGTTCTCGGAGGCTCCTTGACCCGTATCACTGAACAGCAGTGGAAACTGAGGCCCCAGGGTAGACTCCACATGCAGGGGGCAGGGGGTGCCTGCATTTGGGAAAGGTGCTGCATTCTAGTCTGCTCAGCCTTATTTCCTCCCAGTGACTTTAAGAACTCAGAGGGAACTGTGGGAAGGACAGTGACCTGAATTTTGGTCACAGGAGCAAAATAAGTTTTACAAGTAGGTGAGGCCGTAAAATACTCCTAATAACAATGACCAGCATTTCTTTAGTTCTTTAAAACTAGCAAAGCACTTTGCAAAGATTGTCTCATTTGATACAAAGCAATCAAGGTCCTATGAGAGGCAGCAAGCTGTCTGAGGTCATACAAGCCCCGGGAAGAGTCCGGATGCTGGTTCCACAATTCCTCTCAGTTCTTGAGTTGTGTGTAAGTGACCTTCAATTCACCTTGATCCAGCAAGCAATTATTAACCACCAACTATGTGCCAGGCACTAAAAAGACCAAGGCCAAAGGGCTGAGCCCTCGAGGAATTTCGTCACCCTGGGGGACACAATGTGGAAACAGAGAAGGAAATACAAGAGAATCAGAGGAACATCAGATCCCTCATGATCTGTGGCATCAGGAGAGGCTTCCTGTGGGAGGTGGCAGCTGAGTTGGGCTGGGAAGGAAATTTCATGTGTTCTAAAACCCTGCAAGGTAGGGAGTTCGGATGTGCTCTGAGGCTGCTTGGCAGTCCTGGGGTTCCAAGCTCCCCTTCAGCCCTTCTATACTCTGTTTCTCAAGTCCCCTTTTCTAACCTCTCTACTGTCAGTCTCAAGTCTTCAAATATCCCACAGACATATGTTGAATGAAAGTCTGGTGGATGTATCAAACTCAACATCACCCCAGCTGAGTTGGTCTTTCCCCCAGGAAAGACCTCCTCCTCTGAATGTCTATCACTTTTTAAAAAAATACCATCACTCCCAGCACCCAGCTCACAACCTCCATGTCATTAAAGCCTCTTCACTCCCCCCACATCCCATTGGCTACCACGTCCTGCAAATTAGACTTCCATGGCACCTCCCCTATCTACCTCCTCTCCTCTGACACTGGCACCACCCTCCTTCAAACCCAAATAAACTCACCCCTGGACTCAAAATAAGTAACTGGTGGGTCTCCCTTCCCCACTGCAGTGCATCCTCCAATCAGCAGCCAAAGTGATCTTCCTAAAGCCCAGGTCTAACTACGTCAGCCCTCTAATCAATAAACTCCACTGACTTCCTCTTGCCTCCAAGATGAAATATAACATCCTCCATCTGGTTTATACTAGCCTTGACCCTTCCTAGCCTACCTGTCTCCTGACATCTTCCACCCCCCACACATACACATCCTCTGGGATGCAGTACCATCTGTCTCCTTGCTCCTCACTGAACTAGACACTCCATCTCCTGACTCCAGACATTTTCACCAGTTGTCCCTCCATTCCTAGAATTCTCAACCAAAGTCCTACCTTCTGAAAGAAGTTTTCCAATCTTAGTGCCTTCCCTCTGAGATGATCTCCCATTTATTCTATTTAGATCTAGTTTGTACGTAACTGTTTACATGTTTGCCCCCTTGCCCCCACCTTGAGAGCATTAACTAGTCTGTTTTGTTTCTTCTCATCTTCCTTTGTATCTACAGTGCTTAGCACACAGTGGGCGCTTTATAAATGCATGTTGACTTACTGGCTTCCACCTCAGATTCTCACGATTTTCAGATTCTTTTTGCCTATACCCCAGTAGAGGAGGAGACGCAGATGCATTTTAGCCTTCTGAGCATCTAGGCAAGGTTGAAAGAGCGCAGAGGAAAATGTAGATGGACACAATTAGCCTTGGCAGTCTTTTGTTCAAGTACTTTTTAAATTTCAGAGTTGATTTTAAAAACCTTGGAAATTTCCACACTGGGGTGTCCAATCCAATGTTGTTGAAAGTTCTTCAAATGCATTGAAAGGGTCCTTTAAAAAGCTAACGTTTCTTCCCTGCCAAACTCCACCCCAGAGTGCAGTTTTACAGCATTTATGATTCTCTCCAAAAGCCTATCCCTGAGGAACGTGCTGACAGACACCCAGCACCAACAGCCAGCCCAGGATCACAGCTGGGTTTGTTTTTCTTCACACTTGACTAAAATTGACACAGGTTTTGCTATCGTTCCTGCTTCTGAGCCCCTCTGGATTTAAACATCAGTTTAGGAACTTGGCTCCCTGTCCCCCACCCCTCCCTGCCTTTCCTCTACTGTATTTTCTCATATCTTGTCTATAAAAATCAAAGAATTGCAGACTTTCCGAGTCAGAGGGCATCTAGTCCAATGCCTATTTGGACATGACTCCTAGGCTTAGGGTTCTAAAGCTGGAAAGTTCTTCAGAGGACAGCTAGTGCAAATCCCTCCTTTTACAGGAGGAGAAAATGAGAATCAGGAAGGTATGGGTGACTTTCCTCAAGGTCATACAAGTAATAACCATCAGAACAAGCATTCAAACCCAGATCCTGATTCCAAAACCAAGATTTTTCCGCACTGGATAATTCAAGGGTTTAGTAAACAAAGGCTCTGCTTGAAGACCTCCGGCCATAGGGAGCTAACCTACCTCAGGAAACAGTGCATTTTCTACATTTTAGGAAGGTTTCTTTCTTCCTTACCCTAACCCCAAGCCTAAATCTGCCTCATCATTCCTGGTTCTTTCTCTTATGACAAAGGAGAAAAAAGTACAGACTGTGGCAGGACATAGTAGGTTCCCCCTTCCTGAGGATCTTTAAAGGAATATCAGTTGACCAATTGCCAAAGGCACATATTCTTATTGAGGTCTGTGTTGGACAAGTCAGTCTCTGAGTCCCTTCTGTTTTGGAGATGCCATTATTCTCCATAAGACAAGCCTTCAAACATTTGATATGTCTTGCATGTGTCACCAGAGTCTAAACACATCCTATCATAGGTTTATAGATTTAGTGAGTGAGAGATATCTGGAGTCAACTAGTCAAACACCTACATTTTAGAGTTGAGAAAACCAGGGCTGGAAAATGTGACTTGGCCATGGTCACACAACCTGTGGTACTTGCCAGATCTGGTATTTGAGCTCCAACTCCAGACTGGAAGCCCTCCCTCGAAGCTGCATGCCTTCCTCTGGATGGTCTCCAATTCACCAATGTCCTTTTTAAGTTGTGGTGACCAAGACACCCTTCAGAAATGGTCTGATCAGGGCAGAATGGAGTGGAACTGGGACTGAGACCCCTTTATTCCTGGACACTTGGAATGCATCCCAAGATCAAATTCGACTTTTGGCTGCCATATTCTTCTGCTGACTTAAGTAGAGTCTCTAATCTCCTTCTCCCCTCCATCTTTTCCCCAGGGAATGCTGTTGAATCATGCCTCCTGGCATATAGGACTTTACAGTGATCCCTCTTGCTTTTCATCTCATTAAATTCAGCCCAAGGGTCTAGCCTCCTGAGTGCTTTGGGGAAGTTGTGGTCACTTTTCATATTTCCTCCTCATTAATATGTCTGCATGTTTAATCTGCCAGATTAAACAATGTGATGTGTGGGCTTGCAGGCAACACTGGAAGTTGAATAGAAATGAGACACAGCCCATGCCCAATTCTTTTTCCCCAGTGTTTCCAATTATGAAGCTTCCAGGGGGTCCCAGGAGCCAGATGTCAGAGCGTGGAGAGAAGATCTGAGCTGTTAGGAGGAGCTCTTTGGGGTGGGAGCTATTCAGATGACTCCCAAGTGACCTCCCTGGAGATGTTGACAGGCTGCATCCAGCCCTCCTCTACTGGAGATGGAAGGCAATAGAGAAACTCAAGCCAAGGAAGTGGAGACAGGCTTGACACTCCAAGGAGACCAACCAGAAGATCTCAGAACCTCAGCAACGACACCGTAAGATGTTGTACTGCCCAGTAAGAGCAGCTTGTGTACTCTGTGATTTCAGCTGACATTGTCCTCCTCCAAGCAGCCCACAAATATTTATTAAACACCTCCTGTGCACCAGGCACCATGCTAAGCTCTACAGACACCAGGAAAGGTAAAAGACATCCCCAGCCCTGGAGGGGCTCACAGTGTGAGCATCTCTGCCAAGCTCACGTAGTTCATGAGAGTCAAATACCTTATCCAGAGTTTTCTTAAGTAAGTCACTTCATCTCCCTGGGCCTCAGTTTCTGAATACATCCCTACTTGGCAACAATAGGTCAAAAAGCAGATCTGAGTTCAAGTCCTGCCTCAGACACTTACTATGCTATGGGAGCCTGGACAAAGTCAATGCAGCTCTCAGGCTCAGTTTTCTCATCTGTAAAATGGAGATAATAATAGTCTTTCCTTCCTAGGGTTTTTGTGAGGGATTATCACAAACTATTATTTTTTACCATATGTTCACTATGTGCTAGGCACTGAGGATATAAAGAAAGAAAAAGAATTCCTGTCCTTAACAAACTCACATTCTAATGGAGAACTATCTATAAATGAATTAGCTAATGAATAAATATGAGAATTTATATAGTATTTTAGGACTTCCAAACCCTTGCCATCAGGCACTAGTCTTAGGGTAGAGCCAGGGCTCACAGCCCAGCCATGGGAATGGCCTCTGTAATGCCAGGTCACTCAAAGGTTTCCTCTCCCGAACTGAGAGCTCCACCAGGGCAGGACCTGGGCTTTATACAAGGACCTGAGCACAGTAATTGCCGCCAGAGTGAATATCTCTGCTGTTGAATCAAACCCTCACAGCCTCCAGGGGAGGGAATGGGAAGCTCGGGAGTCTTCCCGATGCCACTGCCCATGCCCAAACTACAACAGAAGCAGCATCAGGGGAGCTGAGATTAGGAGATGCTGAGAATGCAGCCCTGGCTCTAGCTCCTTTGTTCTGAACATTAACAATTGACTTCTGCAGTCCTTCCTCTGCACGCATTGGGTCTATGTTGCTGCTAACAAGTCAGGCTCTGGAGAGGAGCTGAGGTCTCCAGAGATGCTAAAGGGAAGTTTCCTCCTCATTATTAATTAGATACGGTTGTCCTGGGGTTAGAAAAACATACAGTAATATTATGGTAGCTGGAATTCAAAAAAGAGGCTAATTGTAACAGCTGACATTCTGGAGCCATTTAAGGTTTGCAAAATTATTTAGATATGTACATGGTCTCATCTGATCCTCACAACAACCCTGTTAGGGAACTTATCATGATCCCTATTTTACAGGCGAGGAAACTGAGGCTTGGAGAGGTTAAGTGACTTTCCCAGGGTCATTTCACAACTAGTAAATTCTGAAACCTTCTTTGCCTTTCTTTCTCTTCCCTTCCCTTCCCCACTCCTCCTCTCTTCCAGTCTTTTTTCTTCATCCATGCATGGATCCATTCTCTTCAAAGAAAAATGTTCCAATCCTTCAAAGCACATCTGGACTTGGATCGAGAATAACTGTATCCTAACTGGAGTTGTCGCTGGCTGGTTGTGTGACCTCTCTGGGCTGCAGCTTCCTTATCTGTCCAACGAAAAACGAGTCTAAGTTTCTACAAAAGCCTCTGGAGGGCAGCCAGTTTTGAAACAAGACCTGAGAAGTCCAATACTTCACCCAGTCCCAACAGGTGCTGCAGACCATCCAGTGATGTCATACTGATGTTCTTAACTACTGACTCCTAGTCTCTAAAACAGTGACAGATTTTGGTTTTTCCTGGACACGCCTGACTCTGGGCTAAGCTAGAGGAATGAGATGCCCTCCATATGATGGAGCTCTAAATGCTGAGGGAGCAGGGGAGGAGAATGGCCTAGAAATCAGGAGACATGGATTCGAGTCTACTTCTGCACTGGACACCCACCCATATTGGTCACCTAACCTCTCCCAGAGCTTCAATGTGGTTCCTCTGTAAAATAAGTGGCTTTGACCAATGCTCTGCATTCCCTCCCAACAGTGCCTCTCTCTGCTCTAAAGTTTCTCCCAACTCTGACATTTCTAAGGCCCCTCCCAGCTCAGACATCTTAGGATCCTCTGACAAGAGCTTCTCCATCAAGGCGAGCCCCATAGAAATCTTCTTTTCCTGTGGCCTCCCTGCTCAATCTCAGGACCTGAGAAGACTTTGGAAGCCCCAGGAAAACTAAGGGAAAGGTGTCGGCCTTTCATAATGAGCCCCATTGGGCTTCCTCTATTGTACTTCCCATGATTTCTAATGGACCATCAAGTCTGGAGTCCTTGTCCAGGCCCCTCCCCAGAACAGCTACCTTTCATCTTCCTGGATGCACAGGCCTGGCTGACTAAAGTCCAGCTGAAATTGCATCCCAGGCTGTGGTTGGCAAGAGAAGTTCCTGGTGGTTTTGTCTCCTGGTTTCAATTTAGCCCTGGTTCTCTTCTAATCACCGGCGGGGAGTGCATTTCCTAATAATTTCTGCCTAACCAGTATCTCCTTGAACACACTTCCGATGTTTCTGGGTTTGAAGCCCTGCCCCCAGGGTGGCAGGAGAGACACTCAGAGCCTTAATTATGAGCTGCCTTTGAAAGCCACAAATAAAAACAAAACACCAGTTAATTCCCTCCAAGGATTTAGCAACAGAAGCCGCCACCTTGCCCTCTCCTCAGCTCTTACAAGACCTGAGCTTGTCCTGGCAAAAGCAGGGGCTTGGGTGATCATCCGGAAAGTGTCTGAGGCTTTCTTAATCACTTCCTCTGACAGGCTGATGTCTTGTTTATGACAGCCAGCAGCTCCAAATTTGATGATAATGATGGTAATGAAAATAAAGGGACCGGGAGTGTACCTGAGATTTCATTGGATTGGGGAGCTCCCACGTACTGAAAGTCCCTTCTACAACACTGAGCCTTCTAGACATGCCTAGAGGATTGAGAGGCCAGGTGACATCCCCAGGTCACACAGCCAGTATGTAGCATTTGTCACAATATCGGTCACATGGCACCTTAAAATTGGCAAAGTGTTTTAACCTCACAATAGCCTGCCAGGAAACTAAAGTTCAGCTTATCCTTCTTCACAAGGGACCCAGGGTCATGCGGATGTTAGTCATTTGGGTAAGACAGGCTCCCAAGTTTGCTAACTCTAAGACCAATGGGTCTTTCCATTGCGGCACATCCCCTCATCTTGGGCACAGAAACCATCTACAGGGACCTGGAATGTCTGCAGGGTTTCCATCCCAGAAGTATGACCCCTTTTTCTAGGCTCAGGAGGTAAGCAGCCCATTGACAGAAGCAGCCCCTGAATTCTGGGTTGGGTTTTTCCACGGCGCAAACACTCAAGCCCTTTCTCCACCCCTCCCCACCCCGTCTGGCCATAAGGCTTAATTTGATCCAGGCGGAAGCTATTGCTTGGCCTTGTCTCGCTTAATTTAATTGGGCCTCCAGAGGCTGCTCTCCACTCAAAGCAATCCGGTCTGCTCCTTTTGGGGTCAATGTTTCTCTTGACAGAAACTTCATCTAAATTACTATTGACATGAGGCCAGAGAGGAGCTTATTTACCTTGAGTCTGAAATCATGGCATGTCAGAGCTGGGAGGGGTCTTAGACCGCAGAATGTCAGAGCCAAGAAAGCCAGTACAACATGAAGCAGAGATTGTGGAAGCGGGAAGGGATCTTAGAACATCAGATGTCAGAGGTGGGAGGAAGCTTAGAACACATACCAAATTACAGTCTGAGAAGAACCTTAGATCGTAGAAGTTCACAGCCTAGGAGGCCATAGCAACACAGAACAGGGAATGTCAGAGGTGGGCAGGTCTGCAGAACAGAGATTGCTAGGGCCAGAAGGGAGCTCAGAACATGAGGTCTCAAGGCTAGGTGGGAAGCTAAACACAGACCACGGAACGTCAGTGACAGAAGGAAGTTACACATCATTTAAGCCGGCTGCCTCGGAGCCACAGGGAAATGCACGGGACTTCTAGGGAGGAGGCTTACAGCATGCTATTTTTGTTTCCTCAAGAGTTTGTTCCCCTGAGAAATGGTATCCTATATAATTTAGTAGTATCAAAGCATTGTAGGGGAAATGCTTAACCTACTTAAGAGCATACAGTGATGTCACATGGAATTATTCATAGATGTATGCTGCTAACAAGACAAATAGGTCATAGGATTCACAGCTGGAGAGGAGCTTGGAGGTTCCCCCACCCCCACCCCCATCCCCACAGTATACTAGAAAAGTCTTTGCTTGATGGCCAGAAATTAGGGCGTCCTGCCACATGCAGAGGCGCTCATTCCATAATTGTTTGGAGGCCTTGCCTTGTTTGACCTCTGGGCAATATCCCCTCGAGAACTTCACTCGGCCCCTAATCATGCGTCCAAATAGCCTTTCTCTCCTCCAGGCTAAATGCCCAAGTTCTTTCAAATGACTCCATTTTTTCAGGTCACTGGACTCTGGGCTGTCTCCAGTTTATTTGCAAATGTCTTCCCTAGAACATGGTGAACACAATCCCCCAGGTGTGATGTGGCCAGGGCAGAACATGCAGGAAGACTGTTGCTTTTCCTTAGAACTCTCTCCTAATACATCCTGTGATCACAGGAGCTCACTGAGCAGCCACACTGTTGAAGCATATGGAGCTTGCCATCCACTAAAACCCCCAGATCATCTTCAGCTACACCCCTCACTTCTCATCTGGGAAGATGGTATTGGAGCACAAATACAAAACTTGTACATGCGTTTTAAAGATCACTTGCTCTAACCTTCACTTCTCATCTGGGAAGATGGTATTGGAGCACAAATACAAAACTTGTACGTGCGTTTTAAAGATCACCTGCTCTAACCCTTTCATTTTACAAATGAGGAAACTGGGGCCCCCAAAGGCTACGACCACATGCAAGGTCACAGAGGGCATTCAGAATTCGAACCCAGGTCACTGGGCTCCACATTCAGGGCTCTGTCCCTGGAATAACCTGCCACTATGACCCTGGCATCTCCCCACAAGCCCAGCACAGCCCTGTGCCAAATGCCCACAAATACTTCCTGGGCAGATAAAAGAATTCTGACTCTCCAAGGATGCTGAGCAAGCTATTCCCCCCGCAGAATCGGAAGCTGAGTGATGCAATGGCTAAAGTGCCAGATGTGGACTCAGGAAGATGAGCATTCAAATCCAGCCTTGGGAGCTTAGTGGCCTGTGACCATGAGCAAGTCACTTGACCTGTGCCTCAGTTTCCTTGTCTGTACAAGGGCGATAATAATAGCACCAGCCTTCCAGGGTTACTGTGGGGATAAAATGAGATAATATCTGTAAAAACACTTTGTGAATCTTAAAGTAATACATAAAGAGCTATTTTACTATTATTATTAATTATTGTCACACAGGCTGGCTTTAAGTCCGAATGCCTAGATGTGAGCCTCCTTCTGCCCCTCACCAGTTGGGTGGCTTTCGGTCTCAGTCTCCTCATCTATCAAACCGGAGCAGTGTTCCAGGCTTTTAACTTCAAAGCTTGATTTAAGGCTCAAATCTCACAACACCTGAAACGTATTTCATGATGACCAAGCACCACCTAACTGGAGCAATTATTATGAAACTAAACTTTCTGTAAAAATAAATCCATACTCAACGCCCTCAGGCCCTGAGAAAAATAATGTAGAAGTGCTCAGAGAATTACCCTTGTGCTCCCACCCCCTGGAACTTGTTTCTTTACTTCCCTGTGCACAAAAGCATCTCCTCATTAGTCTCAGAAGGCAGGGCTTTTGCTCCTGGTACCCTTAGCACCTAAGACAGCACCTCACCCACAGTGGACCTGCAATCCAAGCTTTAACTGAATAGCATGTTCCTTATTACATACATCCAGCTCATAAAAATAACAGCATGACATAACATTTCTGTAAGAGTGTTTATCAAAGGGCTTCTCTTTCCAAAATACCTCCTGTGGCATTTGGGGTGAATATGTGAATGCCCATTTTATGCTAGTGAAAACTGAGGGGTTGCTCGGCTTTTACTCCAAGTTGAGCGTACTTTTCCTGGCTCAGAGTCTGGGATTCCGATTCCAGATCTGCCATCAACACATTGTGTGATCCTAGGAGCAGCTTGATGCACTTGAGATCCATTTTCTCCATCTGTCAGATGGGGCCACCAATGCCCATCTTCCCCCTGCACAGGGTTATTGAAAAAAATCAATCAGCTCATGTGGGAAAAGCATTTTGTAAACACTTAGCTCTTCAGTTATGCCAGAAATCATCATTAGCACCCCTCCCTCACCTCTTCCCTCCTCTCCAGTCTCATCCCATTATACAATTTCCTTCTGTCTGTTGGAACTTTGGGAAGGACCCTCGAAGCTTCTAGAAAAACTGGGCCTTCAGAAGCAGATGAAAGGAGGGAGCTGGGAAACGAGGCTTTGATTGGAGCAGCTGATCCTTCAGCTGTCTTCTGTACCTGACAAGGGTCATTCTGCCCCTCCCTTTGGAAAGAAAAGAAAAGAAAGACCTCCTTTGAGTCCATTTCTCTGATCTCACCTACCCCAGGCTGAAATTCCTGAGTGGAATAGTCTGAACAAAGGTACACCAGTCCTAAACACAGCAGGCATGGGGTCTGAGTGGACCCCTGGTCTCCAACTGAGCCCTGTCAGAGGCTCAGAGAGGTTTTCTGATTTGCTTAAGGTCACCCAGCTAGTGACTAGCACAGAAAAGACTAAGTCCTGGCTCCTCTGTTTCCAAGTCAAAGCCTCAGCCACAAACCTCCTTTGTGAAATCTTCCCTTATCCTCCCCTCCCCCCACAAGCCAGCCCCAATCTGGAAGTGATCTTTCCGTCATCTGATCTCCAAGAATGCACCAAGTTCTTGCCCTGCATTTATCATGTTCTACTCTGCGCTCCAGTGATCTGTGGATGTGGCACCGCCTGGCTGACTGGAAAGCTCCCTGGCCTCGGGTTGGCAGTCTCTGCTTTCTCCCCTTTCAGGGAAAAAGAGGCACTATTTGATGGCCTGTCCTTGTGTGTGTCCCTCCTTTTCTGTAGTCTTTTCCATATGACTGTCCAAGGTGTGGCGATCATTTCTGCCACTTCTTTCAGAATGGAGCTTGTCTACCTCAGTTACCATTGGTGTCAACTCCCCATCAGCCACTTGGGTTCCGTCTGAACTGTCCAGAGATCACCTGACTTTGCACTAGTGCAGTATTGTATCTGAAGTCATAGGACTTATGTTTAAATCCTGACACAGCTGCATGCTATGTGAGTGACCTTGAGCAACTCACCCCACCTGCACTCCACCTCACTTTCTGTAGAACTGGAAGGGATTTCCTCTTTGTTAAAATGAGGGAGTCGGGAGTCGGGCTCAAGCCTTTCCATCTTGACGTCTTCAATCCAATGAGCCTCATTCACTGATGATAAAATCCAAAAGAACCCATAAAAGCCCCATGGCCTCAGCATTAGATAAGTCAAATGAGTGAGGGAGCCTAAATGCAGGTGAGATGGGCTCAGTTCTTTGGTTCGATTTTCTCTACTAATTTGTTTGGCCTGGAAAGGACAGACCAAGAGCCACTAAAAGGGATGGAAGCCCAGGCAAAGGCAGGAGAAGAGAATTCCAGGTCTTGCTGAGTCACTGCCTCTGGTCCTTAAAGCATTAGTCAGGGTAGGGGGAGCAGATGAGCCCCCATCAGTAATGCTGAAGACCCTGGCAAGCAAGACCAAGACATGCAACTGGTGAAGGACAAATGTCCAGGTCTGCCACAAAGAAAAGGAAGAGAATGGAATGCTCCACCCTCCACATCCTTGCTTCATTCTCCCCTGCTGCCCTCCACCCCTCTTCTGCTTTCTGTATGACTCCCTGATGGAGGATATTCCCCAGAACAAGTCCCCCTCCCCATCTCTTTCATGGGGGGCACAAGATTGAGAGCTAAAACACAGGGTGGTGACCAGTGTTGGACCCACAGACAGGAAGACTGGTTCAAATCCTGCTTCTGACACTTACTAGCTGTATGACCCTAGGAAAGTCACTTGACCTCCATGCCTATTTTCTTATCTGTAAAATGGGGGTAATAGGATCTCTTCACAGGGTTCTTGTGAAACTTGAATGAAATAAATTAAGTAGAGAGTTTTACAAAGCACCCACTGCTCTACACAGGCTCAACATTTCCATTGTTGCTGCTGGAGACCATGGAGATTATCAGAATAATGGCTCCAGACTCCATATGAGAAAACTGAAGCCAGAGAGCTACCTTGTCCCAAACCACTCAGTAATAAAGTCAGAATCACAGGGAGAAGTAAAATACCTCTTTTTGCAGCTGAGGAAAATGAGCTTATGAAGATCATCATAGCACCATGAATTTCAAGTTGGAAGGGACCCTTGAGGTCATTTTTTCCAATGTCATTTGTAATTTTGTCATTTTACAGTGAAGGAAACTGAAGCTCAAAGTCACCCACATGGTCAGGGGCAAAGTGGGGCTCCAGGGGCAGAGGACATTAAGTTCAACCCCCTGATTTTGTAATTGAGGAAACTGAGACTGACATTAAATTACTTACCAAAGGTCACACAGCTAGCGTCTGACACAGATCTCACATCTAGGTCTTCTTGACTCTCAGTCCTGTGCTTTACTCCTCTCAGCTCATGATGTCTGATATTTGGGCCAAAGTTTCTGGCTTCCCTTTCCCCACTGCAGCACGTTCCTTGCCTAAGGTCAATCAGTCAGAAGATAAGCATTTATGGAGCACCTACTGTTTGTCAGACTCTGGGTTAAGCACTGGAGATACCAAGAACAGTAAAAGACAGTTCGTTCCTTTCCTAAGGAGTTCCCCATCTGTCTAATGCGGAAGACAACACATCAAGGACTATGTGCAAACAAAATACACTCACTCGGCATAAGTCGGAGATAGATAGTTGCAGAGAGAAGGCAGTAGCATTAAGGTCACAGGGAGATTGGAACCTGAGTCCCTTGTCTGACTCCACTTGCTGGGATAAGCCATAATGCCGTGCTGTCTGACTGTAATCATACTTTAATGCACTGTGACCTGCTTCTGGTTGGAAGAATTCAGCTCCTTTCCTTCTGCGGGGGAGGCCACATGCCTGCGAGATGAGACAATCCCCCGGCAGGTAGATCAAACGGGCCGGGAGAACTGTAGAGGACCGGGGGCTGTGAGCAGGGCCCACGGTGGCCCAGAGAGCTGGGCTCCCAGCCTGACGCTGTAATGGGGTAATTAGCCGCAGGCTGGGGGGCGGCTTCTCCCACCTTCCCAACCTGGGGGCCAAGGAGGCCCAGCCAGGCTGAGGGGCCTGGCTGGCTGGGGCCAATGGAATGGGGAGGAGGAAAACAGAGGCCCACTGACATCTGCAATTGAACTTTCTGGAAGACAGATGCAAGGTTTAAACATCTTAACAAAAAGCAGGCGGCGGGCTTTTCTCTGGGCCAGGGTGAGAACGCCAGTGTTCGGGCACCTCTCGGTGTATTTGATGAGAGACTAAGAGGCTGACAAGCTAACACTTCACTTCCTTCCAATTAGGAGGCTTGAACATCAAAGCGGAGGCCCAGCTCTGCCGGGCTTACTTGAATGAATTAGCGGAGAGAATAAGGCCAGCAGCGGTCTCCTGGGTCCCCCCCTTCACAGCCCAGCCCTCCACAGGCTTTAATAAGATGTTGGAGGTCAGGGGTTCAGGTCCCTGACTGTGAGCATCAGGAAGCTGCCCAAGCGGTTCAATATGTGTGGGGTTTGTGATGCCATGGCCTCCAGAGCATCCCCAAGCCTGCTTGCCCCCCTGTCAGTCTCACTTGATGGAGAAGCAAAGCAAGGCCTGGCCCCTTCCTTGAGTCAGAAGGTTCTGAGCTTGGCCTAGGAGGCCTGGTGCTCCCACAAGCTGGGCCTAAGCCTCCTTAGCCTCTAGGGAGGCTTATGAATGGAAGGTGAGATATTGTTTAAGTTCTCCTCTGCCAGAGCACACTTCCAGGGCTCATTAAGATGCTGAGAGTGGAATGGCATTATGACTTGTTCAGGTTTTAGTTTTTAGTTTTTGCGAAAACACAGAATTTTGGAATCAGTGACTGCCATGTATTCCAACCTGTATCTGAAAAATGTCTTGTGTACAACACACCCAACAAGAGATCACTACTTTACTGACTCCAGATTTGCAGAGGACAGGAACCCTGCCTTCCCAAGGCAACCCATTCCATTTGGAGGTGGCCCGAAGGCTCAGGGAGCTCCAGCCCCACCCCATCACACTCCAAGGCCATTTGGAACAAATTTAATCCCTCTCCCATGAACAGTGATTCAAATGCTTGAAAACAGTCTTTCACCACAAAGCCAGACAATGTAAAATAGACCATGATAGACTAAGGAAATATCCTAACAAAGCTAGTATGAGAGTCACAAAACACAGGACCCATCAACCTAAATCAGGGAGTTTTTTTCTGTGTCAGGGAGCCATCATGACAGTTCAGGGGAGACCAAGGACCCCTTCGCAGAACTATGTTCTTAAATGCATAAAACAAAATGTATAGAATTACAAAGGAAATCAATTACACTGAAATAAACTAAGTACAAAAATTTCAGGTTAAAATCCCTGCCCTAAAAGATCTACACAAAGATCTTTACTAAGAGAATCTTTACCAAAAGGTTTTTTTACTAAGAAATAAAAGGAGAAAGTGAATTGATAGTAATTTAAATAGGGTAAAAAAAACCTATAGAAATATGTTTGAAATAAGCACCACTTGACTGAGGAAGAATGAAGGTTATTTGCCATTGAATTGGTCAAAAGAAACCAAAAGTGGTTTGCTCCAGTGGAAACCTATGAAACAACTAAGGTCCCAGAACAGAATCAGAAGACCCTCCATGGGCAACATCCACATGACCTCAGTCAACAATCCCTCAACAAAGAGGCATCAAACACATGGCTGGATCATGTGGATTTGTTTGTAGGAACAGAGGGATTTATGGTGGTAATTTAGAACCAAGTCATTGCCACCAGAAACTGCACAAGGGTTATATACATAAGGAAGCTAAACTTGTAATAAATGTAGATCATGCAAGGAAATAGTAGAAACTAACTCTGCAAAATATCATTCCAGGTTGTAAAAATTTCACACCTATTGAATGATCAGGAAGCTGTGATCTGGTGGTTAGAATCAGAGGCTCTCTATTTGTCAAGGACTGACAGAGGACAAAGTCCATATCCCAAATCTAGACTTCAAAAGTTTCTGGAGAACTCAACCAATAAATTGCACTGGAACGTACTCATTATTGTAGACTGAACTATTGCCCTCCATCACTAAGACATAGGATCAATCTGTAAATATGTTTTAACATGTTTAATAGTTGCGACCATCTCAAATACTTGGATTCTCCAAGATACCTGGAATGAAAAGTTTCAAAATATAGAGACTTTGCAAAAGACATCAAAATCCTGTGAATCTGGATGAAGTAAGGGTCTGTCATCCTTTCTTTTACCAGATTTTTATCAAGGATGATTTTGGCATGTTCACAGAGGATGAGCTCACATTTGGACAAATTATTCCAATACAAAAACAGTCATTTTATCTACACATAGAATAAACTGTAGTGACTTGTCTCGGGACTACTATCTGAATCTATCTGATAGACTCTGTCTATCTGAAAAGTAGATAATAATGATAAATAAACAACATGCCAAATATAACTAGGTAATTTACTTTTAGATGGAATATATGAAATGGCTGAGATCTGAGGGTGAAATCAAAAGACTCTATGTGAGTGACATCCATAGGAAATCAACCAACACCATATCAATAAAGAAATATTAAAGAAATGTCTTGAGTCACAAGAATTTGTTTATACATGATAGGGCTTGGCATGCACCTTTACCAGGGCATATAGAAATAGAGGGTTTGTGACGGCAGTCCATCATCAGACCATCACCCTCAGAAGTTGTCCTCTGACTTGCTCTCACGTTCAAAGGTTGTGTATTCAGTATGGTTATTACAATTGTGAGGGATTTAAAATTAACGCTATGTCCATGGCTACTACTGCCATGGCTTGTGAACCCACCCCAGTGATTTTTCCCTGAAAAATCAGGCCACAGACTTAATTCTCTTTTAACAAAGACATTTTCAGAGATAGTATAGTTAGTCAATAAATTATTATCAGTAACCTACTATGTGCCAGGCATTGTGTAATCACTAGAAACACAAGAAGAGGTGAAAGTCTCTTCTCTGGCAGAACTCACAATCTAATAAAGAAGACAACAAGGAAACAAATAGGTGAAACAAATTATATTTAGTAGGATGAATGGGAAATAATTGAAGGAGGGAAGCACTAGAATTAAAAGGAGTTGGGAAAGCCTTTCTGTAGAAGATGGGATTTTAGTTGGGACTTGAAGGAAGCCAGAGAACCTAGTAGGTAGAAATAAGGAGAGAGAATAGTCTAGGCCTGGGGGACAGTCAGAGAAAATGCCTGGAGCTGAGAGATAGAAGGGTCTTATGTCAGCATCGCTGGATCACAGAGAACATGTCAGAGCATCAGATGTAGAAAGATTGAAAAAAAGGGAGTGGGGGATGAAGGCACTAAGTTATGAAGGGCTTTGAAAGACAAACAGCATTTTACATTTTATCCCAGAGCCAATAGGGAGCCCCTGGAGTTTTTTGAGTAAGGGGTGACATGGTGGGATCTGTGGTTTAGGAAAATCACTTTGAATAAGAATGGACTAGAACAGTGAAAGACTTTAGGCAGGCAGACACCACCTTCCTCCAGCAGCTATTGCAATAATCCAGGCCTGCACTAGGTGGTAGAAATGTCAGAGGAGAGAAGATATTGCAAAGATGGAATCAATAGGCTTTGGCACCATATTGGATTTGGAGAATGAAAGCAAGTGAGGAGTCCAGGACGATGCCTAGGTTGTGAGCCTGAGGGATTGGGAGGAGGGTGATGTCCTCTACAGTAATAGAAAAGAGTTTGGGGGAGAGACAAGAAGGTTGATTTTGAACATGTTGAGTTTAAGACGTCTATTTGACATCTGGTTCAAGATGTCAAATAGCAGCATAGAGATGGTGATCAAATCTATAGGAATTGATAAAATCATGAAGGGAAGCAGTTGAGAAGAAGGTCCAGGACAGAGTCGTATGAGAATCCTGAGGATAAAGGGCACAAACCACAAGAAGATCCAGCAAAGAATGAGGAGTGATCAGAGAGGCAGAAGAACTGAGAGACATTCTGAAAACCTAGAGAGGAGGGAGCATCAAGGATGAGAGAGCAATCAACTGTGTCAAAGGTTACAGAAAAGTCAAAGAGAAGGAGAATTTAGTATAAAAATAAAATTCAATATAATAATTGGTGTAAAACATTCTTCCTCAAACCTGGGATAATACTATTCACAAATTCTGACAGAAAATTTCTGGATTACTCGGAAAGAGGGACATCAGAAGCACCTCCATAGTCCATCTCTATAAATGTAAAGAGAATTGTCCTGTGACAATCACAGTAGGGTTGGGGGTGGGGAGTCTCTCCTTCATTGCTGGCAAGATTCTTGCTGGGGTCCTCCTTCATAGGCTGACCCTTCACCTGGAAGATGGTCATGTACTTGAAAGCCAGCGTGGCTTCAGAAAGGGCTGAGGAATGGCCGATATGGTATTTGCTGCCGGACAGCTCCAGTAGAACAGAGGTCATACACAATTTAGAATGACAACGTAGGAGGCAAGAAAGCTACACCCAGCAGAAAGATAACCCACAGCTCCTCATGTTAAGAGTCCAGTCTGTCTCTGTAGAGTCCACACCCATCTCCCCTTAGGTCCTGCTCTTTGGTAAGGGGGCCAACTTTCTGCCATGAGGGGTTGGTCACATTTTCTAAAGCTGCTTTGTCCACGGGTGACTGTCTTTCCACATCTGTCTTTGATATGTCTCTTCTCCGGGCTAGATACATTGTCTAATGCTGTTAGAGTATATCCAGCTCCATGGTCAATAGGCAGCAGAAAAAAAGGAAAATTTCCAAAATTCTCCTCTTCCCCTACTCCCAAGAGAGATTCCCTCTCAAGAGCCTGGTTTTCCTTCACTTTTGACTCCAGTTTCCAAACTGATGAAATCTCAAACTGGGAATCATTCCATCCCAGGACAGGTCTGGCTTGTTGGGTTTTGTACATAAGTGAAAAGGGTATGACTGATTCAATGAACCACAAGATGTTTCCTGCTCATGTCAGTTGCCTTTCATCTCATGGCCAAAAGCCTGTACTGTCTTCAAGTTGACTTAAGGCTTATTCACACATTGTGGTGAGGTTGCAGGAAAATTCAGTAAGGAATCCTTTTATGATTACTTTCTGGGGCCATTGAGTCAAGATTGACTCAGTGAGTCGGTAAATGAGCTGTTTGCATTTGCAAACGCATCGGGGTAAAGAGCATCTTGTTTACACATTAAAACTTCATCATGTCCTTTCACTGATCATATTAATTGAGACAAGTAGTGAAGCCTCCTCTCCCTTCTCATATTATCCCCATCATCCTGTCTGCCTGCTGGAACTATCCCAAAGATGCTTTCTGTCAGCTTTACAGAAGATGAGTTAATATCCCAATACTTTTATCCCTTTATCATAAGAAATCACTGTATTCACTCATGCACTTGCTCACTTACATGAGACATAAAGGAAGATAGTAGGATAAGGTCTTGGCCCTGGCCTGTTTGTATCAGATCTTTGTTGAATAAAAAATGTGAAAAATAGGGATAATAATGTTTGAACATGTAAAGGCAAATAGAATGGGCTCCTTTTAGGAAATCATCTTCATCCTTTCTCAACAACTGCAAACTTATCACTTAAACAAAAGCCTTTTTTAACAAGTCTTTTCAAGAAATAAGTTTCTTCTGGTTCTATAGTATAGCAATGAGTCTGGGAGGGTAGTCAAGGATGACCCAAAGAATGATGGTGAGGTACAAGGTGGTCATAAGCAGGCTGTGAGATAAGGATGGGTGAGGTGGTAGAAATTGTGGATACTGTATATAAAAGGACATTGCACCAATTCTTATACCACCTCTAATTTGGAATGGGCTCACTTACTCTACCCACTTCTGCTCTGGAAGATTAGGCCAGTTCCCCCAGAGGAGGTATCCATGTGCCCAATACAACCCATTTTCAGGATCCTGGGGGAAATACACATTTGCATCTACATCTACATTTATAGTTCCTGAACCCTCACAGTGTATTTCCCATTTACACAAATCAGTCACCATGCAGAATTAACCCTTAAACATGGAACATTTGCTAAACAAGAAATCATAAGCAAAAATTATCATAATATAACTTTACTAGGTACAAGGCAAAGCAGGAATCCTCAAAACATAACCAATTATACATAAGCCCAGGTCACATTCTCCTCCTCAATGCATATATTGTCCAACGAGATGGGGAGGGGAGAGGGAGTGGGAATAAATCCATAGAAATATACTCACTCTAAGACTGCTGAAGCAGTTTTAAATTCTTTTGGCTAATAGTAGTCCTAAGTCTAGGACCTGCTCCTTTGGCTAGGTGCTGAGGCAACATAACACTCTTTCAATGAAAAGGAGTTTTCTTTAATGCTATGACCTATAAAACTCTTCAAGTTCATTCCCTACAGGCTTTGTATGATTTCCACCACTTGAACCATAGAGGGCAGTAAAGAGCACTCTAGATAAGTGTTTGAGAGGTTTTCCCTCTCAAACCAAATGAAACTAGAGAGCAAGGCATCCTTTGCAACTTTCTCCAATCAGCTTCCAACAGTTTTTCTCCAATCAGATCAGCTCCTCTGCATCAACTGCAGTTTACCTATCTGGTATACTCAATTTCTATCAGTTTATCAGCTCTGTCCACTTCTGTGTTTTGTTTTCTATCAGCAACATTTCTTCTCATCTCTGATTTTTCTCAGTTAACTTCTTAAGCTGTGGCCTATCATCATCTGCTCTAGCTCTTAACACTTCAAAATCCTAATGCATCATAGTGACACGTATCTAACTTATGTTGAGAGACTAGAAACCTACTTTCTGTTAAACATGACACCAAAAGTAATTATTATTCAATAACCTCACAGTTTTAAAATATTTCTTTAGTTCAAAGTTTTCAGCAATAAACTTTCACATACTAAAAATAGTACGAGGTATTGGGAAACAATACTTTGCAGTCATCTGTCAGGACTTTTACTTCAAAAAAGGGTCTTTCAGGTCTCCTCAGGACTTTTATCTTAGGGGCACTTTCTCTTAGCTCCTCAAAACTGTGTTTTTCCTTAAGATTTTTTTTCCATCTTCCTCATACCAATAGCCTTTTTTGTCCCATAAAATGCCTTTGTAAGAAGGAGACAGTATCTTATACAAATACAATCTTCTTTTTTATTTTTCATTGTGTGGTAGAATATTTGCTGATTATTAAGCCTATAATATTTTAACGTGTGAGCATTTTAAAAAAGAACAATGAACCATTGATGTAATGAGCATGAAAGATAACCAACAGACAATCCATATCCTCTACTGATATCCATGCATTATCAATGGAAAACAAAGAAGGCTTCCAGCACATTGAGAAGTCTTCCTTTATTATAATAATGGGAAAACATGATCAAAACATACAAGATGAAAATCTGTGAATAGATTGCAATTTACTTCATTAGAAAGAATACTCACATGGAAGAGATCACAGATCTATTGGCATATTTGAGTAATAAGGATGATGACGATGACCATAGGATAGATGATGAATGGTGCCATTTTCTGCTTGATAAACATCTGAAGTTTGGAGGTTGGGGTGGTGATTCGGCAGGTTGTCCACAGCAGGATCAACTTTTCAGCCACTACAGTCACCATCAAAGATGCACCCAAGAAGATAATGGCATTTTCTGCAATTGTGGAATAGTGCTCATACCAAGGTGAGCCTACAGATACATAAAAGAATATGAAGCAAATAAACAAAGCATATGTGAAGTCTTTGGGGGCTGCTAGAAGCTGTGGGCATCAGGAGAGGCTTCCTATGGAAAACAATGTTTGAGGTAAGCTTTGAAGAAGGCCAGAGAGTCTAAGAGGCAGAGGGGAAAAGGGACTGCATTCCAAGGCTGAGGAACAGCCAGTGATGAGACAAAAAGAGAGCATGATCTTTCATTTCATGAAAAGATATTTTTATTTCCTTCTGATAAAAGGTAAAACAGACTCTGCCTACTTCTTCCTGTGGCTCTCCAAAGAGAGCTTGTAAGCCATCCTTTCATCCAACTCGAATTTCCTCCTATGTTCTGTCTTTGTCTGAAATGAGAATATCAACATTGCTAGGATTCACTCTCCATGTAGCCACAAGATGGAGAGAGTGGGCATGCCGGTCCTGGGAATGTCTGAGCAGAAGCCCCAGATACCCTGGGATGCTACAGTGACTTGAAATGGACTTCTCCATTTCTCTTTGCAGGGGTCATTGGAACACACTATCAGAACAGCAATGGACCATGTCAGGCATGGAGTAGCATCTCCTGGTAATGCTGCAGGAGCAGCCTGGACCAGTAATTATTGGATGAATAATAAACAGGAGAGTAATTGGATAGAATGTGTGAGTCCCAGAGGAGAAGCATGCCCTTTCGAAACAAAATGATAATTACAAGGGTCTCTTTGCTACCCAGGTCTCATCCTGATGATATTAAGGCACAGGAAGAAAAGCCAACATACCTTCAGGAAAGAAGGGCCAGTGCTTCATCTGCTCCTTCCATCATGGTGTCACAGAAGTGGAAGGTGGGGCCGCAATCTCCTTTGGCCAAGTTCATCAGTTATTAATGTTATAAATAAGAGGTTTCCAGATTCTCCTCCAGGAATCTCATCATCAGTCACCCTTAATTGACAAGGTCATTATGTTTTAAGGTCTTATTGATGACCCTGTGGCCAAAGTTCCTTTAGCTCATGAAACTATCCATACCAACCAGGGGTGGGCTGATGAATGTTTAATAACCAGATCTCTCAAACTACATGCACAACACACTTTTAGTTTTAATCTGCATTCTTGCATTTTCTCCATTACATTCTTAAGTCTGGACAATTGATGAAACAATGAATAAAGCCCCCATTTGTAGCATTCTCCAATTTTTTTCCTGTAGAGTCTCACACTAAAGATCCAAGAACATGCTCTCATACTGGCTGCCGCCCATTCCTGACTTCATGCTTTCCCAGGAGGAAAGGTCAGAAGTGGGATGGATAGTTCTTAGCAAGTAGAATGTTTGATCAGGGAAGGATCTCAGAGGCAATGAAGAAAAACTTCTGTCACATAGGAATTCCCTCTATACCAACCCCAACAAGTCCCTGCTTAAAAGGCAGGGGACCTGCCATCTTCCAAGACAGCTTTTTCCATTTTGGAACAGGTCTCAATTTTGAGAAACTTTGCCCCCATATCAAACTTAAATTGGCCACTTTACAACTTCTACCCAATACTATCAGGTTTTGCTTTGCTGTTGTTGTGTGTCCTTCACTTTCAAGGAGGACCAGTTACAACACAGGGTGATGTCATGACCTGTGCTTGAATTGAATTTAAATGAGGTGAAACAGCACAAAGTCATCAGCCTCATTCTTTTTCCCCAGAGTCATCCAAGTCCAGTGGCAAAACAGAAGGTAACTGCCAAGTCACATCGATTCTGCCTCTAATACAGCTCTTGCACCCACTCTCTTCTCCACTAATGGAGCCACCATCTTAGTTCAGACTCTTCACCAACACTCCCTAGAGTATTGCAACAACCTCCTAACTGGTCCCCCAGGTTGTGTCTCACAGCCTCAGTGCATCTTACACCCTACTACCAAAGCAATGGGACCATTTGACTCCCCAATTCAAATAACTCCAGTGACTCCATTGCCTATAGAGTCAGATATAATCTGCTCTACTGAGCTGATAAATCCCTTCACAACCTGGCTCCAATCCATTTTTCCAGGGGCATTCTAGATTATTGCCCTTCCCAAACTGAGCAATCCAGACAAACTGACTGTTTAATCCTTACATAGGGCCTCTATCTCCCATCTCCATGCTTTTGTACTGACTGCTCCCAAGTCTGCAATTGACTTCCTCTTCACCTCCGCTCCAAAAGTTCTCTCCTTTTGTTTAGGATGGATTCAAGCACTATATTCCCAAAGCCTTTCTTGTTTCTCCCAACAGCAAATGTCCTTTCTTCTAAACAACTTGTATTTAACTGCTTTGTGTTTCTTGGCATTTATTCTTTTTATATTTGTACAGCATCTACATAGACATGTACTTGTGTTTTTCATTAAGGCCTTCAGCTCTTTGAAAATAGAAATTGTTTCTTTCATTCATTGTATTTGCATAAACAGAACTTAACACAATGCCTAAAGCGCAGTGGGTGCTTCATAAATGCTAGTGGATTGTTGAATGAGTGAAGGCAAATAAGACCTCTTCCACGGGAGTGCCTTTCAAAATCTTTCAGCCCCTCCCCATCACTATCGCCTCCCCCACAATCTTTCCTTTTCCAGACCCAATATTCTCAGTCCTTCCACTGGTCCTTCTCTATCAGAGGCTCAAGGCCCTTTCTCATCCTAGATGCCCTCCTCTACACTGTCTGCAGCTTAGCACATCCTTCAAAGAGCCATGCTGCCCAGAAATGAGCCCCATCTTTCAGACAAGGTCTTGGGAGGGCTCCAAAGGCCAAGAGCTTCTCCTTTTTGGGAGGCTCTCCAGCTGTGCTCCTTTTTCCCTAGCTGCCTCCCTTATCAGAGCTACTCTCCCTCCTAATCTCTGCCTTCAGGTTTCCTTCAAGTTCCTGCAAAGTTCACCTTCTGCAGGAAATTTTTCCTACTCCCCTTCAATGCTAGGCCTTCCCTTGAGAGCTTAACTCGATTTACTCTGTCTATACATCTTGTTTGCTTTGTTGGTCTCTCCCATTAGACAATGAGCTCCCTGAAAGCAGGGACTGTGTTTTGCCTTTCTTTAAACCCGTAGCGCTTAACAAGGGGCCAGGCACATAGTAGGTGCTTAATGAATGCTGATTGACTTGACTATGCCTCCCCTAATGTAACTCAAGATCCCATATCTTTTTTTTAATGGCTGGGTTATCACATTGATGGTTTATACTGAATTTTCAGCCTTTTTTTAAAGACAAACTGCCAGGTAGCCTAGCTCTCCACATCTTGTATGCATGCAGTCAATTTCTTGAACTCAAATGTACTAATAAAATGATCCCAGTGTGGTGAATGGGATTGAGTGCTAGACTTGGAGTAGAAGCCCAACTCCAGACATTTAATAGAGGTGTGACCCTGGACAAGTCATTTAACTTTGCAAAGCCTCAACTTCTTCATCTACAGAAAAGTTTTAAATTGGGTGACCTCCCACATCCACTCCAGCTCAAAATCTAGGTGCATGCATGCATTCATTCAACATTCCAAATGCATCCCAGTGTCATATTGGGGTAGGGAGTTGTGTTTACAGCCTTGGAGCAGGGGAGGGGGCCACCCAGCAAATACTTTTCCTTTTCTGTTTCTGTCTCTTATACAAGATCAGGGCCAGAGCTCCAAGAACAAGGATGCCTGCCAACTTTTAGTTGGGGAACGTTTTTCACAGATTCAAAATCAGGTGCTTTTTTTTTGACATGCATCATCCATCCCCCACCACAACTGCAAGTGTGGCTGAGTGAGTCATCAATTACAAGAAGTTAGAGATTCAAAATACTTAGCTTACTGATTTTCCTGGAAAGAAAAAAAAAAACAGACAGGACGTAGTTTCAAATGTGATGTATGTAGAGCTGGAAGAGCTAGATTCGGATGATGTCTCTACTTCAGACCAGCAGTAAGTAAGGCACCACCATGGACTGTATTCTTGAAAGCAACAAGACCTGCATTTCCATCTCGCCTAAGACAATTAAGTACCTAGGAAATCCAGGAAGGTCACGTAACCTCTCACTCACTCTGTTTCCTCCTCTATAAAATGGGGATAATACCACCAAACTTCCAAGGTTTGTGGGAGGAACCAAAGAGATAACATGTAAAGGACTTTGTGAAATTTAAAGTGTTACATGTCTTAGTTCTTCATTAGTATTACTACCACTACTATTGTTAGCTGTGTGACACTGAGAAAGTCCCTTACCCTCTCTGGGCTTCAGTTTTTTTGTCTATAAGATCAGAGGTTTATACCAGATGCTTTCTTTAAGGTCTCTTTCAGCTCTGAATCCTATGACCTGTTGGGATCTATAATCCTCTTGAGACAACTATAAATCTTGGTAACATTTTCTTTGATTATCACCAGGAATTAGCTATAGATATCAAGCTCTGGGAATACTGGAGAATGGATTTAGAATCATGACACCACCAGCTACATCACTTACTGGTTGTGTGACCCTAAGCAACTCATTTCATTGTTCTGGGTCTCAGTGTGTTCGTCAGATCCATTAGAATAATTCTGATGTTACCTACCTCACAGGATTGTTTGGGGGATCATAGCTGGAAAGTACCTCAGAGGCCAGTCAGCCCAACCCCCTCCTTTTAAAGAGAAGGAAATTGAGGCCTAGAGAGGGAAAGGGACTTTCTCAGTGTCACACAGCTAACAATAGTAGTCACCCAGTCACCCAGTAAGTAGCAAAGCTAGAGTTTGATATTAGAGTGTCCTTTCTGCTGCTTCAGTCATAAAGGTCAAATAGGACATCATATAAATAGAATTTTTAAGACTTTAAAGAGAATTAGTATGATGGCTAGGGAGCTAGTATAGAAAAGAGGAAAACCTGGAGGCCAGTCTTGTCTCTGACATTTGCTAACTGTGGGACCTTGGGCAAGTCACTTAATCTTTTAGGGCCCTCGCCCATTTGCTAAGACTTCAGGACACAGAAAAGGTCCTGGCCTGCATTGCCAAGGGGACTTTGATTATCCAGGAGATCCCTTTACCAGGGAAATCACAGGTCTACTCCCTATCCCAGTAGTATTCTCCTCCCAACAATCTAAGGATGTCCATAGTTACTACTGATGCTACTGCTCCCACTGTATAGCTGTGGTAACTGAGAACCAGGGAGAAAGGATTTGTCCACATCACCATACAACTGGTAATACTGACAATGGGTCATGATGATGAAATACAACCCTCCAACTCACATTCACAAGGGAAGTGTGTTAGGGAGATGATAACCCTAGCAAATTAACAAAACAGTAGCACACAAGGAGTGTATACCTTTTTGTCCTGCCGACATTATCAGTTGGGTTGCATTTTTGGTCATTTCAGAGACCACACTGTAGTATCAGCAGAAGTCTTAGCTGTAGGACTAGCCATAACCACTCAGTTACCAAGCATGATCTCTGTTTTAAGGACCAAAGAGATGACTGACTCATTTTGCTGAGTCACTCCATTCCACTCTGAATCTCTGGTCCTCTGGGTGCCGCCATGTGCTTTTGCTACAAAATACCATTGGCAATGGAAGGATACTCTCCCTCCTTTCCTGAACTTTCCAAGTGGCCCAAAGGAAGAAGTAAAGACTTCCCTCCCTTTTTCACTATGGCCTGACTCCAGAGTTGGCTGACTTGTTTCTTTTTAAAGGTTATGGTTGGCACCACTGAAGGCCAGCTTCATCCAATGGGCAAGTCATTGCAATTCCATCGATCTGATTGAGAAACTTCTTTACATGTTGCTGTGGCTTATAGGGAAACTTCTTAATTTAATGAGAGCCTTATCTACCTCCTTTAGATTTGCATAGGTTTGTTTCAGGTTTACAAAAATCTGTGCTCATTAGGACCCAGTGAGGGAAATGGGCCAACTCATTTTATTCTCATTTTACAGATCCATACATGTATGCTCACAGACGCAAGCATCATACAACTAGTAATATCAGGGTCCACACTCAACTTCAGGTCCTAAAGTCAGATTCAATATTCCTTCTGTCACAGCAAACATTTCAGTGCTGGATGTCCAGCTCACAGTGTTCTCAGGATTTCAGTGATCTCTTCTCATTTCTCAGCTATAACCCGTGTATCAGCACATCATGTTGTACAAAGGAATATAGGGCTCCTTGGTTAGAGGGGTAGGCTGTCCTTTGGAGACTTTTCCTGGAGTGATTCCACAGTTCCTCCCTAAATGCCTTGATGCCTGATTCTTTGACAGGCATACCCTTCAGAAGGGGTGGCAATGAAGTCTTAGTAAGGTAGCCCCAACATATTAATAGTGTGATGTCAACTTGGAAGAAGACAGTCCCCACTGAAGTGTCTCAGAAATCTGTGAAAGAACGAATGAAGTATTTATGAAATGCTCAATATGTGCAAAGCACTGTCCCAAGCTCTGAGAGTACAAACACAGAAGAATACCAATCCTTGCTCTCAAGGAACTCACATTCTAATGGAGTAGACAACACATGGAAGGTTTCAGCTGCAGGTCAGATGGGAAGGTCCCATTGTCCTTAAGGCACAGCAGCAAAGCAGATGGTCCTGTTTCTTCTTTGATGCTTTTCCCCTGATAAAAATCCTAATGATTTCTGATGTTGAGCCATTGAGAGACAGTGTCAAGGACTTTGGTGGTAAGAACTTCTCTGGATCTCCAGTAGCTGTGTCTGTAATGCATGTAGAATAATGGCCAGGCTGTATTATCACAAGGGTAGCTTCTCAGGATTTTGGCTGAGGGCACTGGGCTTGAAGTGCTGCTATCCCCAGGGCTGTTGGTTTCAGGGACCTGGGCTATCTCAGCCAGGGCCTGAGGGGAGATGGTGATGGTGGTCTGACTCATCACATTCTGCTTCCCACTTCTCCTGTGCTATTTAGCATTATCAGTGGCTTGGATAAAGACAAAAAGGGCACCTTGATCAGCCTCAGATTTGTAGAAGACACAATAATGGGATGGAAAACACACAATAGAGGACAGACAGAACCAAGATCCAAAATCATATTGATAGGCTAGAGCACTGAAAAGAATTACATAAAATGAAGTGAACAGTGTAAAGTACATTGGGAATACAAAATGTCAGCTTCATAAGTATAAGGCAAAAGTGTATACAAAGAGAATAGAAGTATATATGAGGCTAGAAAATGGTTCCTATGAAAAATCTTTTTGGGGAAAGGGTGTTACACTGGACTTCAAATATAAGCTCAATAAGAGTCAAAGTGTCAGTGACCAACTCATGGCACTAAAAATGGAAGATGCCTCTAAATTGATCATGGGCTACATTAAGAGAAAAAGGCATTAGCTTGCAGGAATAGGGAGGGGATAATCTCACTCTACCCTGACCAGACCCCTTGTGGAAGAGTGTGTTCAAACCTGGGCACTACAGATCAAGGGCATCCTGGAGGGTTCAGAGGAGAGCAGCCAGGATGTGAAGGGCCTTGAGATCATGCAAAATGAGAACTGGTTAAAGGAATTCGAGATTAGTCTGAAGAAGGTTCAAGAGGGAGACGGTGCTAGTGTCTAGAATTTTAGATATTACCTGTTATATAAAGGAGGGAGCAAAAGACAGAATTTCTGAATTTGAGAGTTGGGAGAAAGCCCAGTGGTCATCTACTGCAACCCAAGCCTGAAAGGGATCCTGACTAGTCTGTTTGCTCTGCTTATCCTTTAAGGAAAGAAGTAGGAGACATGAGAGAGTGAAATTGGATCCATGGATTCATTCTTTCCCCACCAATGTAGCCCTGCATCAAACGTTCCTACTTCTTCTATGTTCCAAGGTCCCTCCCAACTTTTCTCTTCTAAAAGCGTCAGAACCTGATTCCAACATGATACATTTGTATTTAAATAATCTCTCTAGTGCCGATATTCCCAACTAGTTTTTTCTCTTATGTGACTTCTCTGTGACCTGTTCTCACCCCCACCCTTACATGCTCTCCAAGGCTTCTGCCATTGAGCCAGAAGCTCTGAGACAATGCTCAGGGAGGCTTGCAGGCTCCTAAGCAAAGGTCAGCAGGTAAATGCCCCGTCAGGGCACACTAGCAGCCTACGACTCTTTCCATTGGCTCTGGGGCCCTAGTGCCTTACAAGGAAGTGGAAGGGGAAAGGAGAGAGACTGGTGGAATCTCAAGGCCAACGTATTTCCTTCTCTTTGTCATCGCCTTCCTCATCCTGCTCCTATCCCAAAGTGCCTTGCAGTTAAAAGCAAGTAAATATTTTTAATTGGCTGTTTTTGAGACGTTTGAGGCCCCAAGTCTTCATAAAAAAAGGAAATGAAGGGAATGTGGTAGGTGAAGGAGGGTGGTGAACAGGCAGAAAGGGAAGACAAGGACGGCTCGGGCCTTTGATGGCCTGGATCAATAATGAGTAACACATTTCCACAGCTTTCTCTCTTACTCACATAAAACTAGAGGAATTTTGTTCAGGGGAACCTTGATGAGGAGAGGAGAGGAAACAGCAAATGAGCAGGTGGAGAATTCCAGGGCTTTCCCAGAGTCAGAAACATGGCAGGCAGCCTTGCACTTTCATTAATAATGTCTCATGTTGTCATCGGGATTTAAGGTTGATGAAGTACTTTCCTCGTTCCCACCCTCCATGGAAAGGGGGTGAGGTATTATTCCAAACACAAGTGTTCCCATTTTATAGATGCATGAACTGAGGCTGTGCTAGCCACTCAGAAAGGGGGCAGGGAACATTTGCAGAATCACAAAATGGCAAAGTCAGAAAGACTTCAGCAGCATCTAATCCAACCCATCACTGAAGAAGTTGTCTGGAATGCACTGACACAGGGCTGTCCCACCTTCTCTTCTAGACCTGCTACCTCCTTATTGAATGGCATGACTTGTTAAGAGCTTTTCTTGACTTGTTAAGAGTTTTTTTTTTTTTTTTTTTGCTACTCCCTGCCCTGTTCCTCCTGGTTCAGCCTTCTGGAAACCAAACAAAACCCACCTAATCTTTCTTCTGTTATAAGTGCTGCTATAACAGTTCTTTAAATCCTCCCAAACATTTCTCATGTCTTCCCTAAGTCTTTTCTTCAGGCTAACCAGTCCCAGATTCTTCAACTGATTTTCAAGCACATGAACTCAGGGCTCCAAGCAAGAATTTATTCCAGGACAATCTCCATATAGACTTAAGTATGGTCAGTATCTGAGATGTAGGTAAAAGGGCATTCCCCCCTCCCCTGGATCTTCTACAAGCATGCAAGGTAAGAATGTGGGTATTGGGTATAGGACAGACTTTATATGTTATGGAGAAAACTGAAAAGATATGTACAAAGGACTCCCGTGAATGCATAAAACACATGTGGCAATTGAAAAAGCCTCATCAGCAAACAGAAAACAAATGCAGCACTCCAGCATCCTACCAAGCCTCTCATTTCCTTCCCTCCCATGGGCCATCAGATCTGAGGTGGAAGGAAGAAGGAAGAACTTTATTGGCACCAAGGACAGCCATTGCAAAGGCACAAACATGGGAGATGGCACATTACACGTAAATACCAGTCAGAAGGTTGGGCTAACTGGGCTAAAGTTGAGTGACATTCTATATAAAGAAACTAGAAAGGCAAGATGCATCCAGGTTGTGAAAGACTTTGAACACCGAATGGAGAAGCTTACATTTAGTCCTAAAGATCATGGGAAACTATTGGGTTTTGGTGAGTAGGAAGAATGGGTGGTCAAATCTATTCTTTAGGAAAATCACTGGCAACGGTAAGAACAGATTGGAGTTGGATGAGACTTGAGGCAGGGAGCCCAATTAGAATGTTGTTGCAATAGTTAAGGAACAGGGGAGTTAAACTACTGGCCATGCTGGCCATGTGGGTGGAGAGAAGGAGACGAATTCATGAGACCTGGTAATGTTGGAAACAAGATTTGGCAGTTAAACGCAACTGGAGCATAAGAGAACGGACAGAGTGACCGAGAAAATCTTCCACACAGAGAATGGCCAACGCCGTTCTCTTGCTTAGTGACTGTCTCTCCCAGAGGGCCCCAGCCATGATGCATTCCTTTACTCCCTCTTCTTCACCCTGCGTCCCTTCTCCTCCAAGACCGGGAACCATAATCAAATCTACCCTGTTATTGTTCCTGAATGGGACGTGTTCATTCATTCTCCTATGGCCCTCCTCACTAACCCTGCCATCCCTGTAACTTCCTAGACCACAATGCCTTCTTAATGCCTCTTTCATTAGAACATAAGTTCTTTGGAGCAGAAACTGTCCTTCTTCTGTATCCCCAGTTCTTAGCACAGTGCTTGTTACATAATAAACACAAATGATTTTTCACTCTTTCATTTCACCAAGGTCCTGAACCTGGGTGACTGGGATGATGGACAGTGCCCTCAACAGGAATGGGAATGTTCAGAATGAATGTGGGTTTGGGAAAAAGATCCAAGCTTTGTCTGAGCCATATTCAATGTCTAGTCCAAAATGTTCAACAACCAATTGATAATGAAGGTCTGGATCTCAAGAGAGAGAAAGGTGGAAGGGAATAAGCATTTCTTAACCACTTACTATGGTTCAGACATTGTGCTAAACACTTTATAAGTACTACCTCATTTGATAGGAGAAACACTAGGATTGGGTCTCAATTTGTGAGTCATCCTTATAGAGCTGATAATTGACCCCATAAGAGCTGATGAGGTCACAACGTGAGTGTACAGAAAGAAGAGACGCTATAAAGATGCTCTGATATGTGATGGGGATGATGAAACACGAAGGGAGTGGTCAGATGGGGAGAAGGGGAACCAAGAATCAAGAAAACTACACTCAGGTATGCCCAGTGGGTGGGCTTCCATCACCATGAATAGGCACATCCAGGAGACCAAAGGATCAGTGAAAGGAGATGGCGGTTACCACCACTGGTGATGAAGTGTTCAATCACTCTGTTTCAGCAAATATGGGAGGCAAGGAAAATTTTGTGGTGACCTGAAAAAGTGTGTGGGTTGGAGGTTTTGCCAATGCTGTATCATAACCAATATGTGCACAAAGTAAAAATAGGTTTCTCTAGGAGAGAAAAGGAAAATTGATAGAGGAACCCACCTGTACACTCCAGGTTGCAAGGACAGTAAAGACTTCCTTAAGAGAATAGAAGAACTTCAAGGGAGAGACCAAGAAGAACAAGGATTGGAAGAGGCAGGAGAGTTCTTGTCATGTCCAAGGATGGAAGGATATGACCCCTGGAAGGGAGGGAAGAAGATAATCCAGAAAACCCTTGGAGAAAATACTAGGTAAGAGAATTTTCCTCCAGAGTGAGGAGCTTGACCTTCTCCAGAGGGAAGTGCTGCTGGTGCTCCAAGGAATAATGGAAGGCATGCCCAGGTGCCACCAGGTAAAAATCACCAGTGACAGCTACGATAGGAAGAGTAGTAATGCCTCTTGATGCGTCCATCAAAATTATTGGCAGTCAGTTGCTAGCCTAACTTAATGAAAAAGGGAGAGGTTTGCTGCGTTCCATGGGCATGCGTCTAGAACATGACAAAGAGCCTTCTAAGCCTTGTGAAATCTAAGATCCATCTACACCCAGTCTTGGTGATTCAAGTGAGAACAAATTACATGAGGCTGCCATGAGGAACACAGACAACCTCAAAAAGGATTAGGAAGCCCTGATTAAGAAATTGAAGCCATCGGGGGCCTCATGGACATGTGAGTGAATGTCCTCACAAGGAGGAGGTTCTAAAGATAAGCACAACTCAGGGAAATGAACAACTGGTTATAGAGGAAGGTATCTAAGAAACAGCTTTTTGTTTTCTGACCCATAACTTAACAGCATAACAGCAGTGTTTGGCAAAAGCCAGAATGAACCTAAAGAAAGCCAGATCAAAACATCTCACTGGAACTTGGTGGGTTCGGTCAAGAGGACTTGAAAGTGAAAAGAGGAAGGTGGCAGGAGAGTGCTCATTTACTTTCACCAAATCTGGAGTTTTAGAGCCCAGTGTGGATTGAAAAGGAAGAGCCACAAGAAGGCATTCACTGGAGATAATATGCAGGACAACAGTCAACAAAACAACGAGCCTCAAATCACTCATACAAACCAACTAAGTCTGGATTATTGTCAGAGTTAGTGTCAATTGCTAAATAATTGCAGAAGAGTCCAATCTAGGCTCAGAGGCAGGGAAAGTGGCTTAACCATGTGTGCCCCCCCAGAGTGGGGATGGGCTGCCCCAGGAGGTGGTGGGCTCCCGATCCTGGAAGTCTTCACTCATTGCAGGTCTTATAAAAGGAAGTCTTGCTCAGGAAGGGATTGGGCTTGGCAGTTACTGGGGCTCTTGGCAACACTCCTTCCCTGTGATCCAGTCTCTTGTCATGTTTCCCCAATAAAGTTCTTACATTTTACTCATTTCCTCGATGGATCTTCTTAAGATACAACGTTAGTCCCAACCCCAGTCCCATTTTTTCTATTCTTTCCATTTCAAACCAGATATGATTTTCCGGAGTCACACCTCAAGCATGATTTCCATTCCATAAATATCCTTCTTTATTGGCTGGTTTTTTCTTCATACTGACTGATCAAGAAAGAGAACGAAGGAGCATTTTGAAGGCACCGTTTTTCAGTGATGCCTCTGAGACCAATTCTGCCTCCTTGGGTTAGGCTCTCTAGCAGATTACATCCATCAAGAGATAGCAGGGTGTCCCAAAAGTCTCAGTGCCGTGTTAACCTACTGAAACAGTACTATGACTTTTGGGACACTCTGTATAGGAAAAGTGCTTCACAAGTCTTAAAGATCTATGTACACTGAGTTATAATAATACATGTTACAGTAGTATAGTATCATATTAATAATAATGCTATAGATAACAGAAGACTCTCAAAATTGTGTTTGCTGCTCCCCTTGTGGAAGGGGACGGGGAGTAGAGAGAAGATCCAAGGACTGATTTTTCCCAGGGATTGTTCTAGGGTGTGACAGTTTTCCAAATGATTTCCACCTAAGAATCCAGCAAGGCAAACACTAAAAGTATCACCATTGCCATCCTGCAGAAAGAAAAATTGGTACTTAGGTCGGCAGCTACTGAACCTCACAGGTTAGATTTGAACCTGGGTCTCAGGACTTCAAATGTGATGCTGCTGCCCTTGCCTCATCCTGCAATGCCTGTCGGTTGGGAAGAAGGAAAGCTAAACATCATCTTGACCTCAGGTAAATCCTCCCACCCGCTCCCCTCCCCCAATTCCTGCTCCCACCCCGGCTCCCCTGCCAAACGTCCATTCTCTGTCTTCTCTGTGTGACTTGAGACCATTCCCCCTTATAGGCATCAGGAAGAACTTCCAGCCCCGAAGAACACAAGCTGTCTCTTTCCCCAAGATCAGTGTGTGGAGGTTATAGCCTCACCTACCTGTAGGATGGGAGATTTTTCTCTCTGATTTAATTGGGTTGCCATGGCAATGGAATAATGAGAATAATAAACAGTTGTGTACTTGTCAGCATGGCAGACAACGTGCCACTGAGCTGTAATTATGCTCCAGTGGAAACAGCCTTTATGTTTGCCTGAGGAGCGAGCTGGGAGCCTTGCCTTGGGGTTCTTTGGATGAAACAACCCAGGAGAAATCTCCAGCATGGCCACACTTGGGTTTTGTTCCACACTTGAGCACATGAGCCCCAGAAATGATACATTTCTTCACAGATAAAGGAGATTTCAGGCTACCTTTGGGAAGGCATAGCAAGCAGGACCGGGTCGCAGTAAAGGGTCCCAGTCAGACAGAGGCTGTTCTGTGCCCTGGGCAGACCATATCTGGGAGGAGGCTGGCATTCAGTTCAGAGCACTGTGGGGGAAGAAGAACATTGAAAGTATCTGGAGGAGGGCAGCCAGCATGGAGAAGGACCTACAGATGACATCATTCACTATCGTAGGCTATGACTGGGTATGTTTGCCCTTGTGAAAAGAAGACTCAGAGGAGATGTGATAGTTTGCTTTTTTCAAGTGCCTGAAGGAATGTGGCATAGAAGAGGAATTAGCTTTGTTCTGTTTGGCTGCAGAGGGTGGAACCAGGAGCCATGGGGAGCAGTGGCAGGAGGAACACTCATCCCAAAGTTTGGTAGAAGCTTTGTACCAATGGCTGGCTTTGAGTTCAGGCTTAATAAGCCCTTGTGGGCATATTCCAGAGGGGACGCCTGGGCTAAGGGGGATTGGGTGGTCCTCAGGTGCTCCCAATGCAGAGATTTGGTGATTCTGCGTCTCCTGCTCAATATCAGCTTTGACTGGCTAACTCTGAATTTGTTTCCTTTTCTATGAGTAGCCCATGAATGGTGCAACCTATAGTCTACATATGTCAAGTAGGAGTGCCACAGGAAATGGAGCGAAGGACAGATCCTCAGAACAGGAGAATGTGCTCCTGGACACAGCTCTTTATTGCTCTTTATTGAATGCTTTCACAGACGTGAAGAGGCAAGTTGTGCATTGATGACCATTGCTGATTTATTGAGGAGGGAATTGAGGTTTAGAGACTTGAAGGGCGTTCCTGAGAGACGCAGGGCCTGTGCTCCATCCAGGTCCTGGCTGCCGTGTGAAGATGTACTCCACCAGCCCCCAAATCCTCTGTGGCAGGACAGTGTGTGTTAGTGTGCCTGTGTGCTACAAAAAGGGGTGATGCCCACTGGATTCGTGGTCAAGAAAAGCCAAGTTCAAATCCCATGTCAGACAATTCCCAGCTACAGGCTCTTGGACAAACAGCATCACCTCTCAGTCTGACTTTTCTCATGCATAAAACGGGGATAACAATAGAATCTCCTTCCTGAAGATGTGAGAACAGACAGACAGGGACAGCAAGGGAGACAGAGAGGGAGAGATGGAGGCAGAGAGAGGGACAGAGACAGAGAGACAGAGGCAGAGAGACAGAGGGAAAGACAGAGAGACAGAGATACAGAAAGGCAGAAAGAGAGAGAGAGAAAGATAGACAGACGAAGAGCATATTGTGAGCCTCGAAATTCTAATCAAATGCACACTAATATTGTGTTTACTGTGGTTGTAACAAATTCTGCAGCCACCATACTGAATCAGAAGGCCTGGGCACCATTCTCAGCCTCCCTGTGTAGTAACATTTTTACTTCACTTTTTAAAAAAATCATGCTGTGCAACGATTAGAAGTTCCTCTCATTCCTCTAGTTCTTTGGGGTTCACAAAGCACACTCCTCACAATCCTGTGAGGTGGAATATGTAAGGATGACCTTGGGCAGGTCATTTCAGGGCCTCTCTAAACCTCCGGTTCCCCACCTGTAGAATGGGCACCACATAATTTCGGAGCTGAGGGGCCTCAGAGACAAGCTGTCCAACCTATACCTATATCAGAGTCTTCTCTGACCCAGCTGAGAGGCAGACATTCAACCTCCTCTTACAGACCCCGAGTGAAAAGACCCCTGTGAGGCAGCCATTCAGCGCAGGTCAGTTCCTGGGATTAGAAAGCTCTTCCTCCTGTCCAGCCTCAATCGCCCCTTCTGCCTTCCCTCCATGGCACCTGGGTGGGCCCTCTGGAGTCAAACAGAACAGATCCAATCCCTCTTCCACTGACCACTTTCCAATACTTGAAGACATCTCTCTCGTGCCATCTGTCTCTTCTCCAGACTTACTGCCCAAGGATGAGATAAGGGCCTGGCCCTCTCTCCTCACAGGATCCTCCTGAGGTGGAGGTTTTGTCAGCACGGGAAGGCCACAGTAATGGGCTTTATTTTCTGGCAATTCAAACCTCAGGGCTGTGTGTGTTCTCTTTGATTTCTGACATCCCTTCTTCTCTCAGAGATTGACTGAGGTTTCCTTTAATGGAACCCAGTTGGTTCTGAAGCTACACAGCAAGCTCCCCAGGTGGGCCAAGTCTTGAGGAGCCATACATAACAGAGAGCCATAAAAAATATATGACCCATGGAGAGAGGGGAAATGCATCCAGGATGCTGGCTTTGCAGCTCCACCATAAAGCCCATGCCTGGCCTGTTGTGCCGCCGCACCATGGCCACAGGCAAGGAAATGCTTTCAACAAGAATTTTAAAAAAAAAATACAAATTCACGGAAGGACTAGGCCAGAGGAAGTCACAGTCCATTAGGCATTCCCTGAAAGGAAAAACCAAAGGGGTCACCAAGCAGACCTGAGTTGTAGGCAGAGGAGGAGGCTACCGCCAAGGTGGCATTCAAAGAGAGACCTCTGCCAAAAGCATCTTCACACTTGGTCAACGGTAACTAGCGCTTTACAGCTTACAAAGGTCCTCCCAGCAGCTGAATGTGGTAAATAGTGCAGGAACCTCTGGCACACGCACACTGCCAGCGACTAGAAAAGTCACTTTCTGTTTCAGTGACTCAGGCAATTTTCTAAGACTTGAAGAACGAAGGAAGGAAGGAAGGAAGGAAGGAAGGAAGGAAGGAAGGAAGGAAGGAAGGAAGGAAGGAAGGAAGGAAGGAAGGAAGGAAGGAAGGAAGGAAGGAAGGAAGGAAGGAAGGAAGGAAGGAAGGAAGGAAAGTGTCTGGGCTTCATTTTCATTTTGAGACTAACCATATACGGGTTTTTATTCTCCTCTTCTTGTCTCTGCTTTATGAAATGACAATCAGCCATCACCTTGCTTCATAAGAAGAGTTCATATTAATTACAACAACAGCTTTTCTATGCAGCACTTTGTGGGCTGCAAAGCGTTTTCATGTAATACTTCATTTCACTTCACAATAACCCTAGGTGACAGGTGCTATACTTACACCCTATTTTCAGATAAGGAAACTGAGGTAAACAGAAGTTGAGTGACTTGCCTGGGGTAACACAGCTAAGTACACACACACATGTATACATAAGTGTTATATGTGTGTGTGCGCATTTTATTGGTCTAACTTCTGAAGAGATTTATATTATTGTTATAGATGACATTTCCGTTGTCCAACCAGAAATTGGACAGTAAAGAGATTTAGCGCCATCACCACCTACAACGATGATGGCGGCATTTATACAGTCTCAAAGTTGACAAAGTGCTTTATATATGTTATCTTGTGCGATGCTCACAACAACCTTGGGAAGTAGAAGCTATTATCACCCCCATTTTACAGATAAGAAATCACCAAGTATTTATTAAGCCCCTATTATGTGCCAGGCACCGTCTAGCCACGGAACATAGGAATCCTAGCCACAATGCCTGGCATCCATCAAGCTTTTACTTAGAGCTTAGGTGCCAACTATAGGAACAATTTGTGCCCAGTCTGTTGGTCACATCAGTCACAGTCCGACATGCTGCTCCTCCACCCCAACATAATGATGACAGTTTGGTCTTCTTCAAGAACCATCCAACCATTAAGCAGCAGCAATAGTTTGAAGGCCTGGGAATGGGAAGGCCAAACTGAACAGACACCCTGCCCTCCAGGAGAATGAGGCTTCTCGTCCAGGTGAAGCTTGGGTTGGATGGTCTCTAGACTCTCTCTCTGAGATTCTGATAAAGGAGACCATAGAGCCCTAGCTGGCATGCCATTGGTGCCCTTTTCTCTCTGCTGCAGAGATGCAGGCTTAGCCTGGGCTGCCTTGGGGGCAGCCGTGTGCTGCATTTTAAGAAATCCAAGCATTAATTAAACGCTTATTGTGTGTCAGACCCTGATCTAGGTGCTGACAAAAATGAAAGGGTGCTTGACTTCAAGGAGCTTACATCCTGCTCATCCCTTTAGTGTCTCTGTGAGACTCGGTTACCTCTGTCTGTGGAAAATCCTCAGAGTAAGATGTCAAGGGTTTTTGTTTTATTTTAAAATAATCCCAGAAGCTGACCAGACCTTGGTCAGGTCTGGCTCTTCTTTGCAGAAGGGAACTTCTGCTCAGTGTGGGGATGACCTCTGGGTATTCCCAATCACACAGTCTCAGATCTGATCACATAGACAATCACCCTGACATGCACACACACATACATATACATACACATATACTCACATACACACACATATATTCACACATACATGTATACACATACACACACATACACACACAGCTGGTAGCACAGTAATCAGAGTGATGGGCCTGGAGTCAGAAGGACCTGAGTTCAAATTCAGCCTCAGACACTTATTATGATCCCGGACAAGTCCCTTAACCTCTGTCTTCCTCAGTTTCCTCAACTGCAAAATGAAGATGCCACTGGCACCTCCCTCCCAGGGTTGCTGTGAGGACTGAATGACAGACATACTTGTCTTTTACTTAGTGCTGTGCCTAGCACAGAGCAGGTACCACACAAATGCTTTTTCTTTTCCCTTTCCACGGAACTCTGCAAGATCTCAGCACTCTGGGCTTACACCGCCTCACAGGCTCTGGTCTTTGGATGCTTATGCTCATACACTCTCTCACACTCCCAGACCTCCTCTTCCTTTCCCACTCCCAGTAGCAGCCCCAGCTCATCAGGAGGAGACTGCGTGTGTGTGTGTGTGTGTGTGTGTGTGTGTGTGTGTGTGTGCTTGTGCATGCGTGTCAGGGAGCAGGAGGGGGTCCATGACCTGCTCCGGGGTCCAGGTCAGCCCTTCCTCCATTCCTGGCCCCATCACTTGTCCCCTGGTGGCAGCTGTCACAGTTGCTGCCGCTTAGGGGCTGGGCCGTGGGTCCCCCCCTTTCTACCCCGTCCCTGGGCCCACAGGAGGCCCAGAGAAATTCTGAGGTTTGTCACTTCTCCTAACATCCGTTTAGGATTATTGTCAACACATATAAGCCCCAAAGCAGAACAGGCCGGGCAGACTAATTCCCTTTGACGGCTGGTGGACGTAAGTCCCTGAGTCTGGCTGACCCCATTGGTCTGCCTGTTAGGGAGCAAGGGGCCGATTCCCTTTGGTTTGGGGAGAGGGACAGAGGCCTCACTGAAAACAAAAGCCAGTAGTATTCCCTGCTCCCCTCTGATCCTGACATGAACCCAGAACCCAAACATGGAGCAGGCCCAAGCTGGAAGGAGCAAGTATAGCAAAGGCCTTTGAGATCCCTGGTAACTTGGAAGGAGCTTGGGGCTCGGCTTTTATCAGACGTGCCTGCCTAGCTGAGCACACAAACAGGGGACTTCCCTCTTTTGAATCTGCAAAATGAGCTTCCTGGACTCTGCAGGATATTGTCCCACTTTGCTGTAAGGGAACTCTCTCCGATGGTACAGATTGCAGCTCATCCAGTGCCACCCTTAGCCACGGACTCCTGCTCCACAGGAATTCTTACCCAACATTCCAGGGGTCCACCTCCACTTCTCTGAGCATTCTGTGGACCCCAGGAGAGCCCGCTGACCCTCCACTGACACCCCTTCCCTTTCACAATGGGATCAGCCCCCTTCGGCCCCACACAGTTCGAATCCATGCCTCGTCTATACATATGCTCAAGAATTCAGTCCCCTGGAAGGATCGGAAGGGAGCCTGCCTTCCCCTAACCTCCAGGCTTACCGCTTCAGGGCTAATGAGGGGCTTTTCAATCCCTTATCTCATCTGAGGCTCAGGACAATCCTGTTAGAGAAATCAAGTCAGCCATTCTCTCCATTTTCCAGATGAGGAAACGAATTTACAAATGAGGAAATGATAGCTCCTCTCTACTCAGGATCACCCAGTCGGTGAAAGCTGGACTTAAACCCCAGGCTCCTGGCTCCCAGCCCAGTTCTCTGAGGCTTTTCCCCCAGTCAGCTGCTCAGATCCCTGAGATCCCTATAGCCTGGTTTGTGCCTGACCCATTCTGAAGTGGAGAAGAGGAGCCCCCTCCCCAGGTCTCCATGGTCCCAGGACAGGGATGAGTTGCTCCAAAGTCTTTTCAAGCAGCCTCCTGAATTCTAGAGGAGCTCTCCTCTCCTCAGCCTGTTCCTCCAGATCTGTTGTGTTTACTATTAGAGACCTCAGATTTTCTCCTACCTTTTCAGTCCTTTAATTTTTTTACTTTGATTGGGTTGTTTATTTCATTTTCTGTCTATCTCATCCTAATTTTCAAGGAAAACAGAACTCGTGGCCTGGAGTCACCAAGACCTGAGTTCAAATATGACCCCAGACACTTCCTAGCTGTGTGACCCCAGGCAAGTCATTTTACCCTGCTTGCTTCAGTTTCCTCATCTGTCAAATGGACAAGAGAAGGAAATGGCAAACATTTCAGTATCTCTGCCAAATGGGATTATGGAGAGGCAGACATGACTGAAATGACTGAATAGTAAAAATTTTAAAGGCATTCAGTTCTTGGATAATGTTTGTCAACATCAGTTTTAAAGTGTTAATTTTCTTTGTCATTCTTTTTTCCCTAGCAACACACACGCATGCACACACACACACACACACACACACACACACACACACACACTCTCTCTCTCTCTCTCTCAAGCATATACAAAAAAAACAGTGCTAAGTGCATGGCAAATATCATCTTGCTTGATGCTTTCAGCAAACCAGGGAGATAGGTGCTATTATCATCCCCATTTTACAGATGAGAAAACTGAGGCAACAAGTTAAATGATTCGCCCAATCCACACATAGTATGTGAGGCTGAATTTGAACTCAGGTTTTCCTGACTTGGTTTTCTATCCACTCTACTACCTAACTTCATGGAGGAACATTCAATGAAAATTCACAGAATCAGGAGATGGAGTATTGTACGGAGGCCAGTGCGTTTGGATCGTAGATTGCATGGAGGGGAAGGAGAGGAAAGTGTAAGTAGACTGGAGAGTGAGGAAGAGACCTGACTGTAAAGGGCTTTGAAGGATCATTTTGGGGAGGATTGATGCCCTCCCCTTGGAGGTCCTCAAGAAGCAGTTGAATGACCACTTGAACAGAGGAGGGATTCCTTTGTGTGTGAGTCAGACTGGATGGCCTTGGAGGGTCCTCCCAGGCTTCAAATTCCATTGTTCTAGGTGTCCCAAACACAACTTCTCCCTAGAAGAGCAAGTTAATATTGAGCTCTGTCTAGATCATCATATGGCATGACAGCAGGTCCATTAGGCTGTGTCCATTCATTTGTGAGCAAGCCAGGGAAAGCACTGGCTTCTGAACAGCACGGCAAGGTTTCTAGCTTCATCCCACTCCACCTCCGAAGCCGGCAGAGACATCTGCAGTGTCCCTGGAACTGTCCCAGGCTCCCTGGTTTGTCAGCTGATTGAGAGGCTAACCATCAGTGAAGAAGGACCTAGATATCACAGACTCTTAAGGATGCTCTGAGAGCTTTATGCTGTGTTCTTGGGACTCTGCAAGTCCATGTTCTACATTCTGAAGCTCTTTCTAGCTCTGTCATTCTCTGTTTTGTGTTCTGTCTTACTATCTCAGACAGACTCTGTTCTAAGATTCTTCCCGGTTCTGACATTTTGTGTTCTATGTTTCAAGGTTCTGCCAGACCTGCCATTCTCTATGCTCTGTGTCCTCAGCTCTTTGGTTCTAACATGCTCTGCTCTGTTTTAATGTCCCTTCCAGCTAAGACATTTCGTGACTTCAGAATCTCAACCCTTCGATCTGTGAGACACCTCAGAGGTCATTCAACCAAAGCCACACTGAGCAAGAGTCACCTCTGAAGTATCCCGGACCAGTACTAACCCAGCCACTCTCTGGAGTCTATCCAGGATGGCCACCCCACCTGCCAAAGCAGCGCCGTCCTCTTTGGATAGCTCTAAGAGTTAGGGAACATTTTTTTGACATCAAGCTCCAATTATCTTCATTATGACCCCCACTCACGCCCTCAAGTTCTGCCACTTTGGACCCAGCAAGGTGCATGGGATTTCTAATGCTTGGGGGAGGAGGGATGAAGGTGAAATCTCTCCAGGTTCCCCAAGACCTCTGAAAACAAGCCGAGGATAAAAAGCATTCCACCCCCACACCACTCTACCTACTTGAATCCAGAAGCATAATCATTCCCCTTTCATCACTGGGAAACATGTAAGGGACAAAGGACAGCTGAAGTGCGTTATCAGAAAGACACCACTTTAGCTGAGACAAACTGACAAGGGGAAGTGTCCAGGAATGTTCCAGCACTGGTGATGAAGTCGTGCTTCAGGGAAACAGGCCAGTGAGCTCTGGCCTGAGAAAGATTCCAAGTCATGGAATCGTGCTCTCCCTGGAGACAGAAGGGTAGAATGAAAAGAACCCTGGTTCTGCCTTCAGAAGACCTGGGTTCAAATACTAGTTTTACTTCTTGTTCCCTGGGTGATGCTGGGCAGTCACCTTAACCTGGCTCACCCTCAGTTCCTCATCTGTAAAATGAGGAGTGTTGGGCTAAATGGTCTACAAGGGTCCTTCCCAGATCTCTGATCCAATGGGTCTTGTCTGCTCCGTGCTCTGCTCCGCACCCTATGTGCAGTCCTCATGACAGGACTGTTGAGCTCCTTGTCAGCTTGATCAGGGACCCAGCTTAGGACCTCTCCTAGTACCAAGGATAAGAGGCCTGAATTGTGGTCTTCTTAGGGATAGATGTCCTGGAGCCAAGGTCTGACTCTCTATGTGTGATCCATGTGATATTTATTAAGCTCCTACTATGAGCCAAGCACTGTGCTCCACTCTGGGGGATACAAAAAGAGACAAAAGACAGTCCCTGTCTTCAAGGAGCTCCTAGTCTAATGTGGGATGTGACAAGTTGTCTTTCCCCTCTCTCTGACCTCAGTTTCTATACCTGCAATATGGGAATGGAAAAAGAATTATAGACTTACTCATTGAGCATGAAGGGGATTTTAGAGACCAGAGTCCAAAATGTTCATTTTATGGTTGAGAAAATTGAGCCCAAGATTGGAAGACAATAGATTGAAATCTGGAAGGAATCTTAAAGAATATTTTATGGATTGAGAAAGGGAGGCCCAGAGAAGTTAAGTGATTTGCCTGGGATGATTCAGGTAGTGCGGATTGGGGAGGGGTTTAGTTCTGTGTTCTTCTGTGTCTACACTCATCATTCTATCCACTGTGCCACACAAAGAACCTCAGGCTTCCTTCCTCCCTGTGCTGCCCAGGGCAAGGGCTTTGTCCTAGCATCTCCAGAGGCTTTGTCCTGAGTTTGCAGCACTATGAGTGTGAGCTGCGCAGTAGGGTTTCCCATCTCTTCAGCTCTGTGACAGAGAATTATGGTGCCTGGGGAGTCTTGCAATCAAGAACATCAAAGCTGGGAAGACTCTTCAAATGCAGAACATGATGTGTGTCCTCTCTGGAAATCCCATCTACTTCAGGGCCTTCTTGGCAGAGCTCAGACACCCTCCTGGTTCCTTTCCAGGTGTCGTCTCCTTCCCACCCTCATTGATATGGACACTTAATAATAATGATCATGAATAGCCAGCATGGATAGTGTTCTCAAAGGTTCACAAGCATTTTACAAAGATGCCCTCTGTAATCATCCTAACAACCCAAAGTTGTAGGTGCTGCTATCATCACCATTTTTTTGGTTTTGTTCAGCTGTTTTTGGTTGTGTCTGACTCTTTGTGACGTCATTTGGATGGTTTTTTTGGCAAAGATACTGGAGTGGTTTGCCATTTCCCTCTCCAGCTCATTTTACAGATGAGGAAACTGAAGCAAGTAGAGGTCATACAGCTCATATTTGAGGCTGAATTTGAACTGAGATCTTCCTGACTCTAAGTATAAAGCACTAACCACTAAGCCACCTAGCAGCCCCCAGGATCCTATATCTGCAGCAGGTGGATTCTGGAACAGCAGGATTAGACAGGCCTCACTATGGGTCCTTTCCTATCTGGAAAAGTTCAACAAAAGGATACTGGTGTCCCCATATTCTGCCCCCTCCCTACTCCAGGGATGAGCAGTTAATTGACTCTTTAAATATCCCATTTGGGTTGTAGGTTAATGAATTCCCTCTTCTCTTCCTATTTCTCCACTCCTGTTTCTATTTGCCATCCTCATTCTTGCAACTTCTATCCTTTCATCTGTCAGAACCTTTCTGGAGCCAAAAGACCAATCCTGGAAGACCCTTGTCAAGTCCCATGGTGCGGACAGAGTGATGACGAGTGTATCTGGTATGTGAGTTCTGAGCAAACCAGAGACGAGGTGAGGCCACTCTGACACGTCTCATCTCTGCTCACAACCCGTTATCAGTTCACCAAGTGCCGACCTACAAGGGGACTGACCCAGCTTTACCCAAAAAGGAAGGTCTTGAAGGGGAGTTTCACAATGATGAGACTAGAGGCTAGTTGTATTTGGCATTGAGAGTCAACAAATCCATTCCCTTTCTTTTGTGGATCCTAGAGAGGGGATGCCATTTTCCCAAGGGCACACTGCCAGCATGTAAGATCATAGTTCTAGAGGAGAAAGAGACCTCAGAGGCCATTGGATGCAACTCTCTCAGTTTACAGATGAGGAAACTGAGGTTGAGAGGTCAAGCACCTTACCTAAGATCAGACACATAGTAAATATTAGTCTGGGATCCAGAGGGTTCCATTCTCCCTTCTTTCTCTGATCTCACCAGGCCTGTCTCCTCACTCTCCCCTGATTTAGAGGCAGAAATTCCTGTCTTCATAGCCCCCTTGGCCACATTGTGGCTGCAGAATCCTAGAAAAGTCATTTCATCTCTCTGAGCCTCAGTTTTCTCCTATGTAAAACAGGAAAGATACTAGCACCTACCTCACAAAATGGTTACCAGGTTCAAAGGAGGTAATGTATTCAAATGCTGTTTAGATGCCTTTGGCCATTTCTGAGTAGTGAGCATGCTCTCAGCTCAAGTCAGAGTCAGGCTTGTTACTTGCCCCAACAGTGCACTAGGCATGCACCCTGAGACTCTAGGGTATCTCTTCTCTAATGCTATTGACTTGACCCCCACAGGTTGTTCCCTATCCTTATTGGCCACTAGTGAGTGACTAGTACCTAGTTCCATTTAATGTCAATTAACTTTTATAAAGGGGCGTTTATTTTGAAGAAATAGCAATAGTACAAGTAGCAATATTCCCTTCCAGTATCTCAGGGGAGCACTCTACCCTAGACTATCTCAGTTTCTTGGAGAAGCAGGTTCAGACTAAGCACAATGTTTACACAGTGCTGGTACCACCCAGTTCACCTCCTTGTGTGGCATGATTGCTGGGTAAGTCCTTGCCTCTGCTACCTCAGGCCTGGGTTCTGAAAGTCACTCTTTGATTCTTGGGGCATTGATGACGAACTGGCTACAAGACTTAGTATGAACTTGGCTCCCAGACTCCACTCTCTTGACATTTTGAAACTCCTGAGTTCACAGTTTCCAATCCCCTACCTAAAATGAAAGAGCAAGCATCAAAACAAAGGACCCAGGCCATTTTCCGTGGGACTCCACATTGGTCTCAGAAGGAAAGGACCTACCTACTGTCTTTTCCTTGTGCACTCTCACCTGATGTCATTGGCAGAGTCCATCCAAGAGTGGAAAAGGCCAAGAGCAACTACCATCCTTTAATGGTCCCATCAGCTCTGGTCCTGAAACTGTAACCAATCAAAGAGGCTACTGTCCACCATGAGGTTAGTAAACTGGAACTAGTTTACAGAATGTCTGGATGCACCAAGATTTCTCCAAAGTACTACCATTATACCTCACCATGACTCTCCCTGGAGCAGCCTCCCCAGCTTCTTCCACAATAGGAGAAACATCCAATGCACTCTGAACTTGTGCCAGCTCCCATTATGTCAGAACTGTAGATTTGAGATCACATGTTCAAAAGCAAAGAGCCAGAAGGTTCTTGGAGGCTATCAGTTGAGTCCCAGGATGGGGAGTGGGGGAGTGACTTACATGAGGTCATACCAAGCGTATTTCAGGTGGGATTTGAAACCAGGTCATCCTGACTCCAGATTAGAGCTAGTGATATAGTCACCATGCCATGCAGATGTTAACTACAGCATCAATACCTAACATTTATGTAATGCTTTAGGATTAGCCAATCACTATCTACACATACATAATTATTTATGCATGTATACACACATAAGAATCTCTGAAGTAGGGACTGTTAGCATATCTTCCCTTTCCAGCAGACAAAGCAGGCTTAGAGAGATCATGTGAACTGTACATGGTCACACAGCAAGTATCCACTAGCCCTTCTCAACCATGTGCATTGTGGGCCAGAGGACAAGGACCCTGACTCTGGAGAGAAGGGACCTAAGTCTAACCCTGCCTCAGTGACCTGCTCCCTATGTGACCTGGGACAAGTCACCTCAGCTTCCTCTTCTAGAAAATGAGGAGATTGAACACAATGACCACTGAAGTCCCATTTTAGATTTAGAAGAACAGTAAACAAATATTTTACAGGTTGGGAAATGGAGGAGCAGAGAAGTGATTTGCCAAGACTCCTGTGCATCTAGTAGTACAGCTACTATCCTGTGAGCTCCATGACAGTCTTGTACAAGTTTCTCTGCACCTGGCCATGCTGGCCCTTGGGTGACCAGGCCACAGTCCAGCTCTGGATCCACCCTCAGGGCTTTGCCAGTTAAGCAGAGTCAGCCTTTGTGTGTGCCCCTCAGAACAGGACTCATCCCCATAGCAAAAGGAGGCTTCAGGGGAAACTCGTCGGTGTGATAACTGGACAGTGAAGTAGGTGTAATGCTGGACTTGAAGTCAGTAAGATTTGAGTACAAATCCTCCCTCAGACATGTGATCCTCAGAGAGTCTCTTAATCACGCAGTCTCAGTTTCCTTATCTGCAAAATAGGCATAATGACAGCATCGACATCACAGGGTTGTGATGAGAATCGAATGAGATAATCTGGAGGGGGCTTTGCAAACCTTGCTGTTTTGTTCAGTCATATGAGTTATGTCTGATTCTCCGTGATCCTATTCAGTGTTTTCTTGATTAAGATCCTGGGGAGATTTGCCATTTCCTTCTCTAGCTCTTTTTACACATGAGGAAACTGAAGAAAGCAGGGTGAAGTGACTTGCCCGGGTTCACACAGCTAGCAAGTGTCTGATGGCAGATTTGAACTCAGGTCTTCCTGCCTCTAGACCCTGTGCTCTATCCACTGTGCCCCCTTGCGGCTCCCATTAGCTTTTATTATTTGGAGGGAAAATGGTAACAACAGGAATGGAACAGAGCACCAAGAACTGAAAAGCATTTTAGACCATCTGCTGTCATGAGTTGGGTTTGCTGCCCCCCACAGTCTTTGGCTTGGGATGAAAGAGCAGAGGAGCTGGAGGTGACCCCACCAAAGCTGCATCTCTGCTGAAGTTCATCTAGTGCCCCTGATCAGCAGTCCCCAGAGATAAGGCCCAATCTGGAAAGCAGCTGCTGGGGGGAGTAATCCAACACCCCCTACCCCCTGCCCCCTCTTGAGCTGCCCAGGATGATCTGGTGACCAGAGAAGGGTGGTCTTCCTGCTAGCCATCTGTCCATGGGTCAGTGGGGACAAAAATTAAAAATAATTATCTCTAATGAAAGACTAGATGGTAAAAGGCCAAGGCACAGCGAAGTATCCTCAGAGGACCATGTGAGGAGACAATTCTCATCAGAGGGAAATGGAAATTGACTTCTTTGACCTTTGATCTAAATCATAGGATTTGGGACTAGAAGGGACCTCGGAGATCATGTGGCACATGATCTTCATTTTACAGATGGGGAATCATGGGAGGGGGGTGATGTCCAAGGTCAGGCAGGTAGGAAATAGCAGGAAGGAGGGTTTGAAAGTGAGCCGTTTCCTCCTGCCTCCAGAGCCCAACCCCAGGCTGCACCACGTACCCAGGATACCCAGTAATTGTGGTTTGGCTCCATAGACCCAGCCCCACACCCAGAGCTCCAGCTTCCCAGCATGGTTCAGAGAAAGAAGCGAGATCTCCCAAATGTCTCCACCGCTGAGACTGATGCCTCCTTGCTGAACTTCTGGAGAAGCAGGAAGCAGCGTGGCATTCTTCCTTTGGGGTGGTTTTTTCTATGCTTAGCACAGCAGTCTAGCCACTCCCTCTGTTCCTCCCATACAGACAGCTGCTCCCAAGCTGTCATTGCTCCTCCAAGAAGTTTTCAGGGATGAGAAAATGTGTGAGTAGGACTAAATCAGGACTGCCATGAGATGGAGGACAGTTGAAACAGCCAACTGGACAGAAAAGATTTTTGATCCTCCCACCTTTCTGGATCCCAAGAGCGCTCCTGAATGGCTGGACAGCGCAGGCTCATCTAGAATGTCAGACCATGAAGGCTGGAAGAGACCCCAGCCTAGACTTGCTTTCACACCCCCAGGGGCTCCCTATTGCTTACAAGATAACTATCAAGCTCCGCCGGCCCTTGAAGACTGTTCAGAGGCTAGGTCCAATGTCCCTTCTTCACGTGACTTAGCAGCCCAAAGTGGACCAGACTAATCTTATTCCTGCCTGTAGTGTTTCTATGCACAAGCACAGTCCATGGCTTATGGCTGGAACTCCTCCCTAAAACATAGAACTGCAGATCTCCAAGCTGGAAGGAGCCTTATCAGTCATAACCCCACCCATACTGGAAATAAGCATCAGTGGCATCATACAGCCAAGAAATGAAGTCTGGTCTTTATTTGAAGACTGCCAATGAAGGTCCTTCACTTTACCAGTGGGACCAAAGACCATGGCAGGAAAGACTACACCTCTTCAGCTCTTCAGTTTTTCCACCAGGAATGCCCACCTCCACTGCCTTGAGTGGGGAATTTCTCATGGCCTGCACTAGCTGGGAACTCTCCAGATCTGCTTCTATTTACTCCCTGGACCTCTCTCCTCTCTGCAATCAAACTAGTTCTGCCATAGCTCCTGCAAAGGGCTTATCTCCCTGTGGTTCCACCCACATCTGCATTTCTAGATGAACAAATAAAACCCTCTTGGGCCACCATGGAGTGCCCAACTTGTAAGATAAGGTGCTTGAGGGCAGGGGCCATCTTAACTTTTGTGTTACTGTGTTACAGAGTTTGGTTCATAGTAAGCAGTTTATAATTTTTTCAATCATCCCAAGGGGAATGGGAGAGAAGAGGCAAGCATTTATTAAGCACCTACTATGTGTCTGGTACAGGGCTAAGCAGTTTACACGTATTACACTCCATCCAAAGGTGGCCTGTTACCCTTCTGTATAGTTCTAACTCATTTTAAGTTTTACCTGACACCAAACCTAATTCTGCCTCTGTCATTTCCACCCACTGTGCCTTGTTTTACTCTCTAAGCCCATGCAAAACAAGGGGACCTTGTCTTCCACACGCCACTTCTTCACTTGAAGGCAGTCGTATATTTCTCTTTTCCATGTTTGACATCTTCAGTCTCTGCCACTAACACATTCCAAACTCTCCAAGCCTGTGGCTAGTCTTCAACAATGGTCATGTCTGGCAATAGCCGCTTCTCATGTCTAGTAATCTGGTGAGGAGTCTGTCTGCATGTAGCCCTGCTGGTCCTATCCATCATTTATCCACAGCAGAATCCTTTCTGGATTCCTGCGACCTGAGAGCGGTCAAACCCTCATTGAGCTAGCTTCCAGAGGTCACAAGGAGGAAAAGGAGGAAGACTTCAGTGGAAGTACGTCTGAAAATTCCTCTAGAGGTGCCAGCTGAAATGACAACTCAGATGACTTGACCTGAATGCCATTTCAGATCCACTTGACTCCAAGGCTAGACGATCACTCTTCCAGGGCAGAGATCCAGCCAAGAGTGCTGCTAAGGGTACAATTCCAGTTGTTCATTCATCACAAGTGGACAAAGCAGACTCCCCACACAGCGCATCCTCATTGTACACTTGAGAAAAAGGACATTCAGAAAATGTAAGGGACTTGCCCAGGACTTCTCAGCGAGTCAGTGTCAAAGGGCAAATTCAGACATAGGGCTTTGCTGATGCCAAATTCAGTACTTTCCTGGTGAGTGAAAAGGCTTGGGAAGGAACCAGTAAACTTGGGTTTGAGTCTTCATCTCTCGGTTTGCTGACTGTGTGATTCCAAGCCAGCTGCCTATGATTCTGGACCTTGGTTTCTTCTGTTACAAACCGAAGAGCAATTCCAGATCATCTCTAAACACCCTTGCAGCTTTGATTGTCTTAGATGTTTTGGGGGGCAGCCCATTTCCATCAGGAATTGGAGTCCTCTTGGGCTCCTTGGGTTGGACCACTCCCCTGGTCACAGTCCCTGCTCAAGTCACCGATTTCCTAAGTGTGTTTGTGGGGGTGGAGGAAAATGGTCAAATCATCACTTCCTAGCTCTCTTCAAGGCTCAGCCTGGATGCTAACATCAGTAGAATGAAAGCAAACTCCATGCAGGTAGGAAATATTTCACGACAGCTTCTGTGTCTCCAACACCAGCAAAATCCCAAGGACAGGAATTGTTGAATTTCTGTCTTCTCATCCCTAGCCTTGGCAAACAAAATGAAATATTTACAAAAAGCCCTTAGCATGATGCCTGGTACACAGCAGGTGCTACATAAATACATAGTTCCTTTCCTTCCCACCAGCATATCTAACACATAGTAGGTGTTTAATAAATTAAATTCATATTCATTCATTCATTCATACAAAGAATTCCAGACCGGAAGTCAGTAGACTCTCTGTTCTGCTCCTAGCATTTCTCCTGAAGTTGTCGGGCAGCAAACACCATTTTGACTGTTCTTCGGCACTTTCTGAAGCCACACTGGCTCTCAAGTATATGATCATTTTCCAGGTGAAGGATCAGCCTCCTTAATAAGGAGGACTCTAGCAAGAATCTTGTTAGCAATGATTAAGAGAGAGACATCCCCCTGTGATTGTTCCAGGACAATCTATTCCCTTTGTCTTTATAGAGATGGACAATGCAGGCATCTTTGAACTCCTGGGGGATAACCTCCTCTTGCCATATAACCTGGAAAATTTCAGTCAGCTTTTGTATGAGCAATGGACCCCCTACCTGGTAAATCTCAGCTGGAATAGAATCAGCACCAGGTGCTTTGCCACATGAAAGGAGCCTAATGGCCCTCAAAACCTCTTCAGTTGGAAATTTAGCTAAGGAGGGATTGACTTCAACCTGAGGTAAATGGTCAATGGCCTCAGCGCTGATTGATGATGGTCTGTGGAGAACACTATGGAAGTGTTCAGCTCATCTCTGTAGGATCATGTCCTTATTCCTAATCAATGTGGCTCCATCAGCACTGAGTAGTTGTGATGCGCCATAGGTTTTTGGTTCATAAATAGCTTTCAGGGAATCATATTTGAATCATATTTAGGGAATCAATTTGGATTGTTACTATTAGCATAAAACTGAATTTTATCTACCTTCTTACCGAACCAAGAGTCCTGCATCTCTCTAAGGTTTGCTTGTACTTTGCTTTTGATGGAATTAAATACTGCCTTCTTAGAGGTGGATGAATTGTCCTACTGATATATCATGTGGAGTTCTTGTTTTTCATTTAGCAGCTTCTGAATTTCCCCATCACTTTCATCAAACCAGTTGTGATGATTGCAAGTGTTCTGATCCAGATGAACAAATGCAGTGCTGTACACCAGATCTCTGAGAGCTGCCCACTCTTTTCTGCTCCACTGTTGCCAACTGTTTTGACTCAACTTTCCCTCCAAGTCAGCAGCGAACTGCTCACACTCAGAGAAGAGTTCTGATTTGTTGACATTAATTCTTCTAGTATGTGTTGTGTATGCATATATGTATGTATGCATGAATGTATGTATGTATGCACATATGTGTATTGTGTATATAAATATGCAAGTGTAGATTGTATATATGTATATGTATTGTTTATATGTGTATCGTGTATACGTATTGTATGTTTGTATGTGTATATATGTATATATTTAAGTGTATGTGTGTTGTATGTGTATATATGTATTGTGTGTATATGTGTGTGCATATGTATATGTATATACATGTAGTGTGTGTATGTGTTATGCATGTGGTGTGTATACATGTATGTTATGTGTGTTGTGTGTATACACTGTGTTGCATGTATGTGTGTGGTTTATACATGTATTGTGTATATATGTGTGTGTATGGATGTGTGTGAATATATGTATGTGGCTATTGGTTGGTTGTTGTCCTTTGTCTTCGAAGATGACCATAGTGCCATCATTATTGTAAAGTGAAATCTCAGTGTGTCCAACTGTGGCTGATCAGACCAATGCAACCTCGGAATGCTCTGCCACAGGTTGGGCACAGATCGTCTGTGTCAATTTTTGGGGTGGATATTCCAAATTTGCGCATCCTTCATTTACTTTGTTCTGTCTCAATTCTGCTTTGCTCAAAGAGCACAGCACCTTTTCTGATGAGGGCACGCCATGCTGAGCAGTCCTGTGCTAGTGTCTCCCATGTTGCACAGTCAAATCCAAAGTTCTTGAGAGAGACCTTGAGAGTGTCTTTGTATCGTTTCTTCTGGCCACCATGTGATTGCCTGCCCCATGGGAGTGCTCCATAAAATAGTCTTTTTGGCAAGCATACATTTTGCATTTGAACAATGTGGCCAGCCCATTGGAGTTGTGCTCTCTGAAGCATAGTTTGAATACCTGGCAGTTCAGCATGAGCAAGAACTTCAATGCCTGGCACCTTATCCTACCAGGTGATCCTCAGAATCTTCCTAATACAGTTCAAAAGGAAGTAATTGTTTCCTGGCATGGCACTGGTAGACTGTCCATGTTTCACAGGCATACAACAATGTCATGTGTATATATGTGTATTGTGTGTGTGTGTATATATGTGTGTGTGTGTATGTGTGTATATGTATTATGTGTATATATGTAGGTATGTATGTACATTTGTATGTGTATATATACATATACACATATACATATATGTGTGTGTGTGTGTGTGTGTATAAATGTCTCCCTTGTCAGCGCATAAACTCCAGGTGAGCAGAGACTGTTCTCTTTGTTTTTCACATGGTGTCTGGCACACAGTAGGTCCTTCATAAATTCTTGTCCGGTTGATTTGAATTGAATTCAGGAGCCCTTTGTTGCCTACAAAGAACTTTCCCTTCATTGACCCTGAAATCATTTCCCTTCAATCATTTGGATAATGGTCTGAGCAAACAGCATTGTTCCCATTTTACAGATGAAGAAATACAAATAACAACAACCTCCTTTCTCTGCCACTTTCAGGCTGGCGGAGTGCCCAGCTCACAATGACCCCGTGTGGGTCACTGGGCTCTTTCTGCTCTACTTGGCAAGTCTTGTTCGCCCTGCTCCACAAATGAGGAAACTGAGGGTCTGAACACCGTGCTGCTTTTGGAAGAGCACACAGGGGTTAAGAAAGAGAGGCAGAATTCAAACCCAAGTCTTTGGACTCCATCTTCAGCACCCAATGGAGGTCCTAGAGCTAGTGAGCACTGAGCTCTGACTAACATCCATGCCTGCTGGCTGCTAAACTCCAAAAAGTTATAATGTGAGAAATTATTCCTCCCATAGGGCATGAGGCCCTTCCTCATGTTGGCTGTCTTCCTCCAGCTCACATTAGCTTGTCGGTGCCCGAACTGAGTACCCTCTTCAGAGGTCCCTGTGGGACAAAGGGATTCTCCCTTTTCCTGTGCTGGTTGGAGATCGTGCTGGCTCCTGGCCCTCCTCCCCAGTTTGCTCCGGCAGGCATCGGGCAGATACGTTCCTCACTTCTCCCAGCCCACTACAAAGCACAAGGGTGAGATGTTTCCTCCCGGCTATTGTGTGGGCCCACCTCCCATTGTTCTCGGGCATCAATGCCCAGAGCACAAAGTCTGGCCAATTTGGGGGTGGGCACCTTGCCATGCTAACAGATGGGCATAAGGAGAGACAATAAGGAGAATTGAACGTTCATCCAACATGGGCTGGAAGAGGCTGGTTTTTCTTTCCTTTTCCCAGCTGAGCCTGTCAAAACAGCTGTCACTCCTGAGCATATGGGCCAGCGGTGAGAGGGTGAGGACATCGATAATCCCCCTCTTAGGGAGATTAGCTTTAACTAGTAATAAATGAAAAAGTAAAGTAGCTCCCATAATCAAACGAGTGTTTGGGGCAAGGGGTGTTAAAAGCTTGATTCGCTTCCAGATCCTTCCAGCCTAGAGGAGATATGGGCTTGTCCTCCTACCCCGATCAAGGGCACCAAGCATCCAAGGCCAACATCAGCTTCTGGGCCAAGTGTGAGTGGCATGGATCGGGCTGTGACTGGAACCAGGAGAGCCAAGCGGGCTGAGATCTGGCTGTCCAAACATGGCAGCCTCTGCAGTCTCCTAAGGACGTGCCATGCACCAGCCCCAGCGAGGGGGCAGCCACGCCAGGCCTGTTAACTTAATTACCTTGAAAAGTGAGCCTTTTGGCTGGCGTCAGAAATGACCTGACAGGAGAGGTGATGGATTGAATAATGCCATTTAGCTGGCCGAATTAAAGTGGTCAGGTGGCTCTGAGGATGCAGGCTCTCGGAGGAGCCTTCTGGCTGGGTTTCCTTTACAAACAAGAATTTGCACCAAAGAGAACGCTGACCCAACCCCCCATTTTAATAGGTGCCTTCATTTGCTCACTTAGCCATTCAATAGGTGCCTCAACAATTTTTTTTAAAAAAAGAAAAACAGAAGATCCTACTCGTTCACTGTTCTCCTTTTCTGGGGACTGGGCCATTTCAGTCCATGGCTATTCTCAATCTGCCTTCTATAACTCTCTCTTGTCTATGTGATACAATATGAATGTCTTCACTTAATATGAAAAAGCCCTGGAAAATATGGCTCCCACTTACTGTCCTAGCCCAATTCTGCCCACTCTACCTTCCAGCGCGATAGAAAGACATTGTGGTATAGTGAGACATAGAGCAGGAGGGGATTGGAGCCTGTCCCATGGAGCATGCAGAAGGATGCCCACATGTCCTCAGCACCAAAGGCCTTTGGGATGACACAGAAATCACTTGGCCAGTTGGTAGAAGAAAGGGATGGCCATCAAAGGGAACTGGTTACTCCACCAGCAAGAGGAAACCAGCCAGTAGACTTTAAGAGCAATGACTTTACCCTCTGATCTCCCTCTCACCCCAAACATAAGTGGACACTGTGGACTCCTTTGGACTTCCTTTGGCATGGGGAATAGTCTTCATCTCTCAGAATCTATGTAAAGACATTAATGTTAAAAGTTATAGCCTGGGCCTCACTCTCCCTTCTGCTTTTTATTCCTTTTCTTGATCTGAGAGGTAGTTTTTTTGAACCCCGTGGCTACACTGGGGCTTTGGGAGTTTTCTGGGTTCATCGGGCAGAGCTTCCCAAACTACATCCTTGGCTATTGAGGAGCCCAAGGCCCAGCTTGTTAGAAAACATAGACCTTGAGAAAGTTGTTTAGACAGTGCAGAACCAAGGTGAAGGTGAAATGCCTGTTCAGCAGTCCCACAAAAAAAGCATTTCATGTTTTATCATAAGTATCACTCTCCCAGGGGAGTGTACGTAAGGTGAATTTTAGTGTAAGTAAGGTGGACTTTAGTGTGTGTAAAGTGAAATTTTTGTTATTATTTCTCAGGGTTCAGTTTCCCAGGATCCACAGCCATAGCAATCGATAGTTCCCAAGTACTAGATATGAGTTCCCACAGATATGGTTCAAAATATCTTCACTACATTTGCACAGTTATACAATGGTAAATCATATAAACATCCACTGCAGCTATGCAGTGAAATACAGGTTTGAGCTGATGTAAACTAGTGAGGCTATTGCTGGCAGTATGCCTTCTTTGTCTGTTGGCTTATGAAATAGGTGGTCACTAGACAGTGAATGGGGAACCCTTAGGTTGCATGCACAAATGCTGTGTGTGCCTCCACTGGCCCCCATTGAAGCTTGGAGGGATTTAGGGGAAGCACAAGCTGTGCCTGACTCCATTGACCCCACTGAGCTGTAGGGGTAGGTGCCCATCCTTCTCACTGGCCCCTGTGAGAAGGGTGATTAGGAAATGCTGTCGGAGTTTGTGCGCCTGTTATCAGCAGTCCTTTTCTGAGAGAACTAGACCAGAATGAAGTAAGATCATTAACCCCTTCTTAGTGTCTTTCCTCTCTGACCAAAGCCAGAGTGAACCTGTGCTAGCAGCCCTCCAGTGTGCTGGGTTTCTGTCTTCCAGGGAGTTACTATGCCTGGAAGGCTTCTGTCTTGCAAATGAGCGCCCAGTGCCTATGTCTGATCCACACTGAGCCCTGAGGAGCTTTCTGGCCCCTTTTGAAGAGATCCTAGACATGAACCAAACCTGAGAAGATGCTGTCAGAAACCCAAATTCACAGAATAATAATAAGAATCATAGCAAGTCAAAATGCAAGGCTCTCACCACTGTTAAAACACAGCAGAGTCATTTCTCTCTTGTGGCTTTTTAGACTTTTGTTGCCCTAAAAACACCATTTTACTGGGAAACCATATTCCACCTGGTCTTTCTTGACAGGGTCTTTTTCTACTTTAAACAGTTTCTAAATAAAGGAAGGAGAGGAGGAGGGGGGAGGAGGAAGCAGAAGGGGGGGCCTATAATAAGTGCTGATAAAATAAAATGGTCCTGCCTTGAAAGAGCTTACATTCTACTGAGGGGGAGGGGTCCTGAGAATGTATGCACATATATGTCAATGTGAAATACAAAGTATTTTTTGCCTTCTTTGAAGGAGAGAGGGTTCACAAATGAGGGTGGGGAAGGTGAGGAGAGGCCTTATGTGAAGGGCCCCACCTGACCCTGGCTCTGAAGGAAGCTGGGCCTTCTCCCAGGTGAGGCAGAGGAGAGCGAACACTGAGGGGGGGAGGAGGGAGAGGGAGCACCTATGACAGAAGAAGTGAGTATGAGAGCTCAGTCTATGGCCTGGAGCTTTCCTTTACCCTAAAAATAAATGAAAAACCATTTCCTGACCCAGCTGTTGGATCTCCTCTAACTCAGGACTGATCCTGTTAACACAGAACTTCACCCCCTTTGTTCCCCACTTTGAGGAAGGCCCAGTTTTAAACTCAAAACATCTCTTCTAGGTAAATAGGGTATGAGACAATATATTACATTTACAAAGGAGGAAACTGAGGCCCAGAGAAGTTGTGGACTGCTCAGGGAAATAGGGGCCACCCCAACAGAAGTCTATGGTACACAAGGTGTTGAGACTAGAGCCAGAAATCCTGCCCCTGTCCCAATTTTTCTTCTGCTCTTTGTAGCTAAACTTCCCACAAAAGTATCTACACTGGGTGTCTCCACTTCCTCTCTGCTCACTCTCTTTTAACCCCTTACAATCTGGCTCCTCACCTCATGCTTCCACCAACACTGCTATCTCTAAGGTGACCCGTGGTCTCTTTAGTTGTCAAACTCAAAATGGCCTTTTCTCAGCCCTCGTGCTCCTTGACCTCTCTGCAGCTTTTGGCAACGTTCATCACTCTCTTCTCTGGGATCCTGTCTTCTCTCTAAGCTTTGGGGACACCCCTCTCTCTGGGTTTTCCTCCTTCTCTGATGGCCCCTTTTCTGTCTCCTTTGCTGGATCTTCCTCCAGACCCACCCTCTAACCCCAGGCTGCCCTGGGCTTCTTCTCTATATATACTACTTCCTATGATGAGCTCATCAGCATCCATGGATTTAATAACCATCTCTTCCCTCAAATCTACCTTCCCTGCCCCAACCTCTCTGCTGACCTCCAATGACTCATCTCCAATTGCCTTTCTGACATTTCCAACTGAATGTCCAGTAGACATCTGAAACTTAATAAGTCCAAAACAGGATTCATCATCTCTCCTAATAGGACTTTCCCCCTCCTATCTTCCCTGTTACTGTGGAGGCTACTCCCACCCTTCCAGGCCCTCAGGCTCCCATGCTATGAGTCTTCCTGGGCTCCTCACTCTCTCTTACCTCCCACATCCAATATGGTGCCAAGGTCTGTAGATTGCATCTTTGTGACATCTCTCAAATATGTCCCTTCTCTCCTCTGTCTCTGCCACCTCCTGATGTAAGCCTTCATCACCTTGTAGCTTGGTGGGTGACCTAAATAGCCAGGCTAGCTCTGCCTGCTTCAGATCTCTCCCCACTCCAATCTGTCTTGTATTTGGTCACTAAGGTGATTTTCCTAAAACTAAGGTCCAATCATGTCACCTACCTACTCAATAAATTCAAGTGGCTCCCTATTACTTCAAGAAGAAAATTCAAAAGCCTTTCCTAATCCAACCTTCCTACCTTTTCAGTCCTCTTACACCTTGTTTCCCCTACCACCCCACACATATACACATACACTTCAGTCGAGTGACACTGGTCTCCTCCCGATTCCACAACCAAGACCTGTCTCTCAGTTCTAGGCATTTCCTCTGTTTCCCCTGCCTGGAATATTCTCCATTGTCTGCTCTGACCACTGACCTTCCCAGCTTTCTTTGAAGTCTCAAGTAAAATTCCATCCCTATAGGATGTCTTCCCCACCCCCTCCTAACTTCAGTGCCCTCTCTCTCTCCACTCTTTCCTATTTATCCCATACATAGATTGAGCATATTTGTCAGTTTGTCATCACCTCTCAGTTCCTCAATGGCAGGGACTGTATTTGCCTCTTTTTGTATCCCTAGTGCTTAGTACATAGCTGGCCATCATCCTTCATTCTCCAAAAGGAACAACGTGACATCACCATGATAAAGTGAAGTTTCAGCATGTCCGACTGTGGCCGATCAGACCAATATGAGCTCGGAATGCTCCACCACAGATTGGGCGCAGACGGTCCATGTGAACATTTGGGGTGGACTCTCCATATTTGCACATCCTACGTTTACTTTGTGCTGTCTCAATTCTGCTTTGTTCATAGAGCACAGAACCCTTTCTGATGAGGGCACGTCATGCTGACTGGCCCCATGCCAGTGTCTCCCATGTCACACAATTAAATCCAAAGTTCTTGAGAGAGACCTTGAGAGTGTCCCTGTATTGCTTCTTCTAGCCACCATGTGATCGCCTGCCCCATGCAAGTTCTCCATAAAATAAGTCTTTTGGACAAGCATACACTTTACATTGGAACAACATGGCCAGCCCATCAGAGCTGTGCTCTCTGAAGCAGAGTTTGAATACTTGGCAGTTCACTTTGAGCAAGGACTTCAGTGTCTGGTACCTTATCCTGCCAGGTGATCCTCAGAATCTTCCTAAGACAGTTCAAGTGGAAGCGATTCAGTTTCCTGGCATTGCACTGGTAGAGTGTCCATGTTTCACAGGCATACAACAATGAGGTCAACACAACGGCTCTGTAGATCTTCAGCTTGGCAGTCATCTAATGCCTCTTCTCTCTCAAACCTTTCTTTAGAGCCTCCCAAACACTGAGCTAGCTCTGGCAATGCTTGCATCAGCCTCATTATCAATGTGTACATCCCTGGAAAGTACACTACCAAGGTAAGTGAACTTATCCACAGCATTCAAAACTTCTCCATTTGCTGTATCCAATGGTTCCACATATGGATGGTGTGCTGGTGACTGATGGAGCACCTGTGTTTTCTTGGTGTTAATTATTAGGCCAAAATTAGCACAGGCAGCAGAGAGCTGATCCATACTTTGCTGCATCTCAGGTTCAAAGGCTGCGTTGAGTACACAATCATCAGCAAACAGAAAATCATGCAGCAACCCTCCCTCCACTTTGGTCTTGGTAATAGTAGGCACTTAATAAATGTTTACTGACTGAATCTCATTCTATCTGTGTAACACCAAGCAAGTCTTGTCTCCCCTTTTGAACCTCAGTTTCCTGATCTATAAAGTGAGAAGATTGGGCTGAACAAGGTCCCTTCCAAATTTGGATCCATGATGTTATGAAAGCCCAATCCTTGGGGGTCTCCACCAAGAGGCTAGATAACCACTCATCCAGGAGATCACTGGCAGTGGGGTGGGGGATGTTTCCCATGTATCTGCTGAGCTAGCTAGCCTCAGCAATTGTTTCCAGCTCCTAAATCCTGGGAAGTCTCAGTTTCTTCTTCCATGACTTGAGATGTCAGCTCCCAAACAAAGTTTCCTTCCATCATTACCACTGTAGGACCCAGATCTTCTAGTTCCAAGGCATGGGTTCTTTCCCTCTCACCTGGGTGCTGACACCCTAGTCATGGCTGTAGGACTTTGCAAAGCAGTCCTGGCACAGTGGATACAGAGACAGGTACTGATCCACCCTGACAGCAGGTACTTCCTCACCAAAAAATGCTTCCAACCCCCCAAAATTCCAAGTCCAGACCCCAAAACTGCCTCACCTGCTCCTTGCTGCTCAGCTGGGGTGCGAGGCACCACAGGTATCGTTGTCCTCTACAGATAAGGAAACTGAGGCTCTCAAAGTTGTAAAGGGGCAGACCCAAAATGAGATGGTGAATTGGGTGCAACCTTTAATGTAGGACAATCTCCATCTTTTACAGAGGAGTATACTGAAATACACAGGGGTGAAAGTGACTTGCCCAGAGTCACACAGTCAGTCTATACAGCAGGATCTGAATGCAAGTCTTGTGAATTGAACCCTGTGCTCTCTCCACGGTGCTTGGAAGTGGGATCAAAGACAGGTCTTTCCTGACGCCAAGTCCAGCATCCTTTCTAGGGCTCTCTTGACTGGGGGGGAAGTTTAGGGAATAAGTATTTATGTGGCATTTATATGCCAAACATCTTACCAAGCTCTTTATAAGTATTGTCCACAACAATCCTGTGAGGTAGGTGCTGTTAAATGTTATCCATTTTATAGATGAGGAAACTGAGGCAATCAGTGGTTCAGTGACTTCCCTAGGGTTACACATCTGGTGAGTGTCTGAGGCTGAATTTGAACTCAGGTTTTCCTAAGCCCAAACCCAATGCTCTGTGCACTCTGGTGCCCCCAAGCTGTCACTACCCCATGAAGCATTGTTCTTACGTTAACCAGCTTGGGGGCACTGGAAATGGGGCCCTACATGGTCAGGCATAAATCATACCTGCTCTTCGTCAGTCCCCACCTGGTAACTGGTGAGAAAGGGGCTGATGTGATGCAATCATCCAGCCTCTAGGATTGTGGGAACCGAGCAGGCTTCAGCCATGGCCAAGCTGGAGGCATCAGCACCAGCCTCCAGGCCAGCGCTGTGCAGGTGTGAGGCATGCATGATCAGGATGGGCACCAGACTACTGCAGCCCAGCTCCTCCCCTGCATGACTCACCAAACTGGTTCCTCCCTTTCCTTCTTTTCTCTTCTCCCTCCCTCTCCCTCCGGAAGATATGTCTCTCTTTCTGGATATTTATCCCTGTTTTTTAAGTCTGATTTTGTATTTGTTTCTACCTTGTCTTTTAGGCCAATAATTATGATAAATATGGTTAACCATTGATTGGCTGAACTATACGTGTCCTTGCTCCAGCACAGTAGAAAGAAGTCAAAAGGGTATGTTTAGAGAAGGAGGGGTAGTGGTGGAGAGGGAGAAAGAGAGGAGAGGGATAGAAAGGAGAGACAGAGACAGAAAGGAGAGACAGAGGCAAACAAACAGAAGGAGATTTAAAATCATGACATATTTCCAGAGTGGGTTCTCTGGCTGGGAGCTTGAAGATGAGATAAAGAATACATTTTCATTCACTTTTACAACTTCTCAGATGAAGGAGAAAGACCACTCTTATCAGAGGCATCCTTAAACCAGGTCCTCTCTATACATGAAAGTGTCAGCAATTGACTGGGCCGGTGTTAGAGGCAGAACCTTCCCCCACCCACACACTTTTTTTTTCTCATTGCTTCCAGTTGGAAAAGAGAACCCTTCCTACAGAGAGGAATGATCAGGGAGTAGCAGCCCAGCAGCAGGTGGATGGAAAGGCACACACATCACTGTTACATTTTCATCCATTGAGCCTTCATGGCTTTGAACCTCCCTTCCTAGACCATTTGGGAATAGACCCACTGTTGGACTAGGATGGTGAAACTCAGAATGAAAAACATTGGCCTGACTCCTGACCTCCCCTTTCCTACCTGAGCACCCTTGGCCTCCCCCGAGCCTAAGCTAGCTCCTTTGTAAGATGAGGGGACAGGTTGAGCTGGCCCCTGATCTCTCATCAGATGGCCCCAGGAGATCTGGCCTTTGATGGCCCTGCCAGCAATGACCAAATCCCCCCAGCCCTGTTTTTGTGGATGGCAGAAGTACAAGCTCTCAGTTCCCCGTTAATTGCTGAGGAACTAATGAAATGCCCCACATCTCTATTCGGTCGGTTTTATGATGTACATTTTACTGCTGGACGAGCTGAGTCATGTAGGAGCCCCCAGAGCTGTGGGCTCTTGGCTCCTGACAAAAGACATTCATGATTTCTCCATCAAGGCAGCACCCCAGCCCACAGAATTCCAAGGGCTTCATAAATGCTTTCTCATGAATTCCCACAGTCCTAAAGCTTCTGGCCAGGTATTACCAGAACCTCCTAGCTGAAGGGGATGTGAGGGATCCTGTCGTTCCAAGCCCCTTAATTTACAGACAAGAAAACTGAGGCCCAGAGATGGATGGTTATTTATGTCCAAGATCACCAAGTAGCCAGAGTTGGATTCAGACACATTTTTCTCTGTGCTAGTTCTATATCCACTTCAGAGATCCACTCTGACCTATACTCCATTTGAAAACCTCTAGAGATAAGGAAATGGACAACCCCCAAGGCAGTCCATTCTACTTTCAGAGAGCTCTGTTCCTGAGGAACCTCTTCTTAGAGAGAGCTGCATCCTGCCTCTTTCTAATTCTACCACCTTATTCCTCTCTCAGCTCTTTGAGGTTAAGAAAAAGTTCAACACCTTCTGGATTTAACAGCCCACCAGATGGTAGAAGGAGCTATAGATAATTGACTTAGAGCTGGGAAGGACCTCAGAAGATATCTTATCCAGTCTTCTTATTTTACAGATGAAAAAATAATGGAGACCCAACTGTATGGAGGGACTTGACCAAAGGCACCAGGCAGTAAGTGGCGGGGCATGATTTGAACCCAGGTTCTTCTAACTCCATGTCCAGAAGTCTTTCCATGCATCATGTTCCAAGTCCCTTCCCCTCAGTCTCACCTCCTCACTCTGTTTCTCCAGTTCCTTCAACAGTTCTATGTGTCACTATTCTTGTAGGATATTCCTAATTGCCTCCTCAGGACTCATATCCATCTGCCAATGTCAACTCCCTTTCACCCCAAATGTGAGGGGGTGCCACATAGTCTAGTGTCCTTGGTGACTAAAAGGAAAATGCTGTCGAATACTTCCTGGCTGGCAACAAAGTCATGGCTAGCATACTGCTGACACTGCTACAGAATTCATCATTCCATCTCTTAATCATGTGCATGTGAATGAGGTGTATTGTTTTGTAGTGTCTTCTTTCCGTAGATGTTTCTTTGTGAAGAGAAAAACACTGGATGCCACCTCTAAGCTGGTCTGGGTTGATCCCTCTCCCCCTTAGGCCAAAGTCCAATGACCAAGGCTCAATTACAAAGAGTTTCCTGCCTGTGCAGCATAGGGAGACCTAGTCTCCAAAAGAAATGTAAAACAATTTTGCATAATGTAGCCACCATATTACTAAGTGATAAGAATACTCGGGCTTCATTTTTATAACTATACATATTTTCAAACTACCACTTTTTCTTTCTGTTAAATTACCTGAGAATTTTCAGCAGAAACAACAGCAGATGGTTTAATGTTATCCAGAATGGCAATGGGCGGGGCAGGGAGGGGGTTGGGGGGTTGGGGAAAACCTGGTTGTGAGGTCTGACTTGGACCCTTACTAGCTCCAACTCTGCCACGAGGAGCCTATGTGACCTTGGCCAAGTTCTCTGCCTTCTCTGACTTTTAGTCTCCTACACTGTGAGATGAAGAGGGTGTCTTAGACAGCTAACTGAGCCCTCCCCAAATGCTCCAGCCTATGCTTCACAAATAGAATCAGGCTGATTAGATTTCCAAAGACAAACTCCCTCTTTTGGTTCTCTAAAACCTTGAACCTTGAACCAGCTGGGTCCCTCCTGCAAGAGGAGAAGCACATCCACACTAGAATCCAGGTTCACTGAGGAGTTGAGACTCCCCAGGGAGAAGTCTTACCACAGCTGTGTTTCCACATTGAGTCACTTCCCTTGCCCTGTCTGAGGTAAGATGGTCCTCCTGTGTATGTGGGTGGGATAGAGGTGGGGGTGGGTGACACCCAGCCCAGGAGTAGAGACTTAGGAGAACAAGACCACACACAAGAAAAACAAAATTAAATAGAAATTTGGCAAAGCCCTTTACAATGAATGCATAGAGCATTCTTCAAATGCAACCTCTTGGATGGGGCCTAAAAACAAAGAATATAGAAAAATGTCAGCGTTTGAAAGACCTTTTGAAAATACAATCTAGAATGTCAGAGACAGTAGGGACCTCAAAACATAGAACATAGATGATCAGAGCTGTGAGGGACCTTAGAACATCTAATGTAGAATGTCTGAGCTAGAAGAGACCTTAGAATTGACAAGGATGGAGCAATGGGGATCTTTAAACACAGAACACATAGAAAGCTATGACAGGAAGGACCCTGAGAATCTAGAACCTGGAATGTTGAGCTGGAAGGAAACTTACAGTGACCAAGGTAGCAGAGACTTTAGAACAAAAACACAGACAATTATAATAGAGAGGGTTGTGAGAAGTTAGAGCCTAGAATGCTAGAACTAAGAAGAAATTTAGATCAAGAAATTTGTGGGAGAGGAGAGGCCTTAGGACAGAGAATACATCAATTTATAATAGGAAGATTCCTTTGAACCTAGAACATAAAATGTTAGCAATGGAAAGAATGTAAGAACACAGAATGTCAGAGATGCAAGGGACCTTAAAATGTAGAATGTATGTAATAATTTCAACAGGTCCTGAGAACCTAGAACTTGGAACATCAGATCAGGAAGGAACTTCAGAACACACAATGTCAAAACTGGAAGATAGGTAAAACATACAACCATCCTGAAAAGGTGAGGATTTGCTGGAATTTTCCTACATAGATCGTAGAATGTGGCAACAAGAAGACACCTTCAAATGAAGAATTCTAACACACCATGTACCCTTCAGGAGAATGAAATGGAGTTCTAGGTATATTTTCTGAAAGCCCATGCCTTAGAATGGAAATAGTCATCAGATAAAATACTTCAAGACAATATTTCCTCTAGCCACCGGAAGCAGTGCTGTTAGATGCTCCTGCTCTGGCCCCTCCTGAATGTGGCCTAGGTCCCAGTGTCTCATGGGAAGAGAAGACATGCCATCATCCCAGCATGAAAAGCCAGAACAAAGGCTTGATGAGACCTAGCAGGATGAATGAAATGCCCTGGCTGCTATTCAAATGGACATATCTATCATTAGTGGAACCAGGGAGCAGAGCCATATTTTCATTCTAAATTTCCAGAGCGTGGGAGGAGAAAGGGCTAGACGGTACTCCTCCTCCCTCTCCCCACCCCCACACCCCACACCCCCAACCAAAGACATTTAGATTATAAACCAGAAGGTGGAGCTGTGTTGCAAGGTAGCTGTTCATAAAGGCTGGTGCTTGGAGAGGGAGACTTAAAGGCTCCTGGAACATGATGGGTGGTTATTATTGGGGAGAGTGGCAGAAATAGCCATCCTGACATCCCCTAGTCTAGACCTGGATTAGGTACTCCTTGTTTGTGATGGGGGCAGGGCAGAGGAATGATGTACTAGGAGGAAGGAAGAGAAGGAGGAGGAGGAGGAGAAGGAGGAGGAGGAGGAGGAAAAGGAAGAGGAGGAGGAGGAGGAGGAGAAGGAGGAGGAGGAGGAGGAGGAGGAGGAGGAGGAGGAGGACAAGTAGTAGTAATTGTTGTTTTTTGGAATCACTGGGACCCAACCTTTCATTTTGCAGAGCCCTCAGGAGGTTAAGGTTGGGAGAAAGACAAACAGACAAAGAGACAGAGAAGAGGAAGAGGAGGGAGACAGAGAGACAGAAAGAGACAGAGAGAGAGGGAGAGAGGAAGGGAGAGAGAGAGAGATGGAGACAGCAGGAGGTGGAGCTCAAGTCTTTTGCAGAGACACAGTCAGGTAGACTCTAGTCGCCTCCTGCAACATAACGTTCTAAATGAGATCTTCTAGGGTGTTTTCCTTTTTCCAGATGGGAGGGAGGAAAGTGATTTCATTGGCACAAAAACTCCAGGTGTGGGAACTCCCTCTGCTAAAGCAGAATCTTATGAAGTTGCCTGAGGCCATGAAAGGCTAAATGCAGTTGGGAGGAACCAAGAGAAGAAAAAGCCACGGCCAGTCCTGCAGGAATCCCTCTCTCTGCACAGGACTGGGATTCTCCATGGTGTCATTGATCCCATGTTGCACTTGGAGTCGAGACCCCCCCTTTGAGTCTCCCTTCCAACACATGGTGGCTGTGTGACTTTGTTCAGGTTTCCCCATCTTCAAAATGGGTACAATTACACTAGCACTACTCCCTTCCTAGAACTATTTTGGCACAAGTTACATAAAGGGTAAATTGAGTCAAAATGAATGGTCTGGAAGTGTCCAGAGGAGCCAGTAAGGTAAGCCCGGAGGAAGAGGGAGGGCCCAGGATGATCATCTCCATGAGGACCTTATTGTCTTCATCTCCAGAACTTTTATGGACCTGAGCCCCCATGTGGGGCCCTCAAAGGAATGTCTGTGTGCATTGTTGGGGCCCAGTCACAGAAGCCCTTTCAGCTGGGGACTCCCAGACTTCTATGGGGCATCTCAGCTCCACCTTCACCCACACTGCTTTGAAGAGCATACAGCAAGGGGGGCACCCTGAGTCCAAAGGTTGGGGTTCCAAGTCCCTTACTAGACCCCTCTCTCACCTCTCTCCAGGAAGGTTTGTGCTCCCTACCCCAAAACCCTTGGGTGGCAGTGAGAGCTCGGACTCACCCTCATAATCACTGTTGACAGTTCCAAGTGGGACAGGTGTTGTAGAGCAATGGTCAGCCTGCTGGATTCAGGAAGACTCAGGCCAAAATCCACCTGAGCAATGAGCAGCCTCTCCTTGGGCTTCCGATAACTCTAGAAAATCGGTCCACAAGCTTTTATTAAATGTGGAAGATGTGCTGGCTGCTGTGCTGAACAGAAGACAAAAACGAGCCTGCCCTCAAAGGGTTTACGCTGTAGTGAAGAGAAAGCTTGTGCTTGGATCAGTGGACAAGCAATGGGTGAACTGGGGGCAGGGAAGCACTCGCAGCCGATGGGATCAGGAAAGGTGAACCTAGAGCTGAGCCTGACTAGAGGAAGGGATTGGCCTCAGCAAAGGGATTCCTGATGTCTCACAAAATCACAAACCTTCAGGATTTCTTTTAAAGTTTCCAAAGCATTTTATATGGGCTAGCTCAGTTGAACCTTAGCACAACCCTGTAAGGTATGTACTGTGGGAGTTTTCATGCTCATTTTGCAGATAGATAAACTGGGACTCAGAGGAATGGTCCCAGTAGACTGCTCACTATCCTCTAGTAGCTCCCTATTACCTTCAAGATCCAATGTACAATCCTCTCTCTGGCTTTTAGATTCCTTCACTGCCTGGCTCTTGCCTATTTGATTATATTTTACTCCCCTCCTAAAGACACTGACTTCCTTAACGTTCCTCACACACTGTTTCTCACTCCTTCTCCCCTCCCCAGGTTGTTAAACTGACTGTGGCTGAGCCTGGAAAGTTCTCCCTCCTCACCTCTGCCTTTTAGACTCCTTCCATCCCCTGAAGGATCAGTTTAGGTTCTAGGTCCTGGAGGTGACTCTAGGTTTAGGTTCTAGGTCCTAAAGGGGTCTGATCCCTTACCCCCAACCAGTTTTCAGTGTTCTCTCCCTCCTCAGATACCTTATACTTACTAATCCATTAACTCTTGTTTCCCCCAAGTAGAATTATTCCATTGAAATGGAGTTGTCTACCTGAAGGCACTTCAGCGATAGAACTCATTCCTGTGGTCTTTGAGGAGGCCTTACTGAGATTGGAAAACTTCAAATGTCCCTCTGAGAGCAGTGGTGCAAATTTAATTACACACATTTTGCAGATGATGAAACAGGCCCTGCAATAAGATACATGGCATCACAGAATATAACGCCCCCACCCACCCACACTGAGAGCAGGAACTATTTCTTTTGTCTTTGCATTTCCAATACCCAGCAGAGTTCCCAGAACATAATAAGTACTTAATATTTTCACTCATTCAAAGAATTGAAACTTAGCAAATTCACAGGGTCATTAAGTGTCAGAAGAGGCATTCAAATGTTGAATGCCCGGCATCGACTCTGGCAGACTGACTCACAGCCCAGTGCAAAGAGGGACCCCCAAGGGACTGCCCTTGACTTTTCAGAGCAGCAGTAACATCACTGGTCTCTGGAGCAGGCAGTTTATTTGGTGTTGTAATGGCAGACAAGCCTGGAGAGATAGGCAGAAGCCAAATGACTGAGGTTGTTACTACATCTCAGTGTCTCTGAGCTGGGAGGGACCCATGAGGCCATCCAGCCCAACCCACAGCTAAGCAAGAATCCTCTCTATGACAGAGGCAACCATTGTTACCCAGTCTTTTCTTGATGACCCCCAGGAGGAAGGAAACCCATCCCACTTAGAGAGCGATCTCCTGGTTAGAGAGTCCTCCCTGGCATCCAGCATGAGATTGCCTGTTGGCAATGCTCTGCCTCTAGAGCCAAGAAGGATAAGACTAATCCCTCTCCCCTATGACAGCCCTCCAAATATTTGATGACAGCTAGCATGTCTTTACCAGATGAAAGATCCCTATTTCTTTCCATCAATCACTTCCCATCCTGACTGCCTTCCTGTGGTGTATCAATGCCCTTCCTAAAAAAGAAATCCTGGAACTGGACACAGTTCATCTAAATAAGGTCTCCTAAAGATGGGGTACTGGGCAACGGGCAACCGTCTCTGTCAGATTCCCCCCATCTTACCCTGGTGCTGATCTCCCCTCTTCAAGGTCCTTTAGTCTGTATTAGTCTCTATGGGAGCATGCTGAACCCCAACAGAATGGAAAGTCCTCCAGGACAGGAGTTACTTTACAATTGTCTGCATATTTCCAATGCCAGCAGAGTTCCTGGGATATAATGAGTGCTTAATAATTTTGTTTCATTCATTCAAAGAAATGAAGCTTAGTTTGACACAAAATAGATGAAGAATAAGAATTATAACAATAATATAGAGAGGTAGCTAGGTGGCCCAGTGCAGAGTGCTGGAGTTGGAATTAGGATGCACCGAGTTCAAATCCCGCTTCAAATAATTCCTAGTTGTGTGACCCTGGACAAGTCACTTCACCTCCATCTGCCTCGGTTTCTTCATCTGTAAAATGGGAGTGATAACAGCATCTACTTCTTAGGGTTCTTGTGGGGATTAAATGAGATATTTGTAGAGCACTTTGCAAATCTTACAGGCCTATGGGACTCAACAAATTCAAACTCAGCCAGTTCCCTCATCCATAAAATTGGTAAGGTATTATTTTATTTTGTATATGTTTGTTTTGTACATGGCATAGAGGACCCTTGGAATTAGAAAGATGAGATCAAGTCCTGCCCCTGACACATACTGGCTGTGTCACCCTGAGCAAGTCAGGTTATCACAGCTCACTGAGCTGAATCTAGGCGAGCTGCTCTCGAGACTATAAATTACAGGTATAGTGCAGACTTGCAACGACTGAGGAAGCTTCCTTGGCTGGGATTTGCCCAGACACCTGTGAAATCGGAGATCCTGTCTCTGATCCTGTTCCAGGACTTACTTTGTACATTCTCCTAAGTGTCCATGTTCTCCTTCATGTTGGAATTACATCATGTCCCCTCCTGGGGCACACGGATAGTTCTGTGTATCCTCAGAATGTAGCACAGAGTCCGGCATACGGTAGGGGCTTCCCCAGTGCCCGCTGAACTAAGAGGTAGGTCACTGCACAAGATTTCATGGGTTTCCTTGGGCTTTTGGTCACCCAAGTGACTCATCTTGAACTTACAGGCTGATGAAACACTCGGGATATCCTTCTGAGCAGAGAACATAGCAGGGTAAAGAGTCAGGCAACTTCATTAGACCACGAGAAGAGACCCAGCTCCCCTCCCCACAGCCAGCCTGGGACCAAGGCCCATCTGTTGGCATCCCTAAGCTCTGCCTGCCCGATGGACAAAGTTTCCCAGCTCTGTCCGGCATTTGGGCTTTCATATGGATCCAGGCAATGCTCTCTCCTCCTCCTGCCCTGGGCCCTGAAGCAATGCGGGGAAACAAACATCCCAGCTAATTCAGTATGGAGACCAACGTTACTAAGATCTGAAACGGAGGAAGATGGACATGAGCCAGAGGGAAAGGTAGTTCAAGGTTGAGAAATCTGGCCGGGGAACCACACGCTGTCTGAGCTTGTGAACATCAAAGAGCCAGACTGGAAAGCTCTAATAATATAATCAAAATTAATATTAATTAATAAAACCTTGCATCCTTGGTGTTACCCCAGGACACAGAACCGTAACAAAATGAAGACATAATAGGCCAGTTAAGTCATTGACGGCCCCCCTGCCAAGGCATGGCTCCCCCTGTGCTTGGTCCTCAAATTGGGCTGGTCCCAGGTGCTCAAGAGCACAGCTTCCTGAGGGCCTCGGTGCAAGGGAAGGCAGTCGGGGAGAGGCCGCTAGCTGACCACTGACCTCTCTTCTTTTTTCAGGATCCATGCCATGCCTTTGTCTGGAGCGCAAGAGGTCTGCCCTGCTCTTCAGGCGAAACTCTTTTTGTGCCTGTTCCCACGGACACCAAAGGGAGTCTCTGGGCCCCTGGGCATCCCTTCTCCTGGTCACTCGTGTCATCAAGTCCGGTGGTGGGGCAGAGACAGGAGCAGAAGAGCTAACTCACCAGTAGGAGGGGAGAAGTTACAGGATAGGAACTCAGCTCTAAGTCAGGGCCCCTATCGCCGGCCCCTACTGAGCCCTCACATTAATCACCTTACTGAGGACCTGGTCTGACCCAGTTACAATTCTTGAGTTGCCCTCTGGCACTGTGGAATGGACTGCTGTGGGGAGAGCACCTCAGCAATCCCCATTCACAGGAACTCAGAGTGTCCCAGAGCCATAGGATCAGAAATTGTGTGTTGGAAGGGAGCTTCAATCCCAGAGTCATCTCTGGATGGCCTCTAATTGGGTGTTTTCTAAAGAGGATGGACAGGCATGGGTCAGCTGAGATGGCCTCTGAGGCCCCCCATCTCTGAGGGCTCATAAAATGGCCCAAGCTTCCCAATCTGTACAGAGAAGTGTCTCCATGAGACTGAGCTTTCTGGAAACAGAGCAGACCCTAGCTAGAGCACCTTAGAAAGCGCTTTGCACCAGACAGCCCAGCAGAGGCACTCATTGCCAAGGGGGCTATCTGGGGTGGGGGAAGACTGGTTATCACTTGTTTGCTGTTGGTTTGGAAGTTCAGGTTTGTTTGTAGTGGATTTTGGAGACTAAGACACAGCCCAGAAAGTGTAAGCAATAAAGAAGGCTTTAGGGATGAGAGTGGTAGTGTTGGAAGGGACCTTGGAACAGTCGCCCAGGCAGGAACTTTGGGCCAGAGGATGGCAGAGCTACAGGGAGACTGGGGGAACAAAACATGAACCATCAGGACCAGGAGAAGCCTTAGAACACGGAACACAGAACGGGAGCCTGGGAAAATACCTGTGGACACGGAGTGCCAGTGACTCTTGGTCAGACATGGAAGAAGTGGTTTTGCTTGACTAAGCAAATGTAAAAGTTTGGAGGGTTTTCATTTTATTGCTCTATGATGGAAAAGAAGGGGAGGGAGAGAAAATAAGTGCTTATAAATGTAAATACATACATATGTGCACACATGAATATGGAAGGTGGCGCTCAGAGGATGGGGGGCAGGGCCCACACAAGTGGGGGGATGCACCTCAGCACAGCAGAGCAAAACAAGAAGTGAAAGTCTGTTTCAAATCTATTATTTTACAGAGGAAGATACTGAGGTTCCAAGAGGCCTATTAACAGTCCCCCTAGTTCACAGAACCAACTATTGGCAAAAAGAGGTTTTGGACCCAACTCTTTGGACTTTCAAATTAATGATAGTTTTAGGATTTAAATTTAACAAATATTTATTAGGCATCAATGAGAGGGGGAGAAAGATATGGCTAAGACATAGAATCTTCCTTCAGCAAGTTTACAATCTAGTGGCAGAGGCAAAAACATGGACGCAGAAAACTGTTTTTCCATCTCTATCTATCCCTGTCTCTCTGTCTCTGTCTCTTTCTCTGTGTATCTGTCTGTCTCTGTGTGTGTGCCTCCCTCTGTCTCTATCTATCCCTCTCTCCTCTCTCTGTCTCTGTATGTGTCTCTGTGTGTCTCTCTCCCATCTCACTTCTGTGTGTGTCCGTCTCCCATCTCCCCTATCTATCTGTCTCTGTGTCTGTCTCTCTGTATCTCTCTGTCTGACTTCCATCTTACTTCTCTCTCTGTCTCTCTCTCTCTCCACCCCCCCTCATTCTCTCTCTCTCCAGAGAGAGCCTCTGGGTGGACAGGTGCCCTGACATTCCCCTGGGTGCTCTATGAGCTCATCTCTCACTCTTCTCTAGGAGCAGTTTTCCAATATGCAGAGATAGTGTTTCTGTTACTTCACACCTTTGTCTCCTTTATAATCTTTTAGAACCATCCGGTCTGTGTGATTTACCACCTTTTATGGTTCCCAAGATAAAACATCATTTCCTCTTAGAGGGAGCATTCTCCCCAGACACCTTCTGTCTACCCATTACAACTGCTTCTGGGATGCCCTCCCCTCCACCCACGTGGGGCCCTTCTTACATACTCCAAAGCTCTGTGCAGCCATCCTTGGACCTGGCCCCACCAGGGCTCTGCACACGTAGGCTGGGGTGTGAGAAGGCTCATTCAAGAGAACCCAGACTGAGGAGCCTTTGGCTCAGATATCACCGAGCTTGGGTGGCAGTTGCCAGAAATGACCCAAGCTACCGGCCTGCCTGGATTGGGGGCCTGTGGCCTTTGCGCCATGTGCCTTCATTTGGATCCTCCATAGCCAGCTCCCTGCTTTTGTCATGTGCTCCCTCCCTACCATCTGGCTTAGCCTGCTAGCTTCCTACCTCCCCACCCCCGTCTGGTCCTGGCCATTCCTAAAGACTTGTTTGAACTCTCCAGATTCCCACTTTTCCAATTCACCAAAGTCAGGATGTCACTGGGCTCTCCCACTAACCTGTACTTGATGTCACTATCTCCACTGCCATCCATGACACCTCTAGGTTTGGCCCAATGTGGCTTCAGATCCTTGTCACTCCTCAGCTTCCCATTTACAGAGATTCATCTCTCAGTACTTCTATTTTGGGATGTCGAGTTAATAGGAACAGAATAAAATAATTTATAAAAAGTAAATGGGGCACTGAAAAGTGGCTGTTTAATTACCATTTTCCTTGTCTTTATGTTGCTGCAGATATTCTGTCTCCCCTGTTCATCTAGAAACTTAATTGTTCAGAACAAATGCACGTCTGTGCAGACCTCTCCTAAAGAAATCACTTCAATGGCCGTCATTTGAAATGCAAACTCCACCCTGGAGAGACTGAAGTTTATTCATTTAAATCATGACTTGTTCATCCTCAACACTTGCACGTAATAAAATGGCTAGACCACTGGATTTGAAGACAGCAAGACCTGAATTTGAATTCTGCTTCAGACATTCATTAGGTGGGTTAGCTCAGGCAGATTACTTCCCTTCTCTGTGCCTCAACTCCCTCATCTGTAAAATAAAGTGGTTGGAAGGAAAGACAGCTAATGTTCCTTCCAGCCTTAACTCTATGATCCTGTGACCTTTCCCACAGCTGGATCCCCACAGAGTAATGATTACCACTCCAGCCTAGGGGATACAAGAATGTCTTTGCCAGTGCAACCTGAAGAAATGAAGGGAAAATGGAGGTGGTTCCGTTTGAATGATCGGATCATGGCAAGGCCCACTCAACCCTGCCAATACTCTTAGGACTGAGTGCAGGCTTGTCCATCATTTTGGAAGGTGGACAGACAACTTTGCCTGTCCTGACAACTGGCTCTCTGCCTGGCTGCTAATGAGAGGAGGTGAGGGGATAATTGCTTTAGAAAGAGCATGGCATTACCCTGTAGGTGGATGTCTGAGGAGTGGGATGAGGGAGGGAGAGAAGATCCCGGCAGGCAAACGGGTTTGCAAAGCTCAACTTGCTTACCTCTGTTCTCTGGTTTGTCAGCCTCCTTGGTTGGCTCAAGATTTGTAACCTGGAAAAGAAAAGACTTAAGGGAAACATCAGTCACCTAGCATTTATTAAGTGCCTACTACATGCCAGGCACTATTAAGTACTTGAAGGGCTGTCCCATGGCAGAGGGCTCCAAGAGGACAGGAGTGGAAGCCATGACTAAAGTTTCAGAAGCCAACAGAATCATGGATCTCAGAATTGTCTAGGAGGCCAACTCACCTGCAAAGGAATCCCATCCATAACATGTCTATAAGACAACATACCCATAACACTGGTGGTGAGCTTCAAGCCAAAGATGGAGGACCACTGGTCAGTTTTTTAATAAGAATAATAATTCTGAAGATATGGTCCAAATGGGGCAAAGAGCCTGAAAAGAGTGCCACCTCCTTGTTCCAAGACACCATCCTCCTGTACACACTAGCCTCCTGTACACACATCCTCCTGTACACACAGCCTCCTGTACACACCATCCTCCTGTACACACCAGCCTCCTGTACACACAGCCTCCTGTACGTACAACCTCTTATACACACAGCCTCCTGTACACACAACCTCTTGTACACACAGCCTCCTGTACACACAGCCTCCTGTACACAACATCCTCCTGTATACACAGCCTCCTGTATACACAGCCTCCTGTACATACAACCTCTTATACACACAGCCTCCTGTACACACAGCCTCCTGTATACACAGCCTCCTGTACACACAGCCTCCTGTATACACAGCCTCCTGTACACACAGCCTCCTGTACACACAGCCTCCTGTACACACCATCCTCCTGTACACACAGCCTCCTGTACACACCATCATCCTGTACACAACATCCCCCTGTACACACCATCCTCCTGTGCACACAGTCTCCTGTACACACAGCCTCCTGTACACACAGCCTCCTGTACACACAGTCTCCTGTACACACAGCCTCCTGTACACAACATCCTCCTGTACACACCAGCCTCCTGTACACACCATTCTCCTGTACACACCAGCCTCCTGTACACACCATCCTCCTGTACACACCAGCCTCCTGTACACACAGCCTCCTGTACACACAGCCTCCTGTAGACACCATCCCCCTGTACACACAGCCTCCTGTACACACAATTCTCCTGTACACACCATCCTCCTGTACACACCAGCCTCCTGTACACACCATCCTCCTGTACACACCAGCCTCCTGTACACAACATCCCCTGTACACACAGCCTCCTGTACATACAACCTCTTATACACACAGCCTCCTGTACACACAATTCTCCTGTACACACAGCCTCCTGTACACACAGCCTCCTGTACACACCAGCCTCCTGTACACAACATCCTCCTGTACACACAGCCTCCTGTACACACAGCCTCCTGTACACACATCTGCCTGTACACACAATTCTCCTGTACACAACATCCTCCTGTACACACATTTGCCTGTACACATCATCTTCTTGTATACACACCATCTTCCTGTATACACAGCCTCCTGTACACACTATCTTCCTGTACACCCGGCCTCCTGTACACACAGACTCCTGGGAAGGTGCACATTCCCTTTCTTGGCTACCCTATCATGCTGTTGGTGACCACTGGGCTTGCTGTCTACTAAGACCCCCAGATCATTTTCACACACGCTATTTTCTTGCCATGTCTCCTCTATCTGGGACTTGTGCTTTGAACCCAAATGTAACATGTTACATTTATCTATGTTAACTTTTATGTGCCTTGAGTCATCTACCCTCTGTGGTCATTTTGAATCCTTACTCCATTATCCAGCCAAACGGCACAGTGCCTACCCAGCACATAGTAGGTGCTTAATGATGTTTATTGACTGACTGATTGCTACAGGAACTCTCCAGAATTTCTTATCAATCTGCAGATATGGAATGAGCGACCTCTAAAAACAATGTTTTCTATAATCATAATAGTGATGAAAGTCATAATGACAATAAAGCACCTACTACGTGCCACTCATAATGCTAAGTGCTTCACAAATAATTCTCTCATTTGATCCTCATCACAGCCCTGAGGTGTAGATGCTACAATGATCCCCAGTTTACAGATGAGTTCGCTGAGGCAGACAGGGGCTCAATGACTTGCCCAATGTCAACTACTAGTTGGAGGTCATATTTGAACTCAGGTCTTGACTCTAAGTGCTCTATGCACTGAGTCTCCTAATCATGTATCCCTAAGATTCCTACACCTGGGCACAGAATGGACACTTAAAGGAAATTGTCTGAAGGGAATTTCTCTTCAGCTGGGGATAGTCTTTGGCAAGGGAAAGAATATCCGCCCCAGGGGAGCCAGGTCTGAATCCTGGATGCTGCCTTCTGCCCGCTGTGGCTTTCAACACATCATTGAACCTCCCAGGCTTCAGCTTGGTGTCTATGCAGTGAGGAACCTGCACCAGACAGCTTCTGAGGCCCCTTCCAACTTCCATCTATGACCCTATGATCCAAGGGCACTCTACCCAGTGGCTCTCCTGAGCCCAGGGAAATTCCAGGGCAAGATTAATCTGGAGACACTTCTGTTGCTGCTTTGCACAACCCGTTTGTCGATAGGATTTTCCTACTTACAATGAGCTGGGTGTTGGGCCAAGAAGGATACTACTCCCCAGTGACACACATCACACAACTTTGGGAGTTACAGAGATGGTCAACCTGAGCTCCTGGGGCTGATAAAATGCCTGCCTTGGCGTTTCCTCTCCATATTGGTAAAACATGGCTTTGCATCTTTCTCTCTCTCTCTCTCTGTCTCTCTGTCTCTCTCTCTCTCTCTCTCTCTCTCTCTCTCTCTCTGTCTCTCTGTCTCTCTCTCTCTCTCTCTTATCCCCTCTCTCTTTCTCTCTCTCCTTCTCTCTTTCTCTCTGTCTCTGTCTCTGTCTCTCTCATATCCCTCTCTCTCTTTCTCTCTCTCCTTCTCTTTCTCTCTTTCTTTCTGTCTGTCTCTCTCTCTCTTTCACACACACACACACACACTCTCACACACACACACACACACACACACACACACACACACACACACACTGAATTGCTAGACCTTTCCAGCCAGGTGGGGCAGCCCAATGTGCTCTGCTGGCCCAGCCTTCAAGACACTAGATTCACATTCTCCAAGTAATGAGACCTCAGAGCAGATCATCAATGGAGGAGAAAATGATCCCAAATATGACCCCTTCTTGGAGATGTCCACCCTCAGGCCCCTTGAGCCAACAGGCAGAAATAGCCAGGTAAGAAGTCAACATCTCCAACCAGCTAAACAATGGGGATTGTATTTACTGCAGCGATTTGCTGCAAATGGAAGTGAGTCTAGCTGAGACATTTGCTTTACCCTAATTGCCTGTGAAGCTTCCAAACATCCGACTCCATGGGAGTGAGTGGCCAGCTTCTCTGGCAGAGACCTTCCCACTGGACTCACATTCAGGGGCCTGTCAATCACAGGGCCAATCTCCCTTTCAAGATTAAGCCTTATTAACCTCCTGACTGGATTTGACTGATGATCACTACCCCCCAGACAAAGGAAACCCACCCTCAGGTTGCCAAGCCTCTCATCCTGGTTGAGAGCTCCCCAAACTCGCTGGCAAGGATGAAAGGATCAGTCAAACATCTGTTCTTTGCGACCAAGGCAATGAAGATAACATCGTGAACAATAAAAATAAGATAGGGAGGCAAGGCTGGTGAGAGCTTCTGCTGACTGAGAGGTCTAGAAACCATACAGGGCACAGAGACAGAAGGCCTTGTCCACAAGACTAGCCCTGTGTAAGGGCTGAACCCAACAGCACCTTGGCAGAGGGATCCATTTCCCATCCTAGCATCCCGTCATAGCTGTCTAGAATCGGAAAGCAAGTCTACCAGGCCTGGGAACTTCTATTGGGCTAGACCAATATGGAGCAAATTAATTCACCCAGTCAGTGAGATAGTAAGAGGTAGGTCCTCGAGGGCTTTTGTTTCATTCAGAAGCAAAGCCTCTCACTGTACCATCCTGGGAAGAGGATTTAAAAGAAGGCAGGAAAGAAAGTTTACAGGAGAGATGAGAACCACAGAATCTCAGATCCAGGAGGGAATGCAAACTGAGAACAGACAGCACCCAAGAAAGTAGAAATGATAAGATCAGAGTTGGGAGGACCCTTAGAACACAGAATACAGAATTAGGACTGGGAGGGACCTACAGATATAGGACTTAGAATTTCAGAACTGGAAGGGACTTTAGGAACATAGAATGTCAGAACTGAGAGAAACCTTAGAACACAGAATATTGAATTTGAGAAGTACCTCAAAGCATCGAAGTCATAGATGATAGGAGTCAGAAAATAAAGAAGGAAGGGAGGGAGTGAGGAAGGAAGGAAGGAAGGAAGGAAGGAAGGAAGGAAGGAAGGAAGGAAGGAAGGAAGGAAGGAAGGAAGGAAGGAAGGAAGGAAGGAGGAGAGAAAGAAATGGAGATGAGGAGAGATAGAGGAAGAGATAGACAATGGGAGAGTGAAACACGCTAAAATGAAGTAAGTATGAGAGAGAGAGAGAGAGAGAGAGAGAGAGAGAGAGAGAGAGAGAGAGAGAGAGAGAGAGAGAGAGAATCTCGAGGAAACAGATTCCCCAGAGCACTGTAAATCTGGTGGAACTTCTTTCCAGATGCTGCCTTTTCTATGGGCAGGAAGACAGGCACTGAAGACCAAACCAAAGCTGAGAAGGAGGAGGAGAAGGAAAAGGTAAAGAGTAAGGAAGTGGAGGAGGAGGACACCAGACCCCAAAGCACACGAAGCTCATGCTGTTGAAACGAGAACCTCGAGATTCTTGGGGAAGGATATCTGAGACAGACCAAGGGCAACAGATACCCAGCCTTCACTTGCATTTTCTCCATGCTTCTTTGGGAAAGGAGCCATCTGAGGGAAGTCAAGACCTTGGAACTGAATCCCTGCCCAACTGAAAACAAATGCCTGGTTACCAGAGTTCCAGAAGCAGGGGGTGTGGGAAAAACCTGACTGGAGCAAGCAGCCTTTTGGAGATGGTCTTCATCAGAAATCTGGGGAATAGCATCTTTGATTGAAGATCACCTGCAGGCCTCTTTTACCCCAATATTGGAAAGTTGTCTTGGCCTGGGAAGCAACTCGAAGACTTTATTTGTACCTCTACACCACATAGCTGAGTTTTTGAACCCAAATATAAGTATCCCTCCCAGCTCAGTTATCTGCCAATTGAACAACATGGATAACCTGTGCATTTCTTCTAGTTCTTGAGGATGTATCCTGAGCTGCTACTCACTGACAGTTATTTGTCATGACATGCACATGGAGGAGGGAAAATTCATTTTCCCAAAAGCTTCTAAGATAATTTACAATTCAAAATCTCTGAGCTGTGATTCTCTGCCTGCACAAGGGGTCTCTTAAGACAAGAAATCCTTGCTCTGTCAACTTTATATCGCCAAGTATTTCCATTTTCTATTCAAGAAAAAATAGGCATTAAGCACCTAATGTGTTCTGTGATCCTCCCATCTTTTTGTGTTATTTCCTTTAGTTGACTCATAGGAGGTTCTGAGAGAAAACCAACCTTCTCTTGGTGACACCAAGGGAAAAGATGAGGTGTCTTACTAGAACTAAATCTCAGAATCACAGAAGGACAGAACCCAGGAGGAGGGAGGGATGTAGAGGTAATCCAGGCCAATCTATCAGGCAACCAGAATGTCCTTCACCATGACATGCCCTTCACCCCAGAACAGCCAGAGAGGGGACCTGAGCCCTGGAGAGTCTATCTGTGGTGGGGTCACTGCAGGCCAGGGACCAGAGAGAGAGATGGAAACCTGAGTTAAAGAGCAAGGGGATGATGGTTCCATTAGGGTCACTTCCACCTAGGGCCCTCACATCCTGCCTCTTCCCCAATGAAACATTCACTTTACCTGCCTCTTCCCAAAACCTGTTTCCTTCTTCACCTCAGTTTCCTCATCTATAAAAATGAGGATAAAGCCCACCCCAAAGTTTTGTCTAGTCATGTCAACACACATTTCGTAAGCACCTATTCTGTTTCAGGCACAGTGGTAAGTATTGAGGATACACAGAAAGGCAAATAACAAGGAAACAACTCCTTGCAAATACGCTTCGTGGAGGACAGATTGGGGTAATCAACAGAGGGGACACACTGGAACGAAGAGATAGATCAAAAGGACTTTGTAAAGCTTACACACACCCCAAAATGTGAGCTGATGTTATAATCATTTCTGGTGTCAATGACCAACCACAAAGTTCTTTGAAGACATAGGACCAGGTCATTCCACCCTCCTATTTGCCTCATAACAACTGAGCAAATGGGGTGGCCTGAAGTCAAAATTTAAGAAATGTTTGTTGATAGACAAAATGATTGATATGATTAGAAGCAGCCCCAGGCAAATTCAATAAAGGGTGATTATTTCTAGAACCAAGTCCCAGGTGAAAGACTTTGATGTTAATGTAAGAATAGACCACAAGATGTTAGAACTGGAAGGGATTTTAGAACATAAAACAGTGAATGTCAGACCCACAAAAGAACTTAGAACATAGATAATGAGAGCAGAGGAGGGATATAGAACAAAGAACTGCATAGGCAGGAGGGAATTTAGAACACAGAATGCTGGAAAGCCAACTTAAGAGATATTTGAAAACGGCAGAGTTGAGAGGGACCTTTGAAAACAGAACAGAGAATTAGACTTGGGAAGACCTTAGAACATAAACTATAACATCCAGAACAGTAAGGTGGCACGGTGGGTAGAACACTAGATTGGTGGTCATGTAGACCTGAGTTGAAATGTAGACCCACTTCAAATACCTACTTGGCTACATGACTCTGGGCAAGTCATCTGATTCAGCCTCAGTTTCCACATCTATAAAATGAGGTAATAATAGCACCTACTTTTCAAGGTTGTTGCAAGGGTCAAATGATCTAATAATTGTGAAGTGCTTCATGAATTTTAAAGAGTTCTTGATATAAATGCTAGCGATTTGTTCTGAAAACACAGCACTGTGTGAATTACTTGGAAAGAGAAATAATTTTAATATAATTTCATTTTGTGAGAGCAATGTCTATGCATGTATGTTTCTACTGACACTAGGCTGACTCAGAACTCTAGTCTTTACCAACTAAAAGCAGATTGTGCTGGTTTCCCCTACCTCTAGTCAGTTCTATGTTCATGGAGCACCAGATTTCATGCCATATACAAGTTTCATTGTGCCCTTTAGTGTGTGTGTGTGTGTGTATGTGTGTGTGAATTTAAGAATATAAGTTTTGAGGGAGCTTATAAAAGTTATAATTCTTATAGAGCACACTTCAGTGACTAGTAGAGATATTGCAATAGTTGTTGGTATAGTGAAGTCAAGTCTTTCAAGCACACAATGAGACAGGGTCACTTGCACCAGAACATAAAAAAAGTGGAGTTGAACATGAAAAACAGCAGCAAGGACTGTGAAATGTTGCTGAAAAACACCTTCACCTTCACAAAATAAATAAAAGCCTTCGGAAGGTCCTCACATCTGGAAGGGTTGTTAATGATTTCCTCTCCAATGCCTTGTAATCTTCAAGTTGGAAGAACACTGAGAAGATCAGGTTATTTGGTCTTATAAAAAAATGTTAAACATTGCTATGATTAACATAAAGGCTGGAGTACTAAAAGGTCATTTTTTCTGTTGAAATTCACCTTTTCCTTGATGGTTATTTTGTTGAGTCATTTTAGTTGTGTCAGACTCTCTGGGATCCCACTTGGGGTTTTCTTGGAAAAGATACTGGAGTAGTTTGCTATTTCCTTCTCCAGATTATTTTACAGATAAGGAACCAAGGTAAACCAGGTTAAGTGACTTGCCCAAGGTCACACAGCTAGTAAGCATCTGAGGTGAGATTTGAACTCATTCTGATGAGTCTTCCTGACTCAACGTCCAGGGCTCTATGCACTGTACCACCTAGCTGCCTTTGATGGCAACACCTAACCCACTGTCAGAAGTCCATTTGAATCCATGAGATCTGAGCATTTTTGTCCATCTGTAAAATGCCCCCTCTATTTTTTTTAACTTCCAGTGGTCCTAAAAGCCTTATCTTATTGCAGGAAAGTGATAAATGAACTGATACATTGAGAAACAAAATTGTTCTGAAATTGAAGAAATTCTCAAATTGAAATGTAACGCGACTTGGAATCATGCCCCTGTCACAAAAGGCTAAGAAATGTTTTCTGAAAGATGCAGGTGAAGTGCATCAATGCCTTGGAAATTCACCTGACTTACATACCCCATCAACAATCTAGGGTCTATGGTCAGATGTAGGTTTGAAAAAGCAGACTGATCCTCAAAGGCACCCTTAATATTCACAATCAAAATGGCATTTCATGGTATGTTGGCTAAAGAATGTATGTTAGTATCTTCTAAACAACTCAGTGCCAAACCATGTTAAAATAAGGCTCTATGGCAAAGGGAGGCACGCTGATATGGCGGGGGGGGGGGGGTTAATATGTTTTTAAAAAGTTGTAAGTCTTGTTGTGTGAGTCAATCAATGTAATTATTTTACTTTGCCCCAAGTAATTAGTCTACAGAACCTAGAACCTAGAAAGCTAATCCAGGAAGGGACCTGGGAGAACATTTAACCCAACCCTTTCAGGGGACAAATGAGTAAACTGAGGCCCAGAGAAGAGGATTCATTTGCTTAGGATGGCAAAGTCAGTTAGTTCCTGAACTGAGCCTTTGCCCTTTCTGCACTACCTTCACCTACAAGGGATTCTCAGAATAAACCTGAAAAGGGCTTCAGTGAATACAAGCTGGTCCTCCAGACTCCCATTAGCAGTCCAACAGTCAGGATGACTGAATGTTTGGTGCATGTCCCTCTACTGGAAATGCACCACTGTTGTACCCAATTCTAAAGCTGGGTAGAAAGGGATGGGGGCAGGGGTTGGAGAAGCCAGGGAGTGGGAGAGATGTATGTGGCCCAGCCTTATGTGCTGAAGGACAAATGGTTTCCTCCAAGAGCTAAGTGGAACGTTCTGGGAGGTGAGAAGTGCTGCAGTGTCAGGAGTCGTGGGCTCTGGACTGCTCTGCTAGGGACTTGGCAGTGTGGCCTTGGGTAAATCCATTTCCCTCTCTGGGCTGCAACATCTGCAAGTATAAAATGAAAGAGTCAGAGCAGATGATTTCTAAGGTACTTCTCATTTGTGACTCTGCTCTAAGGCCCCGCCTCATTCTGACATCCTGTGATCTGGGGTCCCTCCCAGCTCTGACATGCTGGGTTCTAGGGCCCCTCCCAGCTCTGATATCCTGTCCCTCCCAGCTCTGACATCCTATGGTCTAGGGTCTCTCCCAACTCTGACATTCTGGGTTCTAGGGTCCCTTCCAGCTCTGACATCCTATGGTCTAGGGTCCCTCCCAGCTCTGACATCCTATGATCTAGGGTCCCTCCAAGCTCTGACATGCTGTGTTCTAGGGTCCCTCCCAGCTCTGACATCCTATGGTCTAGGGTCCCTCCCAGCTCTGACATCCTATGGTCTAGGGTCCCTCCCAGCTCTGACATGCTGGGTTCTAGGGCCCCTCCCAGCTCTGATATCCTGTCCCTTCCAGCTCTGACATCCTATGGTCTAGGGTCTCTCCCAACTCTGACATTCTGGGTTCTAGGGTCCCTCCCAGCTCTGACATTCTGGGTTCTAAGGTCCCTTCCAGCTCTGACATCCTATGGTCTAGGGTCCCTCCCAGCTCTGACTTGGCATGCTCCCCACCAGCTCCCGCTCCCCACCTCCACCCTTTAGACACTATCTCAATGAGGATTGTTGTCTTGTGTTGAGCAGCAGTCACAAGGCATTTTCCTTGCAAAGGTAGATGATGGACTGGGGAACATGAGAACACATTTTAATTAATGCTGGAAGTCCAACCAGCTTTCTGTGTGTGATTCACTCCATTTCAGCTCTGTTCTCCACAAACCCAAGTAACTCCAGCTTTCATCAGGCGCCAGGGGAAGCGTGGGCAGAGCCGCCATAAAGGAACAATTTTCTCTTGTTCCCAACATGTTGGGAGTTTTGGGGGAGGTGGTTGAATACACCCCCCAGTCATTCTCTTGGCTTTGCTCCTTCCCTAGGCATCTGCATTCCTTTTGGGGGCCTCCTCTATCCCCAACCCTTTGTGTCCACACTACCGTTCACACTTGTAACCTGACTCAGGCTGGGCATTTCACATACCTGGTGGGAGAAAGGCCCCTCAGAGGGGAGGCGGTCAGGGGACTCTGGGCCCTGCACATTCTCTGGGACAAGCTCTTAATCAGCAGCCCGACCCGAGGAGAGCTCACCAAGGGCACGTTAATTACCAGGTCACAAGATAAAAGGGCCAGCCTGGCCCTGAGGCCTGCTTCTCTGGGGGGAAATGAGCTGCGATTTACCTGCATGAAAGGACAGGAAGTGCCCCCAGATTATCCAGGCGGAGGCCAGCCTGGCCCAGGGGAAACCCAATCCAGCCCAGTGGCTGCCCCAAGAATGAAGAAGGGGGTCAGCCCCTGGACCCTGGGGGAGCTGGATCAACATCCCAGGCCCGGACGCCAGGCATCTCTGGCCTGGGTTTTCTCAGCCTAGGTGGAAGGAGCTGTCCTTGCTGGGGATGGGGGTGGAGGTTGGGCAATTCCTCTCTTCCTGTCTCGGGAATCCCGTGGGGTTGTGAAAGAGCCCAGGATTAGGGGTGGGGGTAGAGGACATCGGTGCAAACTTTAGATCTACCAGGACAGCCACGGCTACGGGTCAGTCACTTTCCTGCCTCAGTTTCTTCATCAGAAAATGAAAAAGTTCAATAGGATGATCTCTGAGGTCCCTTCCAGCTCTGATTCTGTTGATCTTAGAGCACCAGTTGAGTCACATGCATTTATTAAGCACTTACTGTGTGCCAGGCACCTCAGGACCTAGACTGTAAGTGAAAACACCCCTGACCTCAAGGAGTCAGCATGTACAGTGTACAGAACATGGAAACATGTCCATACGTCTGAATGAAGCCCAGCCTTCTGCTCCCTCCAGACCATCGGTGACAGCACTAACTTTTAAAGGACTCCAAGGTGCTAGCATTTTTCTGACAATAGCTAGAGGTAAACCAAGTCACACAAGGAAGTAGCCTCGATGGGGTCCCAGTTTAACCTCTAATCTCTTTTCCTCATCACAACCCTTTGAGCTTGGAGAAATATCTTCAGGAGAAGCTAGGTGACACCGTAGTGCAGAGAGCCTGACCAGGAGTCAAGAAAGCCTGAGTTCAAATCCAACCTCAGACACGTACTAGCTGTGTGATCCTAGACAAGTCACTTAACCCTATTTGCCTCAGTTTCCTCACCTGCAAAATGAACTGGAGAAGACAGTGGCTAACCACTCCAGTATCTTTGCCAGGAAAGCGTCGGACATAACTAAACAACAGCAAAAGTTATACTCAAGTCTCTCAAAAGGTGATATGGGAGATGAATAAGACTTGTCCAGTTCATCCCTAGAAGACTGAAAAATAAAGGAGAGGTGGGACTGGCAAAGGGTCATAGGTTGTTCATATAGAAAGAAAAAACTTACTAAAAACAAAGAATAGAACCATCTCAAAGTGGGCTGGACCACCTTGGGATTCGACACTCTTCAGATGAAGACCCTGTCGGGAATGCGATGATGATAATTCCTACTTCAAGCGAGCATCAAACGAGCCTCACGTCTCCTACGCACCGCGGTGCCTCCTTCTCTAAGGATGGGATGAGTGTTAAGGTTAGCTAAATTGCACCAGGTGGAATCTGAGCCTGGCTCCATCATCACAGATTCCCCCAGTCCTGGGTGAACTCTGTTTGGACTCTGGAGCTGCCTGAGGCACACACCATAAAGAAGCTGCATCAGTGCTAAACGCAGCAAGGCCACAGCTGTTCTCACACTGCCTACATTGGAGCTAAACCTAGGCTGGGGAAATAGATGTTTTGTCCCAGGGAACTGAAATTGAGAGGATGCTAACAGGCCTGGCACTCGGGGCTTGGCACATAGATTCAGTAATAACTGATCAAGATTGGAAGCTCCCTAAATGAGTGGCTTATCTGGAGGGGAGAGACATGGAGAGATGGAGATGGGAAATGAAGGCTCCACCTAGTCTCCCAGAGGTTTTCATTTTCTCAGGATTTCTTCTCCTTGTGGGGCCATTTATGCCACCTACACTGATATATTTTGAATTAGGTGAGGAGCAAAAGCCTGTAGTCATGCCTGGGCCAGACTCAGGGGTGTCTCCACAGCACTGTCACCAAACAGCCCCTCACACCACAGTTCTGCCCAAGTGATATACCAGCAGACTTCCCATTCTCTCACTTCCTTCCACAGTAGCTTCAACAGGATTGAGGAAAGCCCTAGGCTCCAGTCAACTGTCCCTCTATCATGGCCCCAGATGTTGTACCTCAGTCTGTTTTCTCATCCCCTTCTGAACCTGGAATCTCATTTCATTTCCAGAAGCATCTATTAAGTTCCTACTCTGTGCCAAAAAGTGAGAGAGCATGGCATGCTGCCGAGGACAGAGAGCTGCCTTCAGACTGAGGAAGACCCAGGTTTAAGTTCCATCTCTGACACATTCTGGCTGGGTGACCCTTGGGGAGTCACTTACCTTCCCAAGGCTCCAGACATCTAAGACAAGAATATTTAGAAAAGGAAAAGATCTGTTCTATATTTGTAGAGGGATTTCCTTCCTGAGATTTCCCTCTATGTCATTTTAAAAAACAATTTTATTTAAAGTTTTGAGTTCCAAATCCTATTTCTCCCTGTCTGCCCCCCTCCCTGAGTCAGTAAGCAATCAGATACACGTTATACATATGCAATTATGTAAAACATTTCCATATTAGTCATTTTGTACAAGAAGATGAATAAAACAATGAAAGAAAGGGAAAAATAGCCTGCTTCAGTCTGTGTTCAATCAATATCAGTCCTTTCTCTGGAGGCGGGTAGTCTGCTTCTTCATGAGTCCTTGCTGAAAACAGCTAAGTCATTTACAATTCTTCATCTGGCAATATTGCTGTTACTGTGTACAACACTCTTCTGTTCTGTTCAGTTCACTGTGCATCAGTTCATTTAAGTCTTTCCAGGTTTTTCTGAAATCATCCTGTTTACTGTTTCTTATAACACAATAATGTTCCATTACAATCATATAGCAGAGCTTGTTCAGCTATTCCCCAGTGGATGGGCATCCCTTCGATGTCCAATTCTTGACTACCACAAAAGAGCTGCTATAAATGTTTTTGTACAAATAGGTCCTTCTTCCCCCCCGCCCCCACCAATTTTTTGGATGTCTCTGGTATACAGACCTAGCAGTGGTACAGATGGGTAAAAGGACATATACGGTGGATGAAATTTTTTTAAGAGTCAAGCACCATACTTGCTGCTGGGTTTTAAAGACAGAAATGGAACAATCCCTGCCTTCAAAGAGCATACATAGTAATGGGAGATAATACATACATTGAAGAGAAAATCCAGAACAATGCCAGAAGGGGAAAGGAAGAGCACTGATGACTCCCTTAGTGCCCCTTCTGTATCAACATCAATGTCCCTGGAGGTGACTTCCAACTCTGGGACCCCACCATGCTCGTGTCTGGGTGATTGTCTCAAGGTCCCATCCAGGAGTTCCACTGGAATAACCAACTTTAGGGAAGATACATGGGGTTTTCCTACATTGGGTTTCAGTTACAGTTGTAGTGATGGCATCATAAGAGGGCCAAGCATTCTATGGGCTTCTCAGAGAGGGTGGGGCATCTCCAGGATAAGGATGAGCACCTCCCACAGTGATCAGGAGCAGGAGAGAGGGAGCACTCAAGTTTCTGGCATACAGTCTGAGTCAGGAGGTCAAGGAATCTATCAGAAACACTTACTCAATACTGACTGTGAGCTAGGCACTGTGCTAGCAGCTGAGGATACAAACAAAATGCCTGTCCCGCCTCCTCAAGGAAGTCTCATTCTAATGGGAGGCATCCTGTAGGTGAATAGGTCCACAAAGTTACATATAATGTACCAACAAGATTGCCTTAGAGAGAAGGGCACTAGCCACTAAAGGGGCCAGGAACAGCCTCCTGAAGAAGACCCAGCCCTCTGGCAGATCCCAGTGCATAGCTTTCCATATTACCCTTCCATTCATGTCCTACAACACCAAGCATGTATGGGATTTTAGAGATCATCTACATGAAGTTCCCTCATTTTACAGCAGAAGAAACCAGGTCCCTGAGAAGGGAAAGACCATACTGCTGTCACAGCAATGGTTTGCTCACTCCAGTGTTGTAGAGTTAATGCTACTAACAGCTGCTATGACACAGGAGGGCTGCTAACACAGGTTGCTGATCTGCTTTTCTAAAGGAGAGACAGTTTCAAAGGCCTCAACAATCTTACTTTAACTAAATAATGCAGACAGATAAGTAGAATGAAATATCTAAGAAAGAATTCAATAGACAGCTATCTAAACAAGGTAATAAAACAATTTACATCACCAGACCAGAGAGTACCAACATCTGAGTTCAAAAAGCTAAAGGGCTCCTTAACAATGGCTACCTAGAGTCTCATCTGGCCAGATCACAAAGAAACATTCTTCCCATGAGTGAGCCCCAAAGTAAAACACCAACCTCTCAGTATATATAGTTTTCAAACAAAGAAAACTTGAAAATCTATGTGCCTCAGCACTTCATTGGATCCATGTAGCACAGAGCCCAATTGACTCTGCATCAGGGCTGTATGGGACTCAGGATGTGTCACAACTGTGAACAGAGTTGACATTCAAAGCAGCAAGACATCTGTGATTGAAATAACTGTATACCTTTAGACCTGGGAACACAGTTCTTGTTCCAAGGGAAAAGGGGATACTTGTCATCACATAGGTGTATTAATAGACAGAGAAGATCTTATATTCCATCAGCCCTATAGGTGTCACTATCTTTGAAAGTCTGACAGTCGTATTTCTTAGCTTCAGCAGCAGCAGAACTGGAAAAATACACATAAGAGTCGACATCTAAAACTGAACAGGACTTCCTTCAGGTCAAATGGTCAACAGAGAACTGGGCATTTTCTCCAAGTCTCCTGAGCTCTCAAACCCCTCTAAAATAAAAAAATGAAGCCCAAAAAGTAAAGACACTGGAGCTGTCCGCATGATCTAAGATGCCAAGAACCCTAATAAGGCAACAACCCAGTGAGCTAATAGCAGAGAAGGCTAATCTCTAATCTTTAAGTCATCGGCCCTCCCCTCAACCTGGCATTATACCCAAACAGGATGGCACAATCCAATCTACAGTCTTGTTCTCTGGGACTGACTCAGCAATTCCTTTGTCTCTGCTTCAGTCTGTGCCAGTACACCTCCACATACAGCTCTCTCTCACTCTACTATTCTGAGGCAACAAGTCATAGAACTTAACTGTCCCCCAACACACACCCTGGGTGATAGAGGTTGGGATACCAAAAAGTGCGAAGCTAGGTAGCAGCATCTCTGTTGTGATGAAACAGAGGGAACTGAAGCAGGTCATCAGTGGGCGGGGCGGTGGTGAGGGGCTTCCATCAGACCTGAAGGAAAGGGGACTGGTATCTAACTGAGGCTAGTTCTGACCTCTCAGAAGTCATTTGGGGCAAAATGTCAGTGAAAAGTGAATTCTCTTTATGGGAAAAGACTGAGATGGCTTTGAAGTCTAGCCCAGACAATCATCAAAGGGGAAGGAGTCAGAAAATGAGCAATGGGGAATACAAGGTGGGGGAGACCAAAATTGCCAAATATCTCAGGAGGGAGGAAATTTAGAAAAAAACCTTGATCACAAGCAGATAAAATAACAGGGAAGACACTGATAGATTCTCTGAATGAATACTGTAAGACAAAGGAAGCTAAATCTATATTTGAGGATGACGATCCTGTAAATTCCCAAAAGAACATGGAAACACAAAATGTTCCTGACTTGTCAAGAGAGAAATAAGATTCATGAAAGAATTTAAGATGACATACTTGGTATAATAGAAAATTTATCCATTCACAGTGACAAATCTCCCTAAGGAAGAAAGAGAAAGAATAACTAATAGGAGATTCAAATACACAGAAGGGAAGAAAAATTTGGAATAAGAGGGAAAAAAACCAATAATGGTAAAAGACAATACAGCCTCCTATACAAGTAAAACTTATTATCTCAAAGACAGGATACAGAGAGACAATTTAAGGACTATATTTCTCCCAGGAAAACATGACAAGTAAAAGAATCTGAAAACTGTAATACAAGAAATAACACAAGAAAACTGTCCAAAACTTCTGAAAACAAAAAACAAAGTGCCAATCAAAAGAATTCTCAGGTCATCTGTGGAGAAAAGGGGGTAAGACCTTTGTTGAAAACTCTAAGACATATAGTGGCTAAATTAAATAATGGCAAAGACAAGCAGCAAACTCTTCAAGTGAGCAGGAAATAGACCTTCAATTGTAAAGGAAAAAATTTGAATAACACATAACAGCACTTGCCTCACCACAATCTGTATCCTGAAGGACAAAAGAGTTGTAGATACAACTTGAGGGAATCCTATAGGGCAGAACAGACAGTCTTTGAAAACATAAGAAAAGAGTTTTTGATGATGGAACGAAGAGATGGAAGAGAATGTTCAGAAGCACAGAAAGTCAAAGGTCCCAAAGATGTCCTGATGAGGTAACAAAGGATCAGTGGAGAATGCCAGCCTCCATGGTGGGATTATTCAATAAGCAGAAATATTTAAGAAAGGACAATAACAAGTGGACACATGTCCTGAAGGGAACACTCTAGGTGATGAGAGGATTGGAGACCTGGCCATGCAAAGATCTTTTGAAAGAAATGAGGACTTTTAGCCTGGAGGATTTTTTTTATTTTAATGAGTGCACAAAGTATTTCTCTTCAGCTTGAGGAACTCCCATTGTGGTAAGACCTTCCATTCAAGTAAGGTTGCCGGCCAGTCCTAAATCACTAGATAAAGCCTCCAGGGTAGGCTGAGGTGTGCAGAGATAAAGGGACTTGCTCGGAGACACACAGCTAGTGACAGAGGCATAATTGAGTCTTCTAGACTCCAAGCCCAATACGTAGATACTGCACTAACCAGCCTCTATAGAGTTTAGTGATAACCACCATGATTCTAAATGATATGGCATGTTAAAGTTTTCGAAATGCTTCATATACTCAATCTCATTGAACCTCACAAAACACTGTGAGACAAGGTCTCCTTCAAGACCTTATTATCCTAGTCTTACAGATGAGAAAACTGAGGCCCAAGAAGGCTGTGTATCACCTGGAGTCAGACTTAAACAAGGGTTTCCTTGAGTCTGGGTCTAGGGTTCTTTCCACAACACCCTTTGCCATTCTACTTCTCTGACTGGTTAAGAAAGAAGAGAAGACCAAGAGGGAAGGATCCAAGCTGTCTTGGAGTATTCAGCAGGATGCTACCTGGAAAAGTAATAAGACCACTTTTGTTTGACCACAGAGGATACAATTAGAAACAATAGGAAGGAGATGCAAGGAGTTCAACTGAGCTTCAGGACAAAGTTCCTTCCAATTCCAGGGATGTCAAAATAGGCTGGACTACTGGGCAAGGACTGGGTCCCCCTCACTGCAGGTCTGCATATTATGACTGGGAAGATGCGATGTACACCGTGAAGGAGTCTCAGCTTCCTAAGGTGAATGGCCTGACTTGTCATGGAGATGTTCAGGTGAGGGCTGAGACTAAGTGGCTCTCAGCCCTCTCAAGGCTCTGCTTTTTGTGAAATACTGGAAATTGCTTGAACTTGTGTAAATGGCTTTCCCAGAAGGCCCAGGGTACAAGACCAAGATTTGGATTCAGCAAAGCGTGTGCTGGAATGAAAGCTGGAACTCTTCTTAATGCAATGCCTGAGGGTGAGTCACATCCTCTTTCAGAGGCTCAGTGTTCTCATCTGCAAAGTAAGAATAATAATGGAAATCTCCTTGAAGGTAAAATCTGGTTCACTGTGGTTTTGTATCTTCAGAACCTAGCACAGTGCTTAGCCCAGAGGAAATACCTTTATGTCATTGACTGATCTATTGGTTTCACTGCCTGCCTCTGAATGATATTGTGAAATTTATAACCTCAAAGAAATGAGAGTCCCCATTATCATTAAGATGTCTCATATCTGAGAATCAGCCTCAGAACTGACCTGTAGATGTTCCAGGAGTATATCCAAGCAGAACACCTTTCAGAGCTTCTTTGGTCCCCAGATACATGGTCCATGATCAGGGTTTGCTACACACACACACACACACACACACACACACACACACACACACATGCACACATCACTGAGGATGTGGCAAATGAGACTTCCCTTCCTTGTCCGGGGCTATTAGAGGGCTTAATGGAGAAGAACAACACACAGGTTATCAGACCAAAACATGAATTTCACCAGTCTGGATAACTTTGTGGTATCCCTCAAAATAATAACAGCTTGTGATTTTATAGTACTGCTCTCAAAGGAACTCAAAACCTTTAACAGACATTACCTCATCAACTCTCATATCCAGCATACAGTGAAAGAAGTCATTGCTTTGAACCCAGTTTTGCAGATGCAGAAACTGAGGCCAAGTGACTCACTCAGAGCATCCTAATGATTCACCTGTGGGGCTGGGAATGGACTCCTAATGACCTTTCTTCATGTTCTTCCCCTCACCCAGCCTTGCCTCATCCTATGAGTACCAAGACATTAATACCTTACTCAGAAAAAGAAAACAGCTCTTAAAGCTCCCATGACCCATAACATCCTGATCGAATTGAACTATCTCCTGGAAAGAGTCAAGGGGCCCCAGATAGCAGTCATGATTCTTCCATTCATTATATGTGTTAATTTGGATATATCCCTGGCTCTCTCTGGGTCTCAGGTCTACTCCCTGAAAAATTAAAGTATTGGACTAAGTGATCTCTAATGCCACTTAGGACTTGAATATGTTAATTATTCAAAATAAATTTGATCAGGGATGAATGAAAAAACATATGAAGAAAGATGGCCTAGAAGTACCAGATTTCAAGCTATATTACAAAGCAGTAACCATTAAACTATCTGGTACTGGCTAAAAAATAGAGCAATCAGAGGAATAATAGATCAGAACAGAATGGCTCAGTGGAAGAGAGCAGGTACACAATTCACAGGAGCAAATGACCATGGTAATCTAGTGTTTGGCAAACCAAAAGATCCAAGCTTGGGGAGAAAAAATTCACCATTTGACAAAAGTTGCTGAGAAAACTGGAGAGCAATTTGGGAGAAAATATTCATAGATCACTATCTCAAATCATATAATGAGATGAGGTCAAATGGATAAATGATTTAAACCTATAAAGGGTGATATCATAAGGAAGTCAGGGGAGCGTAGGAAAATGTACCTGTCAGATCTATGAATAAGGGAAGAGTTTATAAACAAACAAGAAATAGAAAGAATCATGGGAAGTAAATATGCAATTTTTATTACATGAAATTAAAAAGGTTGTGCACAAACAGTTGTATCCAACTCTACTTGACAAAATTCATGGGGTTTTCTTGGCAAAGGTAATAAAGTAGTTTTCCATTTCCTTCTCCAGTATGTCCCCATTTCACAGATGAGGAATTGAGCGAAATAGGGGCTAACTGACTTGCCTAAGGTCACACAGCTAGTAAGTGTTTGAGGCCAGATTTTAATTCAGATCTTCCTGACTCCACACCCAGTGTTCTATCCACTGCACCACATAACTGCCCCTCAAACAAAACTAATACAGCCAAAATTAGAAGGAAAATGGGAAAATGGTGAGAAAATTCTACAGGAAGTTTCTCTGATAAAGGTTTCATTTCTCAAATCTATAGGGAACTGAACCTTGTACTTATATTATATTATATAGTATTTATAAAAATACAAGCCATTCCCCAGTTGACAAATGGTCAAAGGACATGAACAGGCAATTTTCAGAAGTCAAAGCTATCAATAGTCACATGAAAAAATACTCTAAATCACTATTGATTAGAGAAATGCAAATTAAAACAGCTCTGAGCTACCATCATACACCTATCAGATTGGCTGATGTGACAAAAATGGAAAATGGCAAACGTTGGAGGAATGTCAGGGACTAGGGACATTAATTCATTGTTGGAGCTGTAAACCATTCTAGATATCACTCTTTATATGTTTAAATCATTTATCCGTTTTGATCTTATCTCGTTGTATGATTTGAAATATTGGTCTATGACTAGTTTTTCTCCCAAATTGCTCTCCAGTTTTCTCAGCAACTTTTGTCAAATGGTGAATTTTTTCTCCCAAATCTTGGATATTTTGGTTTGTCAAACACTAGATTACCATGGTCATTTGCTCCTGTGAATTGTGTACCTGCTCTCTTCCACTGAGCCATTCTGTTCTGATCTATTATTCTACCGATCACTCTATCCAACCATTCTAAAGAGAAATTTGGAACTATGCCCAAAAGGCTATAAAGCCATGCATACCCTTTGATCCAGCAATACCAGGTCTGTTTCCCAGGTCAATATATTTTAAAAGGGAAAGTATATGTGCAAAAATATTTATAGTAGCTCTCTTTTTTTTGGTGGCAAGTGGAAGTTGAGGGGATACTTTTCAGTTGAGAAATGACTAAACAAGTTGTGGTACATGATTGTGATGGAGCACAATTGTGCTAAAAAGAAGATGACCTGGATGGCTTCAGAAAAACCTGGGAAGACTTATGCAAAACTGATTCAAAGTGAAATGACCAGAACCAGGAGAATATTGTACATAGTAACAACATTGTAGGGATGATCAGCTGTGAAAGGCTGAGCTACTCTAATCTACCCCCAGAGACTGAGCTGGTGAACTCTGAATGCAGATTAAAGCATGCTGTTTTGTGCTTTCTTTGTCTGTTTTTTTTTGTGACTTTTGTGTGTGTGTGTGTATGTGTGACTTCACATGTGTAATTGATATTGAATTGTTTGCCTTCCCAAAGAGTGGGGCAGGCAAGAGGGAGGAAGAGAATTTGGAACTCCTTTTTTTTTAATGAATGCTAAAAATTTTACAAATAATTGGGAAATATTTAATGACATTTAATAATTTAATGACAAATATATGGTAAAAAAATAATTTAAATTTGACCACCCAGATCTGACATCCGCTGTTTTTATACTCTAAGGCACCTGGTAGCTCTGAATTTCTCTGTTCTGTGTCCTGAGGGTCTTCTCAGCTCTGGCATTCTATGTTTTACATTCAATAGCCTTCACCTGCATTATCACTCCTTCACTAAAAGGGCAGGTATACAATTTTAAATTAGTCAAGAACAAAAGTGGCTGCTGCGGGTGATGTTTGATTCAGAAATCCTGCTCTTGGACCTGCATAGCAAGGAAGTGATTGTCCACAAGGGAGGCCAAGGCATTCTAGGCTGCGTTATTTGAAACCAAAAGAACTTGGAAACAAAATATGTTCCTGAAAATAGAGTAAAGGGCGAACTATAATGGAAGATGACTGCCTGCTTAAAAGGAAGGAAAAGCAAGAGGCTGAGTGAGACGGAGTCGTCTAAGAGTGCAAAGATCTGTAGGAATGGATTCTGAAGCCCAGAGAGAACACCCCTGGGCTTCAGCGATGTGAACAGCATCACGTGGACAGGCACCAAGATCTAGTGGATTACAGCGATGATGGCGCTTCTGTTAACCATCTATCTATGTTGGTGTGGGGGCCAACGGTGCACTTTGGGAGAGGGATTGTTTGTTTGGGTATTTGTGGGGAGAGGCTAGTGTTTTGACATAATACAAATAAATTGAACACAAAACATCAAATGAAATGCAGTTATGGGCGCTCTTACGGTTGATTGCAGCCACATTAAAGGAGGGAGGGGGAGGCGGGGCCTGTATTAATAACTTACATCTCTATAGTGACTCCAGGTTCACATAGCAACATCACTGTGGGAAAGGAAATAAAAGTATTATTATCCCCAGAGCAGGAGTTTGGGTCAATCATACTCGAATGTATCCTAGGTAGGGTGATCCTCTCTCTGTCTCTGTCTCTGTCTCTATCTCTGTCTCTGTCTCTGTCTCTCTCTCTCTCTCTCTCTCTCTCTCCCTCTCTCTCTGTCTCTGTCTCTCTCTGTCTCTCTCTCTCTGTCTCTCTCTGTCTCTCTCTCTCTCTCTCTCTCTCTCTCTCTCTCTCTCTCTCTCTCTCTCTCTTTCTCTCTCTCTGTCTCTCTCCCCCCTCTAGCTACAAGCTCATTTTTCTTATTCACCTTCACCCAGAGGGACATATGTTCTGATATTTCCACATTAATTACTAAAATTGCAACATATCTCATTAATCAATTATCTCTGAAGCCTTCAGACTATTAAATATTTAATAAAGTGGAGAAACCTCTTTTCCTATAACCTTTGGCTCCTCTCTCTCCACGTCAGATAACTCTAATCATCTAACCTTAAATAAACAACAAGGTTGCTGGTGGTACTGTTTATTAACAGTATAGCCCACAATAAAACAAAGACAAAAACGATTGTTTACAATATATCAGCTGGGAGGACAATTACAGCTAAAGTCACCTTTCACTGATATCACTGCAACTGCTCTCAGGCAGTGATGTCCTCATGGACGCCTCATCCAATGACAGTTAAGCTATAACTGTACAACATTCCATTGCCTCTTAAAGATATAGTAGCAACACCTAATGACTGGGAAAAAGGTTATCGAAACTGATGTTCCGGTCTCATTTTACAGATGAGGAAGTTGAGACTTCAAGAGATGGAGGTTAGAAAGCTAGAGAGTGTTAGCGCCTAACCTGAAGCCCAGCTCCTCTGACCTCACAGCCAGCTGTTACCACCCTGTAGATCAAAGCAGGGAGGTCACATTTTTGTGTTCTCTTACAATTCTAATCAGCCTGGAAACCTTGCCCAAGCAGAGGATAGAGGCTGGTGGCTGGCTGCTCCTCTTCCCTTGCAATTCCCCAAATTCTTACAGATAATAGAAGAATGTGGTTTCCAACTGCTTTGGTGGTTCAAAGAAAATCATCCCAAGGCTCCTTCTCTGCCCTTCCCAGACATTTAACAAAAGTAGGGAGCACAGACTTTCAGCCAGAGCTATTTTTCTTCCAACTCCTGAGTTTTGTGAGGACTCTAGTTGCCTCTTTGTGGATGGGGGGCAATGATCCCACATGGCTTGTGAGTGGAGCCCCTCAACCTTAAGCTGGTAGGGTAAGTAGTAAGACCCCTACACCTACAGTCTGGAGAACTGAGTCTCAGGACTCATTTGATTATTAACTTGGCATGTGACTGTTGTTCCCCTGGCATTTATCACTCTGGGCCTCCATTTCCTTCTCTATAGAATGAGAGGACTAGCCTAAATAACTTCTGATACCTTTTTCCTACTGTGAAATTCTTAATTCCAATATCTAAAGAACTTTCAAAGTAGAGGACATGGAGCAGTCCAGCAAGCCAGATCACCCCAGAAGCAGGCAGCTGCTGGGGCACTGCCCAGCTCCCCAGTTCATAAGCTGGGAAGACTATCAGAGAAGACCCACTCTCTTCCTGCATTCTGCAAGCCAGCCACCCCACCTTTTCTCTCACACTGAATCCCAGAGAGAGTAGAACACAAGCCATACTTGCACGCAGGCATTGGAACTAGAGGATCACCATACTTTGTCAGCCAGATTGGGGGATGAGATTCTAACTTCCCCAGGCATTAGAACTTCACATATATATTTAATCAAGTAACAAAAGAAATAGAAAAGAACTATAAAATCAGGTCCTCCTAGCATAAGGGGAAACAGTAAAGAGTCCAGGCCACTCAGACAACCAGGAGTCGGTTTGAAACATGCCATCCCTCCTCCCACCAAATAAAGAAAATTAGCTTGCTGAATTTTCTGTTACCGTGTGAGCAAGGTTGACATTTCAGTGTTCCAGATTCCTGGCGATGAGACCAGAAAAATTAAGGGCCAGGTAGGACCTCAGTGGGAGGCCCCGTATGTGCCCCCTCTGCGATCTGAAGCTGACTCTCCATTCTTCTCTAGCCTATCCTCTACGCCAAGGATCCTGGATCTTAAGGTCATGCTCTTAGACCTAGCAAGGCCTGCACAGAGCAGCTGGTCTCGCCCCCTTCTTTACACATGCTGCATTGAGTCCCAGAAAAGTGAAATCATCTTCACAAGGTCAAACAAGTAAAAAGTTGGAATTTGAACCCAGGTACTTTAATGAGCAGCTAGGTGGCAACATAGCGCATAGAGCACTTCACTTGGGATCAGGAAACTCATCTTCATGAGTTCAAATCTGGCCTCAGACACTTACTAGTTGTACAACCGTGGACAAGTCACTTAACCCTGTTTGTCTCAGTTTCCTCATCAATAAAATGAGCTGGAGAAGGAAATGGCAAACCACTCCAGTATCCTTGCCAAGAAAACCCCAGATGGGGTCATAGAGAATTGGACATGACTGAAAAAAGACTTAACAATATCTCCGTTTTGATGACAAACTCTTTACTCTGTCTATTGCCTTGGGGATAGCTCACAGCAATTGAGATAAGGATTAGGCCTGTGATTTCATTAGCCTTAGGAACTCCCCAATGAGGAAACTCCCTCTGCCAACACCTTCTCTAGGACAGAGTCTGAGAGAGCTGCCTAGAATCCTGGGATATTCCCATGACTTGCCCAGTCAGAAGCAAGACGCAGAGCAAGGTCTTCTTGACTCTGAGGCCTGACCTGTATCCATTTCATCATGATAACATAGAATTCCAGAGTTAGATGAGAGCCCAGAGGGCCCCTAGTATAAGCAGGACAAGAGCAAGAGTCTTCAACCCAGTGACCTCCCTAACCTGAGTCTAGGATTCTGGGGCCTGACAAACCAGTGCCTTTTGGGGTAAGGGTGACCAAGGATGGGTGCAGACTGATGCAACCAAGATCAGGGTAGGTGGTCCTGGAGAAAAGTAACCTAAGGAGGGACAAGTAGGGCCTTCCTCAAGCTTCTAAGATGAAATTTAAGCCCTGTCCTTGCCAATCACTCCAGGTCCTCTTTCCAGGCGCATCATTTTCTTTTATGCACACTGTGTCAGCCAAGCTTGTCTTCTTACAGTTCCCTGTACACCATAGTCCATTTCCCACCTCCCTGCCTTTGCCTTCCTTTCTCACCTCTACCTTGTAAAATCCTTTGCTTCAAACCCCAGCTCAAGGGCACCTCCTACAGGAAGTCTCTCCTGAGCCTCGTCTCAAAGGCTCTCACACACTAAAATATATACTTTGTATACATTCTGTATTTCATTTTTATGTATATATTGCTGTTTTTTCCTTCTAATAGAATATAGGCTTCTAGAGAGCAGGAACTGTGTTATTTTTGTGATTGTAACTTCAGTTCCTGGCCCATAGTAGGTGCTTAATAAATGTTTGCTGAATGATTGGGTTGAATTGAGCCTGGGGAAGACATTGATGGGATCAGATCTCTGAGCTCCCTTTCAGCATGCGATGGCCTTGACCGCCGTGTTTCTCCAAGATCAGGTACCCTCTTACACAGATCACAGATACCTTCACTTGAATGGAGATTTCCTTCCGTCCTGACCTGTCTCCCACTTGATATAACCTTTCCCACAGTTACTGGTTTATTTTCTGCAAGTTCGTTTTGGAGAGACAGCTCTCCTCACTGAGGAGCTATACTTTGTATGGAAAGGGAAAGAAGGTATTCATCAAATGCTATTTAGAATTTAAGTGAAGGCACATTACAGAAGGCCCACATGATCTGACCACACCCAGTGTCCCACTCTGACATCATTGGTGTCTAATCAATGACACCGTCAATGGATTGAGATGTGCTGGTTCAAGGACAGGAGTAGGGTAACGCTCATAGTAGGGAAAGGCTCTGAGTGCAGATCTCACAAGGATAAGTTAAAGCAAATGGGAATGCTTAGCCTGAACAAGAGGAGATTCAGAGGATACATGAGAGCTGTCTTTAAGAATCTAAAAGGCTACCTTGTAGAAGAGGAACTGCCCTGAGAGAGGGGTTTTCCCCTTCTAGAAGGTCTTTGAGCAAACAGAAGACAGCCATTATCCAGTATGGGATTACAGTATTTCCTTTCATTTAGAGTCTGGTCCACATGAACGCTAAGGTCCTTTCCACTCCACAAATCTGACTGTACCATTTCCTGTTTCTAGACATTGAGATGATTGGTTCAGTCAAAGACTCCAAGAAGGTCAGACCTGAGATAGGCCTCCCGAGAACATAAAATGTCAGACAGAGGGTCCTTTAGAGTGTGAGAGTGTACAGCAGAATAAGGCAGAGCTGGCAGGGGTCTTAGGACATGGCATCTCAGGACCAGAATAGATTTCAGGCCAGAACACAGAATGTCAGAATCGGAGGGCTCTTAGAACATAGAATGTCAAAGTTGGCAAAAGTCTTAGAACCTAGAACATTAGAGCCAAAAAGGACTTTAGATCATAGACTTCAGAACCATGACTACAGGAGGTATTCATTGCAAAGCACACAATAAGCACTATATCCTCCTTGTCCCCTGAAGATCTCATGCCCATCACAACACCTTGATTCACATGTGTTCTCCCATTCTGAGTACCCTTTTCCCTCTCCTGGTTCCTTCTCAAATCCTAAACTTCTCTCAAGTCATTGAGAGGCATCAAGACATAGCTCCAGTATCTCTTTACCCAGGGAACCTGTCAAGTCCACCCCAACCCTCCAATGGCCAGGAAGATCCAGGGTCAAGCTCTGACCTTAAGCAGACCTCCAAGGGACCTAGAAATGTGTGTGATTACTAACTTCTCAATAGTACAATCAGAAGTGGTAGGAGTACCTGGTGAAAGGGGCAGGATGACATAGGCTAATCCTTGCTTCTGACACATTACAGCTGTGTGACCCTGGGCAGCTCATTTAACCCATCAGCACCTCAGACAGCTCTCTGAGTGACTGAACAGCTGCTGATTTGAAGGGAAGTGAGGCAGGACAGGGAATTTACTTCTGGGAAGTTAATTATCTATATCCATGAAATCACTTGTATGTATGTATATGTATATGTGTGTGTGTATATATATATGTGTGTGTATGTGTATATATATATATATATATATATATATATATATACATATATACATATATATATATATATATGTATATGGGAAGATTTGTGTTCAAATCCAACCTCTACCTTTACTGGCTAAGAAACCCATTTACTAGCAGCTAGGAAGTACCTCACTGGCCTGGAGTCAGGAAGACCTGAGTTTGCACCCTGCCTCTTACTAGTTGTGTAACCCTAGGAAAGTTACTTCACCTCTATCTTCCTCAGTTTCCTCATCTGTTGCTTTGAGACAATAAAACACCTACCTCCCAGGGTTGTCACAAGGATCCAATGAGATAACGTGAGAAAAATGTTTTCCAAACCTTTGAGAATCACTAGTGAGGAGGAGGAGAGTGAGGATGGTGCTCATGACAGCAATGATGATGCCTCCTCCTAGTGTGTTGGTGTTTCTAGGTTCTCAAAGGCTCAGCCAACAAAGGACAATTTTCGGCAGATCCTACTGAGGTGCCAAGGGTTCCAGTTCTATGCTTTCATATTCCATTCAATATTTATCAAGTACCTCCTATGTGCAAAGCCTTGGGCTAGGCTGTTTTTCATTTGTTCTCAGTAATTTTATGATTTTATCAGGCATGGAAAGAGCCTCCACAGACACAGTTCAACAACTTGCCTATCTAAGTGACAGAGCTGTCTTGGGACACTGAGTCCTTTGAGTCAGTGATTTGCCCGGGGATCCCACAGTCAGGACATGGCTGAGGTCTACCTTGGCCCATCCTGATCCAGTCCAGTCCAAAGTCCTATCTCAGCTCCCAAGTCCACTCTCTAGCTACTATCCCTTGCTATATTCCAGGCACTGGGCATACAAAGAAAAAAAAATAGTCCCTAACCCCCAAGGAGCTTATGCTTTACTACCAATGTTGCTACCATCTTCAGTGCCAACACATGCCAGAGATCATCTATGAAGGAATAGAAGACTGGGGCAAAAGAGAGGATGCCCATGTTAATGGAGCTAGAGGTTCTAAAAATCCTGAATTTAATGGATGGCCTTATGATAGTCCTTTCTCTCCCACCCTACCCCTCCTACCCACCCTCCCTGTCCCTGTCTGGGCCAAGGAAACTGGTCCTTGAAAGGAAGGAAAGGAAGGAAAATAATTGCAGCAAATAAACCTGGAAGGGCCCACAATGGAAAAGCGCTCACTGGGGAATCAAGCAATTCCCCCAAATCAATTATTTTGGGGTCTATTGAGCATTTTAAAGCTATTTCTCTAATAGTGTGCAAACATCACAAGGGCTGAAAGTGATTCTTATGCCACCAAACACCATGGAAGTCTTGCTTCAGATCCTACAGAAAGGTATACAAGCCCCTGAGTACTGTCCTCAAGGTCCACTTCTCCTGAAATTGAATACATTCTCCTCAGTCCTTTATCTTTTCCTGAATGAAGACATGATGTGAATTCCCATTTCTAAGCTGTAAATCTTGTGGGAAGGGAGATTTTGAAGTGAAAGAATCCTCCTCTGAAGTGCGTGACCTTCTCTTTTGTGCAGTTCATTTCCAACATTTGCATGAATAACTCACACATAAGATCCTTCCTGTCACATCTCACCAAGCCAGGACTGATCAACTGCTTTAAAATAGCCTTTGGTTGAAAAATGCCTTCAGCATATTCGGAGTGTGATCCGAACAGAGAAAAGTATCTGTTATTATACAGTCACTGACATTTCTCTTACATTGTGGCTGTAATCAGTTAGGCAGGGCTGCTGAGCTGTCCTCTTGAGGGGAAAACATTTGTCTTGCCTTCTCAGGCCACCTTTAGACAGAGCATAACATCAGGGATGTCCAGCTCTCTGAGCTGTTATTTAGCCTGACCCAGTATCCTTACTGAAGTAAAACTATATGTTATGAGATACAGGATGGAGAGGGGGAAGGGAGGGAGAGAGACAGAGAGACAGAGACAGAGAGACAGAGGGGAAGAGAGACAGAGAGGGTCAGATGAAATCTCTTACGGTGAAGCATGGCAATTCTGAGAGTCTTGTGTTCCTCGGGCTCCATATATGTTCATGGCTAATTCATTTATGTTACTTTTGTCCATAACGAAATGTATTGTACTGTGTCAGGCTATAAACTGCCTGAAGTATTAACCATGAAGACACAGAAGACTCAAACAATAGTAAAAGATATATACCATAAGTCAAAAAAATTAGTGAATGTAGTATCCTTGGAAACACCTTCACAAATGACTGGATCAGAGGTTGTGTGGCCCTAACAAACATCCAAGGGGTCCCAGAAATCCCTACAGACACAGTGCCTCTGCCTAAGTGGAGCTGACAGCTTTAAGTGCTGAAATTTCATTCATGTTCATGTTATCTGTGTGGAAATCTTTCTAGAGGGTCTGGTGCACTTTTTATAACTTAGAAGATACTGAAGCAAAATCCTGGCCTGATGCCTCATTGCAGGCTTGACTTGGGCTTTTCAAAGCCCAGACCAGAAAAAGGAAGACCCTGATGGGTATGTCCCAACTGTACAGGCTTCAAATAAGGGCCTTAGGCCTTAGACCTTATGCCTGTCATCTGAGCAAAAATTATGTGAGAGAAGAGGTATTGTCTATCTACCAAACTGAAAGTCTACAGAGCCATTGTGCTGACCTCATTGTTGTATGCCTGTGAAACATGGACAGTCTACCAGCGCCATGTCAGAAAACTGAATCGCTTCCATTTGAACTGTCTTAGGAAGATTCTGAGGATTACCTGGCAGGATAAGGTACTAGACACTGAGGTCCTTTCTCAAAATTAACTGCCAAGCATTCAAACTTTAACTGCAGCGCATGCAATTCTGGCTACTTTGTTCAAATGCCAAACATATGTTTGCCTAAAAGACTTTGACAGAGAATCCATATAAGGCAAGTGCTTACACAGAGGTCAGAAGAAGCAATACAAAGACATTCTCAAGGTTGCCCTGAAGAACTTTGGGGTCACTTGCATGACATGGTAGGTGATGGCACAGAAGTGCCCAGCATGGCATGCCCACATCAAGCAAGGTGCTGTGCTCTTTGAGTGAAGCACAATTGCAGTAGCTCATAAGAAATGTGAGATGTGCAAATTTAGAGACATCTCCACTCCAAATGTTCACATTGACTATTTCTGTCCAACCGGAGGCCTTTCAAGGCTGTACTGGTCTGATCAGTCACAGTCAGACACACTGTACCTTGACCCCAATGAAGTGATGCCACTGTGGTCCTCTTTGAGCATGAAGGACCCCAACTCAAAGTTTAAAATGACACCGAGACTTTTGGGACATCCTGGCTATTTGGCTATTGACTACATGACCATTTGCCCCTTCACTGAATGGCCCCAACCTGCTACCCTCTATAATATGTTATTTCTGCTTTTTATGTCTTTTTTTCTGTCTCCTGCTTCACTATCAAGGGACCACATGTGACTTCTGGTTTCTATCTGTTTCTGCCTCCAATAACACCTGCTTTCTGCTTTTCTCTGTTCAATTTGGTTTAATCCAGAAACAAGATGATTGTTAAATTCGCATATAAAATACAATTCAGAAGGCTCTAAGGAAGAACTTGAGCTCAGAAAAAAGCAAGAGACTTAAGGCATGAACTTAGTGATTCACTTTATTTCTTTTTATCTTTCTACTGCTCTGAGACATTCACACATCTTTCTTGGGACATGACTGAATTTCAGCTAGCTAAGGCAGAGATAATAATAATTAAAATAAGATGACAAAAATGGTTCACCTTCTTCCAGCACTTGGCCATTTACAAAGCACTAGTTCCTATATTCCTAGTCCCCTTTTGTTGTCAGGTTATCGATACTAGAGGAGAGCGTGATGTTCTGCTTCCCCATCCTGCGTGTCCTTGGATGGATCGGCTTTTAGAAGTGACTCCTTCAGGGTTTCGTTTTATTTACTCTCCTTCTGACTCATCCACTGTCTTGTCACAGAGATGACTTCTTTGGATCTATTCTATTCCCTTGAGTGAGAGATGGTTGGGCCATTGGGTCTTGGATAGTCCATTCTGCTTCCCCATCCTGCGTGTCCTTGGATGGATTGGCTTTTAGAAGTGACTCCTTCAGGGTTTCGTTTTATTTACTCTCCTTCTGACTCATCCACTGTCTTGTCACAGAGATGACTTCCTTGGATCTATTCTATCCCCTTGAGTGAGAGATGGTTGGGTCATTGGGTCTTGGATAGTCCCCTCTTTAAGGGTCCAGGGAAAATAAACAAAAGCCATGGGCTCTGGCTACTTTTCTTTGTTCCACAGCAAAGCCTGAATTTGCTCACTTTGAGGATCCCCTAATAAAAAGGTAATTTACTGATTACTATTAGACCAGACTCTCAGAATCAAAAGAGCCTCCAAGGCCATGCTGTCCAACCCAGTTCTTTAACAAGAATATCCAGTTACATCATGTCCAGTCAGTGGTCAGTCAGCCTTTGCTTGAAGCTCCTCTGTAGGAGGGAGACTCTCCTAGTCAAAGAGCTATCACTATTGGAAAGTTCTTTCTGACATCCAAGGTGAAGGGGAGGCAAGCAGAACAGGACTGACCCTTCCTTCCATAATAACCTTGAAAGCATTTGAAGACAACTGTCATCTCTCTCCTGGTCCTTCTCCAGGTTAAACATCTCAAGTGTCTTTAAGCAATCCTCATGTGATATGGACTCATGACCCTTCCCCATCCTGGTTGGCTCCTCTGGACATTGTCCAGTCTTTTCAAACCATGCCAAGTCTGATCCGTCCTCCCTATGACAACTCAGCCAGGTATCTTGCCTCCACTGTGTGATCTTGGACCTTCCTATGGCCTGAACATAGTGCTTTTCTTCTGACTGCCCTTCCCTGGACTCTCCCTAGATTATTAGTGTCCTCTCTAAACTGTGTATCCCCGACCTGAACCTAATCCTCCAGCATAAGGCTGACCAGGGCAGAAGACAATGGAAGCATCACCACCTTGGTCCTATTTACCCCACCTTCATTCATGCAACCTTAGACCTCTGCAGGAACTCAGAAAGCCTCTTGGAGCACTTGAGGCAAGCTGCTGATGCCCTAGACCTTCCTCCTTCAGCTGTCTTCTCTTGAACCTTTCACTCACCAAGCTGCAAGCTTGAATGCCCCATACTGGCAGAACCAAGACTCTGGGCCACTCCTTGATTCTCTTTCTGTGACATCTGTGATAGGAAGCTGACTAATTAGGTATTGGATGAAAATCACACCCTTCTGTATACAGCCCATGAGCCTCAGTTGGCTCATCTAGCTGCCCTGATATGGAAGTGATGATGTACCCAGGCATGGCAATGCTTGTCTAGAAATAGTGAGAAAATTAGAGATGGGAGTAAGGGTGTCCCAAGGCCAAGAGCAGCTACTTAGAGGATCATTGATGATGCCTTCTTTCTCCTTTTGTTCCATCCTGAGGACCACCACTCTCTAACCCTGGTGCCTGAAATCAGCTTGTAGTCCCTCCTGAGATGACTGAGCCCTTGAGTTCCCTTTCCATGACCATGACCCCAGTTAGGTTTGAGTTAGGTTTGGGGCTGTCCTTGGACCAGGTTAGATATTCCATTATAAAGGTCATTGTTGACATGTTTTGTTCTTTTGTGAAAACCTCATTGGAATAATGAGTAGAAATAATCACCATGATTGGATGGACTGCCAGAGGCCCCTCCTAGCTCATTTTGAGCTTGCATTCCATTAGGAACCCCAGAATTTCATTCCATAAACTGCTTTTTACCCACACTTCCCCCATCCTCCATTTGAGCCATTGATTAATTATTTGCCTCAACACAGAATTTTTACTTTTCATTCGTATTAAATTTCATCCTACATGCCTCAGTCTGACATTCTAGACTGTCAAGGTCCTGTCATTCTGCATTTAGTTTCATTCCACTAACCCATCTGATAAACCTAGCAGCTACATCTTCATCAGAGTAATTGATTAAAATGTGGAGCAGAACCAGGGCCAAGGACAGCTCCCTGAAACACCACTCTGGAGGCTTCCTTCCACGTTCACATCAGCCCCATTAATCAGCACATTGCAGGTCAGGGCAGTTCCACACTCTCTAATGCAGCAGCCTGTGTTGTCATCTGTTTCCCAGCCTCCCCATTCCACAATCAAAAGCATCCCTCATCCTGACAGTTATTACTGTCTACAAGCCTATGATCAGAGACTGTCAAAGGCCTTGCTGAAATCCAAGTATATAATATCTGATAGCATTTCCTGATTCCCCATATTTAATCACCCTCTCTAAAAAAAGGGGAGGAAGTCCTGACCTCATGCTCCCTTCTCATAATCACCTCCTCCTTTGATGTGTCAGCAAGTCTTCTATAGTGCCTTCTATGAGCTAATCACTGTGATAAACAACAGGGCTACCAAGAAAAGCAAAAGACAGCCCCTGCCCTCAACGATCTCCCAGTCTAATGGATGTTTGAAGGCTCCCAAGTGAAGCCATACAAAACTCTGTCCTAGAATTGTTCATAGCATCAAAGACATAGAGTTGATAAGGACTTTAGAGGCTATCTATTCCAATCTGCTCACTTTACATATGAAGAAACTGAGGCTCAGAGAGGTTAAGAGGCTTGCCCAAGGTCACACATTTGGTGAGTATCAAAGGTGGGGTTTGAACTTCCAGAATCTTGGAAATCACATAGTCTATTTTTTCTAGATTATGAAAATGAGTTCCAATGACTGACTCAATATCATGCCCAAGAGGACCTATGGTGGAATAGTATCTAGGCCACTGACTAGGAGGAAAAGGGGCACAGAAATAGTCTTTCCTGAGGTTTGGCACATCCAGGATCTACCATATTGTCTTTACTCATCCCATCCCCATATCAACAAGACTCTTCAGAGAGCACAATGTGCTGGCTGATCTCTACAGGACCTTTCTTCCCAGGCTACAGAAGCCTCTTCTCTCCTTCCTTCCTCCCCACCAAGCTCACTCTATCCTGGACTACTTGTCCCCTTGACAGTAACATCCCTCCCAGAGGTTTCTCCCTCTGATTGGCTGGTGCCTCCCAGACCCTCCATTCTAAGGAGGAAGCTCAGGTGGTCTATGCCTTCATTCCTCCCCAGGCAGTACTGTACTGCTCACTTGTCTCTCGGTCACCTCCACACCTACCTCCTTTCAGCTCCTACTTATGTGTTACCTTCTCCACTGAAATGGAATCTCCTTGAGGACAGAAGATCTTTCCTTCTGCTGATATTTGTATCCCCAATGCTTAACATAGTGCTTGGTATATAATAAATGATTAATAAGAGCAATTAATACGAGCAAGTAAGTTCATGGGTACAGTGCCAGTCCTGGAGTCAGGAAGACTCAGTTTCACGAGTTCAATTTGGCCTCAGATACTTCCCAGCTGTGTGACTCTGGGCAAGTCACTTAAACCTGTTGGCCTCAGTTTCCCCATCTGATTGGCTGGAGACTCTTCTCTAAACTGCTTCAGTAACTTTGCCAAGAAAACCATAAATGGGGCTATGAAGAGTCAGACACAACTGAACAACAGAAACGCTTAATAAATTCTTATTGATTTATTTGCTTAACACTCGTAGGATCATAGAACTCAAGATTTGAAAAAGCTTGAAAGGAACTTAGAGGCTATTGGTCCAACTCCCTCATTCTGTAGATGAAGAAATTGAGCTCATAAAGATGAACTAACTTACCCAAGGTCACAGACATAGTGAGGGGCAGAGCAGGGATCTGAACGAGATCCAGACTGCTCTCCCTTATTCAACTTGATGGCCCTATTGGGCAGAACCAGTAACAAGGGGAACATTTCAAAAGAAGCCAAATTGGTCTTGATGTCAAGGAAAACTTGCTAAGAGGATGAGGCTATCTTGAGCAGTTCCCTTGGTTAGGGAGCTTCACTCAGAGTCCATGCAGTTGGTTGGAACATTGCGATGGAAATTCTCTCTTGAGAATGGTGTGGATTAGGTGGCCACTGAGGTCCCTTCCAACTCTGAAGTCCTATGCTTCAATGAGAATCATGAGTCCAACTTTCCATACTCTCTTCCAGGGCTCTTTGTGAGATATCAAGGGAAGGTACCCGGGGATAGTCCTGGAAGGCAGAGACTTTCCTTTGTGTCTTGTCATTGCCAGTGCCTGACACATGGTAGGTGACTGATAAATGGTGTGGAGCTGACTGAATTGAACTGATGAGAAGACATGGGGTTGCTGGTATCTCTCTCCCTCTTCATCTCTCCTACCCAGTCCATTACCAGGCATGATCAAAGGCATCTCTGCAAAGGATCTCACACCCATCCCTTCTTCTCTATTCCCACAATCATGCCCCAAGGCAGGTTCTCCCTACCACTCAGTTGAACCATCACCATAGTCTCCTTCTCAAAGAGGCCCAGTGGCATCATGGGGGTGAATTGGATGGAAGTGAGGCAGAGTTGTGCACAGTCCTCAGCCTCACTCTCTCTTCCAGAGTCATCAAAGCTCAGTGGCAAGACAAAAGCCAACAAGTGGCAAAGACCTGGCATGTGGCTCTCTATCCTATGCCCCCCACAAAGGCAGAGCCACCATTGGCCACCAGGATTCCACACAAGAGAAAGTAGAATGTAGCTCAGGCATAGCTGGGATAGCCATGAGCTGAATCCCACAAGAAGGAAACATTTTGAGTTGGAAGAATCACCAGGGGTGAGCTAGCTCCACTGTAAGTAGTTTGGGGAGCTCATTGTGTAAGAAAGTTGATTGTTAAACTTTCAGTGTGAGCAGCAACAAATCAGCAAGCTATTTTTTGTGGATTGTGTAGACTGAAAAAATGTGTGAAAAATGCAGATTAAACTTAAAAGTACGTATGTCTGCATTTCCCCCCCAGAGAACCCGGTTGTTAAATATTTCCCAGGACACTTGGGTATTCTCTCTAAACATTGCTTGAACCATCAGGAAGGCAGCAGAAGGCTCAGCAAATGAAGTCTGGATATTATCGAATTGGGGGTCTGGTGACTGTAAATGAGTAAAAATTAATGATAATAGCTGTAAGTTAAATGCCTTTCTGTAACACGTGACTGTTTGCAAGGGTTTTTACATCTATTGTCTCCTTTGAGTCTCATCACACCCTGAAAGAGTCCTTAGCAGTTATCATTCAGTTTAACCCCTTATTTTACAGATAAGGAAACTGAGACCGAGAAAGGTAAGTAATTTCCCTATAGCTACACAAGTAGGAAGGGGCAGAACCAGGACTCGAACCCAATCCCTCAGACTCCAGACACAGCAGTCTTTCCACCCTGCCATGCTGTCTCTCCCTGGGTTTGAATTCTGCCTCTGCTTCTGTAACCTTGGAAGAATCATCTGGTACGTTGGGACTCCAGTTTTCTCCTCTGTAAAATGAGGAATTTAGAAAGGTTCTGCCCTGAGGTCCCCGCCCCCACCAGCCCTTGATCCTCTATGATTATAGACCCAACCCCAGCCAAGTCAAAGCTTCTCAAGGGCAGGGCCAGTTTGGTCTTTGTTTTTGGGTCTCCAGTCCCCACCACAGGTGCTTAGCACATAATAGGTCTATGCTATATGTTAGAGGAATTGAGAGATGAGTCAGCCTCAAAGCAATCCCTCCAGAAAGCTAGTTCTTGGTGGTCCCGGGTCAGGTGCCTCTCCCAGAAAGGAAGCTTCCCACTCTCTCCACTGGGGTCTGTTTGAAAATTAAGCTAGTTTGTACTTTTAATTAACCCACGAGGCAGATCTTTGACTCAATGGCCTCCTCCTTTTCTTCCCCCTCTTTACTCTTTTTAACTTAAGTTCTCTGAGGGAAAAAACAACCCTAACTTTCAGAAGCCAGAAGCTGACATGCTCTGGGGCAGAGCCAGGGGGCTGCTCACCCCTGGCACTGGGCACCTCTGCCATTCTCAGCACACAATAGACCTGAAGCAAGAGGCAGGCAAGTCCTCTAGGCAGAATTTCCCTGCTTAATCCTCTCTTGGGGGTTGGCACTGCCTCAGCTGAAGAAAGAGGCCGAAGGAGCCGGCCTGCTTGGCAGTCAGAGCTGCTGTCAGTGGGCCAAAAGTTAATTCCCTCTGAGCCCTGTTTACCACCGGCTCCTCCAGGCCTCTTTGCCTGGCCAGCTTTTCTCAGTAAATCTGTCAGCTGCCCTGATGCACAGCATGAAGAGGGGAAAAGAAAGGGGCTCAAAGAGTGTGGTCCTTTTCTGGGCTCCCATCAGCCCCCTGCCCTGGCACCAGAAGGCCCCTCTTCCCTTTGAAATGGGACCAGGGTGTTCTGTAGCCAAGCAAGGGGAATTAAGGCTGTGCCTTCATAGATACGCCCCCTCCTCCCCCACCTTTGAAAGGGACCCGTAAGAAGAGTCTAGGATTTACTCCCCTCCATGGCTCTATGATCCATTGGCACTGGCCTTTGCTGATTTTCACACATGACACTCCATCTCTGGACTTGGTGACTTGGCTTCCTGTGTCTGTCCCCTATGCTGGGGATGTTCCCCTACCTCTCCTTGGCATCTGAGTTCTCCCAGCTTTCTGCAAAACCAGATGAAAGTCTGCCAGGTAGGAGGCCTTTCCCAGTCCAGATCCACTGCTGGTGCCTGCCCACAGAGAGGACCTCCAGTCTCCTCAGTATACATTCTACTTGTGCCTAGTTATTTACATATTATCTTCCCTATTACAGTGTGAGCTTCTGGAGGGCAGAGGTTGCAGTTTTGCCTTGTGCTGGACTGCCAGTGCTTAGCACAGTGCCTGATATATAATAATGCTTGTGAATTCATTGATTAGGGGGGCTTGAAGAGACCGTGAATATCACTGGACAGTATCTCAGGATCACCTAAGGATCATCTCTTGGGTCATACAGCCTCTCAGAGACATCTGCAATAGGGGTCCAACCCCCTCATTTCACCAATAAGAAGTCTGAAGCCCAGAGAGCCTATCACAAAGAACAGGGGCAGTATTTGAACTCAGGACTTATGACTCCAAATCCAGCATAATTCTCAATGTACCATCCTTCTAAGATGTCTTTCAGTTTTACGTCAATCCTGTTATCTTGGGACCTGGTCACAGAATCCCAGAGAACATCAGAACTGAGAGAGAACGTAAAGAAACCTACTCTTCTCTACCCCATCCCCATCAGGGGCCATTGGGCTCTGCTTCAAGCCCCTGGCAGATAAGTGATCGATGGTTATGAGCAAACAATTCTCAAAAGGACAATTGCAAATTAACAACTAAATGAAAGATTGGGCAGCTAGGTGGCGCTGCAGGGGATAGAGCCCTGACCTGGAGTTACGAAGACTCATCTTCCCAAGTTCAAATCTGGCCTCACCTACTTCCCAGCTATGTGACACTGAGGAAGTCATTAAACTGATTCGCCTCAGTTTCCTTATCTATAAAATGAGCTGGAGAAGGAAATGGCAACCACTCCAGTGCCTTTGCCAAGAAAACCCCAAATGGCATCACAAAAAGTCAGGCATGACTGTAAATGACTCAACGGCAAAACAAATGAAAGGATGGTCCTCAACGCTAATATTAAGATAAATGCACTATCCCAACCCTGAGGTTTCTCCTCAGACCTCACAAATTGGCAAAGGCCACAAAAGACAGGAGGGGTTGTGGAAAGAGAGGCACACTAAGACATGACTGACTGGAGCTGTGAATGGATACAACCTCTGCGAAAAGCACTATAGACCTATGTAAATAAAGTGACTTAAATATTCATACCTTTTCACTCAGAGATTCTACCAGGCACAGACTATGAGGCACAGACTCCAAGAAGTTGAATGACAAAAATAAAGAATTCATGTGCACCAAAAACTTAGAATATTACTTTCATTGTAGTTAGGACCTAGAAATAAAGTCGATACCCATAAATTGGAGAATAGCTAAGCACATTAAGATATGTGAACATAATGGAATATTATTGCACTGTGAAAGACATCAGACATGGAGAACAGAAAGGTACAAACTGGATTACACAGAGTTAGGTAAATAATTTCACAAAGACTCCAACCTTGTAAGTGGAAAGAACAGAAACCACAAAACAAATGGAATGTTGTTAAGTGACAATGACAAAACTTGGTCCCAAAGAAGAGATGTATGAAGACACCTCCCCCCAGCTCCTTTGCAGAGATGGCAGTCCACTTAGATGAACCACGGCATAGAATGGCCGCTTTTTTAATATAGTGATTGATTTTGCCTGTTTTTAACTCTTACTCTTTTTACAAAATTTTATTTTAGAAGGAGAGCTCTGGGGGATACAGGGGAAAATGCAGATGATTTTTAAAAAAGAATCAATAAAATATGTTTTAAGACAAAGCGATTTTAAAAATTTTACTGAGTTGGCAGATAAGGGCATTCTGTGTCTCTCCTTTTATTTTCTCTGCCCACAGAGATGGAATAATTAGCTTATTGGGATATCAAGTATTCCCAGTTTGTCCATCATCAGGTCTAAAAACAGTATTCAACAAATATTTTGTAATGAGATTAAATTTGAGATTCCTGATGCAAGCTATTTTAATAATATGTTTAACCTTAAAAAAAAAGATTCTACAAGCATCCATTGCGTTTATCCAAAATAAATATTCTAGGATGGTTGCAAAGCCCTGGCCCCCACCGAAGCACCCTTCTTCTGAGCCCACACTAGTACCCCCCCAACTACTGCCTGCCTGTAATCGGAATGCTCTGCTTCAATGTCAGTGGATATGGGAGAGAACTCACAAGTCTGAGATGACTCAGAGCATTCTCTGAGATTGTCCTTGACATCCGTTATCTCCAAGAGAGAGTCTGCTTTCCTTCCTGTGTAGAAAGGAGCCACACACATTGGGTGGGCGGATTTAATACAAATGGGGTCTTCAAGGCTGACTTCTTAGTCCCTCTTGACAGATGCTCTAATCAGAAAGAAGAGGTTCTGTATGAGAGTGAGCATTCCTGAACTTTGATAATTCCAACAAACATACCTCCGCAGTCCTTCGCAGAGGTAGGATGGCTCAGTAGGAAAGGCAGGGTAACTAGGGCCAAAGAATCCAGGTGCTGACCCTGGTACTAACTTCTGTTTACCTTCGAGCAAGCTGTTGTCTCTCTTTGGGTCTCACCTAAATTCAGCTGATGTTTACCAAATGTCTTCTCTATGCTAGGGAGGCACTATTCTAAGTGCTTGAGGTACAAAACCAACAGTGAAGCAGTCCTTGCCCCCAACGACCTTCCATTCTGCTGGGGCAGGGGAGGGCAGGAGAGTGGCATGTACCTAAGTAAGTATATACAAATATATGTCATTTCTTAATCAGTGACATGCATGACATTTGAATTTGCCACCTAGAGATGTTATTTTGAAGAAAGAGCTTTGGAAATTCTTTAACTTCTATAAAAATATGAGTCCCCTATCCTCATCATCAGAATAAAAGACAATGTAGTAGATTGGAAAGTGAACTGTGTCTGACTCCCTGGTGCTGCTGACCAGCTCCAATGCTACCAGTTCACTTGTTCCAAGCCTGACTTTGCTCATCTGTACAATGGTCCTACTCAAATTTGACTGGCCTTCATAGGAAGGTCACTGTCAGGAGGGGAAGTAATGATTGACTTGGATCCTTGTATATAAATGTTAGCTGTGTTTCCCATAGTCCTCATTAGATCATTAGCATAGATGGACTGTTTGAGCCTCTGTCTGTCTCACTGTCCTGGTCCTGGAGATGGCAGACATTAGAAATTTGACAGGCTCTGGGACCAGGATTGGTCTTGGTGCCTGAACTGTCCAGTCAACGAATGAGTGGGCAGAATGATGACTGGAGACAAAGGGTGGGAGACCTGTTTGGTCTGGGGGTAAGAAAGGTCAGATCCATCTTCATATTTAATGTCAAGAATGGTTTTTCCAGGAACTTGCTGGGTGATCTTGGGCAAATCACACTCTAGAAGTAAGTTTCCTTGTCTGGTTTCTCTAAGGTTCTAACGATCCTTCAGTGTAGTAAGGTCCCTCCTCGTTCTCACGTTCTGTGTCAATGTTGCTATTGTTAAGTAATTTTCAGTCACATCCAACTCTTCATGACCTCATTTGGGGTTTTCTTGGCAAAGACACTAGACTGGTTTGCCATTTCCTTCTCTAGCTCATTTTATAGATGAGGAAACTGAGGCAGAGTGAAGTGACTTATCTAGGCTCACACAGCTGGTGTCTGAGGCTAAATTTGAATTCAGGTCTTCCTGACTCCTGGCCCAGTGCTCTATCCTCTGTGCCACCTAGCTGCTCCTGTTTATGTTTATGTCAATAGATGCTCTCCATTCGAGCTCCTTCACAGCCCTGCCAATCCATGGTCCAAATGCCCTTCCAGTTCTGGCATTTCTTATTCTAAGGTTCTCTCCCACTGCCCAGCTCTGGAATTCTCTGTCTTTTATTCCGAAGTCCCTCTCAGCTCTGATTTTGCTTATTCCAGGCCCTTTCCAAATGTGTTCTCTTTTCTAAGATTTCCCCTAGTCACAGCAGTCTAGGTTCTAAGTTCTGAAGTCCTTTTAGCTCTAACAGACTAGGAGAGGCAGCTTTTGTGCAAAGGAAAATCCAAGGCCATGGTTTTCTGAGATGCTTCTCCAAGTTTACAGTAACCCCTGGCCTGTGAGGGATGGCGGAAGGAGTCTTCCTGGGATGCAGAATTCCAACCTAGGACATCTTGGCAATTCCAACCTAGGACATCTTAGCAGAAGCAGTACCTTCCTCCTGGAGTTCCGCTTTCTGCTTCCCCCTCCCCGGAAGCCAAAAAAGGCGCATTTTTGGCTGTGGCAGCCAGCTAGAAAAGGTGAGGAAGTATGTGATATTGTACATAGTCCAAAGAGAAAACAAATCATTTCTTCCCATTAGCTCATGAGAGAGGTGAAAACTCTGCTGTTGTCTGAGTTCAGATGTGCCTTCCTAAAATGGGGCACTCCAGTGACCTTTTTTTTACCAAGAGGGGCAGGGGGAGACATTAGCAGATCTTCCAGAACAATGAGAATGAAATTAGTGAGACAGCATTTAGTAAACACTTAGTCTGTTTCATGTGTAATTATGAATTAACATGAAATGTGATTATCATATTACACAAGGGTCACTTCTCCTAGAAAGTCTGCCCTGCTCCTGTCCCTAGAGCTGAGCTCTCCTTTCCCGGGCCCTGCTTTGCTTGTCCCGTCTTATGGACTTGCATTGTCATCTCTGAGACCGTAAATCCACCAGAGAAACTCTTTTTTGTGAAAGTATAGAGATTTTCCCCCATTCTAATTCAGGGATTGAGGAGGGGGAGGAGTCTAAGAGAGGTTTCTCTTCTAAACCCTCCATTTTATGGTTGGGAAAACTGAGGTCCCCAGGACCACAGAGAGTAAGGACCAGCTCTAATGATGTTAAATCAATGACTTTTATCAGTACACCTTCTTGTTCCTCCTATTGTGAGTCCTTGAGGGCTTGGACCATGCCCCATTTATCTTTGTAGCACTGCAGGGCATGAGCAGTTAGTCAATACTTGATAAGTGGGAAGGCAACTTTGTCAAATAGGTTAGAAACTTTCTGAGAGTAGGGATTGTTTTAGTCTTTGTATTTGTATCCAGTGTCCTGCATACAGTAGGTACTTAATAAATGTTTATTGATTGATAATGATGAGGAAGTGAAAACTGAGGATTGTGAAGTACTTGGCACTCCTAGGAGGGAGGATCCACAGATTTGGATCTGCCACTAGCCCTGGCACCCTATGACCTTGAGTGAGCCTCTTCCACTCTCTGGGCCTCAGCTGCTCCATCTGCAAAATAAGGCTTTGGTCTGGATGGTGCCTCAGCTCCTTTTCTTGTCTGCCCTGGTAGGTTCCTCTGGGTGGCTCAGAGGAGCAGACAGGTCCATTCTTTTGTTTCCAAGCTGGAAGCCTCCTTCAGAGTCAGCATACGGCCCCCTTGGCGCCCCCGCTACTCTCTTAGGCCCGATTGGTTTTCAATATGGGATTGTAGCGTGTGGGCTAAAGCCTGCAAGCTCCTTAGCCTGCCAGCGATGGGAAGCGCACAAAGGCAGGCCTGCTGCTGCCAGTCACTCATCAGGGGCTGCCGGCTTCCTGAGGGGAGCCCATTGACCCTGGCACAATGGATGAAAGCGTTATCTCGCTGGGTGTGCCCCCCGACCCCTGGCCTCCATTTTTCACGCACTGGCTCCTCTCTGGCCACAGGGAAGGAGGAGGCTCCCACTCCCATAGGCTGGGCTGCTGACCCTCTATTGCTTTGCATGAGTCCAGCACCGATGCAGAGCCAGTAAGGAGATTAATAGATAATGCGGCCTGGCCGATGGTAAGCGAAACTCCTTCTGCCTCTCTCCAAACATTTAGTTTCTAAAGAAATCAGGGTACAAATCATTTGGGTCACTTTCTTTCTCCCTCCAGGTTCTGTCTGTGTGTTGATTGTTCATGGGATGTGATTTCTCATGGAATTCTCCTCCCAACAGGAATCTGGGCAAGTCACACAGCCCTATCTGATGGAGGCAAGCTGGGGTCCAGGATCCAAGAACCTGAGCCTTGTCCCACCACTGCCATCTACTTCACATGTGGCAGTGGTGATAGGCTTCCCTCTTTGGGGCTCAGTTTTCAGCACTGTCCTCCATAAAATAAGGCTTAGGTTAGATCTGTAGTTCTTAATGTGAGGTTCATGAACTTGTAATTAGATAGATGGATAGATGGATATCTATCAGACAGACAGACAGACAGATGGATGGAGGGATGGACGAACAGGCAAACAGATGGACAGATGGATAGATGGATAGAAATAGATGACAGGTAGATTATATACATATATATGTATATATGTAGAGAGAAAGAATTAACTACCTCAATATAATTGACTTTTTTGTAATGTTTATATACTTTATGTATTTTGACAATGATTCTGACAAGAGATGCTTAAGTTTCAGCAGACTAACTCCCAAGGGTCCAGGACACAAGAAAAGGTTGAAGAATGCCTGGGTAAGAGGATCTCTAAGGCTTCTTCCTTAGATCTCAGATCTGGAATTTCCGATTCACAGTCCTGTGACTTGACCACAGTTTCCCAGGTCACATCAGAATTCATGTCTCCTGAATCCCAGCTCCTCCACTGTCCCACTAAGAAATATTAGAATGGTTTTGTTTCTTTTGCTATTAGTGATACCAAAAACTAGTCGAGTCATGTGAAAGTTTGACCTCACCAGGAACAGAAGTCAAGCAGCTCATTCAATATCCTCTGTCTAGGACTAGACTAAAGCTATAGTGAATGGGCCAGAGGAACATGGAGGAGCCGACTGGCTGGGGAGAAGGAAGGGGTTTTCATGGGGACCAATCACTCAGTAAACAAGGCTGTATTGATGCCTATCAGAACCCTGGGCTAAAGGCTAGAGACAAAGAACCCAAAGTTAAGAGGCTGGGCCTTCAAGAAGATTCTAATCTATCCAAGAGAAAAAAACAGGCATGTAGATATGTGTGTATGCATGAATATGTGTATATGTGCTTGTGTGTATACATGTATGCATGTGCATGTTATTTGCGTATTGTGTATGTGTATCTGGGGCAGTTACATGGCACAGTGAGTAGAACACTGGGCATGGAATCAGGAAGATTCATGTTCCTGAGGTCAAATCCAAGCTCAGACACTTGCTGGCTATGTGACTCTGGGCAAGTCATTTAACTCTGCCTCAGTTTCCTCATCTGTAAAATGAGCAGGAGAAGGAGATGGTAAACCACTACAGTATCTTTGCCAGGAAAATCTTGAATGGGATCAGAAAGAGCTGGACATGATTGAAAACAACTGAACAAGTCCAATAGTAAAAGCGTATAGATAGACGTAGACAAAAAAAGCTATTTCAGAACAGGAAAGGCCTGGGGTAGAAGGGGCTGCTTGCGCTGAGTCTTGAAGGAAAGCAGGGATTCTGCGAGATGAAGTTGGGGAAGGAGAGCATCCCAGATATGGTGGGAAAGGGCACCAAAGGGGTTTGGCAGAATGCTCGGTCACCCGAGCCAAGTAGCATATAACATAGGAGAGCTAGAAGGGACCCAAGAGAGTTTCCAAGCCAACCCCCATTTCACAGGTCTGAATGCTCATTCACAATTCAGATGTGCTATGATCTCAGTGTTAAAGTCCTGCCAACTCTCATATTCAGGGTTCTGTGTGCTAAGATACCTCTCTGCCTGCACTGTGGCAAAGAAATCCATTTATATCTCGAATTGCCTCACTATCCCTCTAACTACAGATGCTTTTTCAAAGTTTTTCACCCCTCCTCAAAGTTCCCACAACTCCTTCACCTCCCCCCTTCTCCACTGAGGCTTCATGTTTCACTGAAAAACTCGAGACCAACCCCAAGATCTCCCTCTTCTCCTTTCTTCCTTATTTCACAACATGCAGATGCCTTCTGCCCTAACTCCTCTTCCTCCTACAGACTGAAGAGGTGGCTCTTCTCCTTGCCTAGGCAAACCCCTATAGCTGCACACGTGACCTTGTCCCATCCCATCTACCCCAGTAGATTGCCTGGTCTATCACCCCACAAGTGACCCCATTCCATCCCATCATTACCTGGACTTTCATCATCCCCATTCTCTCACTCATCTTCAGTCTCTCCTCATCAACTAACTGCTTTCCTACTGTCTACAAAGCCATCTCCCCCACCTTCAAAAGCCCTCATCCGGGTCTACCCACTACCATCCTATATCTCTCCTCCCTTTTGTAGCTAAAGTCTTTGAGAAAGCCATGGCAATTGGTGCCCCCCCCTTCCTTTCCATTCACTCTCTTTTTAATTCTGCCCAGTTTGGCATCTGCCCTCATCCTTCAGCTGAAACTACTCTCTCCAAAGTTACTAGTGATCTCTTAGTTGCCAAATACAATTCCCTTTTCTCAGTCCTCATTGTTCTTTATCTCTCTGCTGTCTTTGACAGTGACAATCACCTTCATCTCTTTGATACTTTCTTCTCCTTAGTTTTTGGGGGATACTCTTTTCTCCTGGTTTTCCTCCTGCCGATGTGACCACTCTTTCTCAGTCCTCTTTGCTGGATCTGCCCACTAGCAGGTTATGCCCACTAGCCATGGGTGTCCCCCAGGGCTCTGTCCTCATCCCTCTTCTCCTCTCTTTCACTTGGGGATCTCATCAACTTTCATGGCATCCGTGATGATCCCTCTGCATTTGATTCACGAATCTATGTGGCCCCAACCTTTCTCCTGACCTCTAAGCTTGAATCTTTAAGTAGTCTTACGAGCAGTCCTCCAATTGGGGTGGAGTGTGGGTCTTGCCACTGTGTTGCTGTGTGACCAAGGTAGCACATTGCTTAGTTCAGATTATTAGGAAGTTCTTCCTGATGGTAAGCATAAATTTATCTCTCTGAAACTCCTCCCTATGGCTCTTGCTTCTGCCCTCTGAGGCCAAACAGAGCAAGTCTGGTAAGTCTGATCCTTCAAATACCTGAAGATTTCTATTATACTCCTACTATAGTCCTTTCTGCAGGGCAAACATCTCCATAGTTCTGTACTCTTCTATCTTGCCATCTTAGCAGATCTCCTTGTCAGTGTTCTTGACTGTGGCACCCATAATGGAACAGTAACCTCTAGATGGGGCTGGCCCAAGTAAAAGACATCAGAAAGGTCATGTTCATCATTCTCCACACTCTGCGTCTTTCCTAGGGTCCCCACCATCCTGGTTGGTAACTATCCTACCTAACCCACTGGGTATAAGATAAGTCACACCCATGTTTACTTCATTCTTTGTTCCTCCCTAATCTTCCTAACAGTTACTTTCCATGCCATCTTCCACTTCAATTCTGGAACTATGGTTAATTTTGTCATTGCTCCAGGAAGAAGTATGTCAATCACTGACCCTGTAACTTTCTGAACCTAAGTTTCCTTCCTTGAGGACCACACTCTTATTAAAATGTAAGCTTCCTGAGGGCAAAAACTATCATTGTTTTTTGCATTTGTATTTCTAGTACTTAGCATAAAGCCCAGCAGTATCGAGCTTTCACATTCATTCAATATAGCCCAGTGTGACATGATTTTTTTCAGTATAAGATAGATAAATGTCTATATAAATTTCATCTCATTTTTTCTTCCTCTTTTTGTGGAGGTAGGAGACATTCTAGTGGAAAGATTGCTCAACCTCTTGGATAAGAGATTGAATCTTGCCTCTGGCATTCACTAGTTCCTCAATGATAAAACTGGGATATGATAACTGTATTATTATTGTGTTGTGATGTTCAAATGAGACAATATAGGGCAAGTATTTTGCAAGCTTTAAAAAAAGTGTGTGAAGGGACAGAGTCAAGATAGCAGAATAGGGAAGGAATTCTTCTGAACTATCCCAAATAGTTATTGACTATAAAATAAATGACTATAAAATAAAGCTTGAAAATAAATTCTGGAGTGGCAGAATCAACAAAAAAGGAGAGACAATTTCTTACCTATACAATTTAGACAGTGATGCAAGAAAATTATGAAAAAAGAGTCAACAGCTGAATAAAAGAAGCACAAAAGAATTAAGAAAAGATGTACAAAAATTCACTGAAGAAAACAAATCCATAAAAAGCAGAATTGGACAAATGGAAAAGGAGGTACAAAAAAACTAACTACAGAAAATAATTCCTTAAAATTAAAATTAGGCAAGTGGAAACTAATGATTTCATAAGACATCAGGAATGAATTAAAGAAATTTTTTACTTAAAAAATAAAAGAAGATGTGAAATATCAGATTGGAAAAACAACTAACCTGGAAAATAGATCCAGCAGAGACAATTTAAGAATTATTGGACTGACCCGTCCTGCAGGCCAAACAGACGTGGGTGACCGAAACCGGAAAGCGCCGGGGGAGCAAGGCTCGAGGGAGGTCTAAGAGACCTGGGGACAAGATCACAAAGAGGAAGGAGACCGAGGCATAGTTGGTAGCAGGCAGTCTCTCTTTATTGCACCAGGGGAGGGTTTATATAAGCAATTACTACAAAGTCATATCCTGGGGGTGGAGTTTTTCATCTCATTGGTGTGAGCCCCTCCAGACCAAACCAAAAAAGGGCACGATTCCCTATCCCGGGTCGTATCCCCTTCTGGTTGGTTGGTGGCTGCTTAGTCTCAGACCAGGAAGTCTTTCTAGCGCTGAGCTGGCAGAGCCACGTCGGCAGGTCAGGACTTCCTAGTACTCTCTTCCCCCCAGGAAGGGCATTGGTCCATTGTGCCCTTGACAACTAAGAAGAGGGGAAGATAGTAACCGACAATTCAGTCTCCAGTCTCCGGCATGTCCCCCGTTTTTATTTAAAAAGGGGAGGTGGCTGGCCTGTCTTAGGCTATGTGGCCTGACTCCATGCCTGGTACCGAAAGTGGGCAGGGCCCCTGTCTTAGGCTATGTGGGTGGCCCCCACCTCCAGCATTTCTGGTAGGTGGACCCACAATAATCCCGTCATTGGGTACCTCTGCAGCCAATGGCATGATTATCCAGGTCATGGGGCCACAATATTCCCGTCATTGGCACAGTCACAGCAAAAGCACATTATTGATCATAGCAGGGTACAGGGACGCTTTTGAAAAGTTTGATGGTATAATTAGCAGTAACCCTAATATAGTCCCAGGAGGAAGAAGGACCCCAATAAGTGTCACCCGTGGTTTCACAGTCCCAGCTACGGCAGTAATAATCAGTTATGCCTCCACATTTGGTGTTCAAGGCACGGCTTCTATGAGGGCCGGGGCAAACATAAAAGGGGAGTGTTCTCAACATACTTCTTCGGGATTGTGTACCACACCCACCCCATGGATCAGGGCCCTGCTTTCCGGAGGGGGCCTCCTGTTGATCAGAATATCCCTCCAAGTCCCAATTGGCCGGAGCCCCTATGGCTAGTTTACAAAGATCTGCTGAATGCAAATCTTTGAGTGATTTGAAATGAAGCTTTTGAAATTTCTTGGGAGGGGTGTTTTGTGCAATTTGGGCATCATCTGCATGGTCATCATCATTCTTATTCTCATCCTCACTGGAAGACCTGTCCTGGGAATGAGAATCCGCAGGGGGTTCCTCAGCGGAGGATGAGGGGGAGTGCTGTGTATGCCAGATTGCCCCCAAAAACAAAAACTTGCCCTAGTGGGGGGTACAGGGGGTCAGAGGTATTCATCCAGGAAGAGCAATTGGGGGGCAGGGAGGACCCAACATTGAGGGTAATAGAGTTATGGGGGGTTATTCCGGCGTAGCAAGGGGAGGGGAGAGCAAAGGGAATGCCGGGCTGAACCTTAAAGTATTTAAAACCAAACCCATTCCAATTCCCAGGAATACCCTTCTATAGACAAGGTGGGAAACCTGCGACTAGTCCTGAAAAGTTAGTGCCTCTGAAAGAGTCCCATTATTATCATAGTATAGTCCATCATCTTTAAACATGTGAGAAATATTGCCTTGGATGATAAATTTGGTTATTGTCTGACTCCATGACATCACCCTTAACCATGGTGGATTTGTGAGGAACGCCCATCTCTGTTGTTCCTTCGGTGCTGGGTCGATGGACGCAGTGTTCTTGAGTGTCATGATAAGTACGAGAAAAATGAAAGGAGTCATCGTGACCTGGTTGATTAAGCTTCTCCAGAAGTTTTTTCATCTGCCGCTGATAGCACCTCCTCAATTCCTGTGACCGCTTCACCTTGGCAGTTGTCCTCTATCACTCTTATTCTTTTCACTGGAACCCAAACTTCTTTATTATCATCTGTTAAAACACAAACATACCCTTTTCCCCACGTTAACACTGTATGAGGACCAAATCAATTTTTATTCTCATCGTGCCTCATTACTGGCTGCTTTCAGGGCACTTGTTATTGCTGATTCATTCTTTGCAGACTCCTTATTAGGAAATGTTAAGAATTTCATAGCAGCCAATAAGCCATCATTATCAAATTTTAAATAATTTAGAATATAAACAGCCAAACAGCCAATTGTAATTTGTCATCAATTTAGAGTATAAACAGCCAATTGCGAATTTATCAACTCCTGGTCCAACTCCTCCTTTTTCTTTTTGCAAGTAAGTGTCCAGGGATCGATTTTCTCGTTCCACTATAGCTTGACCAGTGGGATTATGGGGGATTCCAGTGACATGTAAAATGGAAAATTCCACCATGAACTGTTCAATGGCTTTACTGACATAAGCTGGACCATTGTTTGGTTTAATGCTTTCTGGTACTGCATGATTTAGAATGTGACCAAGTGTGTGTGATATAAAATATTGTTGTTTTGGCCCTTATTGCTGGTTGAACTTCCATAGTTATCTGTTTAATACTATCTGCCCTATCAGGAATATAGGCTGACTCTACTCTAGGTATCAATGGTACTGTATAATTTCTGTCTGTGATGATATTGCAAGGTTCTTTCACATATAATAATGCTTGCAATACTTCATATAATTCATTTTGTTGTGTAAAAGTAAATGTTGTTTTAAATTTATGCATCTGCTTTGTAGATGAAATATACATAGATGCCCTAAAATTTTTGTTGCATCTGTAAAAACATTAACTCCCTCTACCAGTGAGGAAGAGCATTTGTCGGTCCAAGACCATGGCCACGTGGCAAATTGCCACCCAGAAGGAATTGGGAACCCGTGTTGGAGATTCTGATTAATCAATATCTGCCATTCCACAAACTCTTGTATGCAGTTCTCTGTTTGTTGACTTGTATACATAGTTTATATTGTGTTAAGTTGTGAGGGTTCTGTCCTATTAACATCCTTACTCTCTTCACTGCCTTATGTATGATTTGGGCTACCAGCACAGCATAAGGCACACAAGCTCTGTTCTTTATCTGAGCCAAATGTACCCACTCAATAATCCCTTGTTTTTGATGTAAAACTCCAGTGGGAATTTTTTCAGTGAATAAAATTGTTACTTTCAAGTCCTGTGATTCTAATATCCTGCTAATAGTACACCCCAGAACCTTTTTCTGCACTAATTTCAAACATTCCAGTGCTTCATCTGTCCATTCTCTGCATGAGTTTAATTGAGAAGGACCTTTCAATAAATCATATAATGGTTTCATTTGATCAGTTGTAATTCCCAACTGTGGCCTACACCACTGAATTTCTCCTATCAATTTCTGAAAGTCATTTAAAGTTGTAACCTTTGTAGAATCTATGATAGGTGACTTCAAACTTAAGCCTTACCACCTTACATCATTGTTTCTCCTTCTCTGATTACATTTACTCTGGAAAAAAAAAACTTTTTAGAAATTACGTTGTTAATAAGTTCAAACACTAAATTTAACTTTTGCTTAAGCCAAGGAATGACTACAAGTTCAGATTAAAAGGCAAGATCTTTCCTGCTTCATAGACCATTACATATTAATTTATCAATACATTGTCTTGAAAATGAAAATTTAAAACCGTTTAAAATTTGTCCTGTTGTTAACAGTCACTAAACTTTTACAAAATTTAGTTGAAAACCTTCAAAATAATAGTTCTCTTCTCTTGATCTAATCTGGAATGATAAAAGTTACAATTCACTGTAGACCCAGCTGAATGATAGTTGGGACTGCAGGGCAAAAATCTTAATGGTTCCATCCTTTACTCAAGTAAATTTTACTTCTGTGTCCACTCCTTAAGAACTTCTTTGAATGAGAGAGTTTTTGAATTCCTCAGCTGAAGGGAGGGAGACTTCTGGACAACTGCCCAGTGGCGCCAAGTCTGTTCCATTCTGCTGGAGAGTTTCAAAAGCTTTATCTCTGCTGAGGTGTCCCTTTAAGATTTATGCATATTTCCAATTTGCCTAGTGCCAAATAATATAACAAATCCTGATCTGTTTTAAACATCCAATTAGGAGTGACACGTTTCACTTAAAATGTGACCAGAATAACTACCTTTTGGTTACTTCTCATTATACAAAATACTTTTCTTTTAGGTGAGATTTAGGTGAAAATGCTGATCATCCTGCACCAGATCTCATCTCGTCTCTCTCCACCCTCACAATTTGGCCAGAATTGGAGGGAAGAGAGTAAAGCGAGAGAGAGTTTAACCAAAACTTTCAAATAATACCCAAAACTTTTATGCTTTCCTTAAACTTCATATCCATGTTGTTTTCCTAATGGGCTTTGATTAAAGCCCCCTTTAAAACTGCACAGACACTATGTCCCTGCATTTCCCATCCAAGACTACACCTTGCAATCACATAAACTAAATAATATAAGATTAGTTCCTCTCTTTCTCTCTCCCATACTTCTCCCCGATGCTGCAGTCATCAGAGAGAAGGGAGGAGGGGGAGGGAAAGAGATAACATTCCAAGGTCCAGCCACCCTGGAGCTGACCGTAATAACTCACAAACACACGCACACAGAACATGTAAAGACAGAACACATATACAGACAATAAAAGAATCCAAAATACTGAGAAAAAATTGTCAGAAATCCTCTGTACACATTATAACTCTGGCTTAATTTCTATCACTGTGTAACTAAGCCTTGCATAAGATTCCCTGTCTAGACTTTCTCCCATACAAGACTGCTCTTTTAGACTTATTCCTGCAACTTTTTACTACACCACAGATATGTGCTGAGTGCCAGAAAAATCATAGAAGTCTTTCTTCTTAACCCTTATTCCTCTCTCTCCAAGGAGTCGTTTCAAATTCTGAACGAAAAGTTGCTCCTTAGAGAGTTGTGATCCCATGGTTGCGATAGACGTGAACACTTACACTTACCTTAACGGGGTCCGGACGAACTGGGACGTCTATCGCGGCAGCAGACCAGCTTTTGGGGTCGCCCCACGTTGGGCGCCAATTGACCCGTCCTGCAGGCCAAACAGACGTGGGTGACCGAAACCGGAAAGCGCCGGGGGAGCAAGGCTCGAGGGAGGTCTAAGAGACCTGGGGACAAGATCACAAAGAGGAAGGAGACCGAGGCATAGTTGGTAGCAGGCAGTCTCTCTTTATTGCACCAGGGGAGGGTTTATATAAGCAATTACTACAAAGTCATATCCTGGGGGTGGAGTTTTTCATCTCATTGGTGTGAGCCCCTCCAGACCAAACCAAAAAAGGGCACGATTCCCTATCCCGGGTCGTATCCCCTTCTGGTTGGTTGGTGGCTGCTTAGTCTCAGACCAGGAAGTCTTTCTAGCGCTGAGCTGGCAGAGCCACGTCGGCAGGTCAGGACTTCCTAGTACTCTCTTCCCCCCAGGAAGGGCATTGGTCCATTGTGCCCTTGACAACTAAGAAGAGGGGAAGATAGTAACCGACAATTCAGTCTCCAGTCTCCGGCATTGGACTACCAAAAAGCCATGTTCAAAAAGAGTTGAAACTTGATATTTCAAGAAATTATCAAGGAAAAATGCCCTGGTATCCTAGAAATAGAGGTAAAATAGAAATTCAAAGAATCCACCAATCACCTGAAACAGATTACAAAATGAAAACTGCCAGGAATATGATGTCAATTCCAGAACTCTCAGGACAAGAAGAAATACTTCAAGCAGCCAGAAAAAAAATTCAAATATCATGTAATCACAGTCAGGATTACACAGAGTTTAGCAGATGCTACATTAAAGTACTGGAGGTCTTGGAATATGATATTCTTGAAGGCAAAGGAGCTAGTATTATAACCAAGAATCATCTACCCAGTGAAACTGAGCATAATCCTTCAAGAGGGGAAATGAACACTCAATGAAATCAAGGATTTTCAAGTATTCCTGATTAAAGACCAGAGCTAAACAGAAAATTAAATTTTCAAAAACAAGGCACAGAAAAACAACAAGTAAAGCAGGAAAGAGAAAACATAAGGCATTCAATAAGGCTAAACTGTTTATATTCCTATGCAGGAAAATGATACTTATAATTCTTAAGAATTGTACCACTATTAGGGCAGTTAGAAGAAATATACATAGACAGAAGGTATGGAAATAAGTTGACATTAATGGGATGATATAAAAACAAAATTAAGGGATGGGGAAAGAAGATTGCACTGGGAGAAAAGGGAAGGAAGAGGAAGAAAGGGGTAAAAATTATCCAATATGAAGAGGTGCAGAAGACCTATAACAGTGGAGGGAAAATGGGAGGAATAGACACTGCTTGACATTACTCTCATTGGACTTGGCTGAAACATACACACTCAGTTGGGTATAGAAGTTTATGTTACTCTATAGGGAAGTAGGATGGGAAGGAGACAAAAAAAGGGAAAAATAATAGAAGGAATGGCAGATTGGGGAAGGCAGTAGTCAGAAGCAAAATACTGATGAAGAAGGAAGGGGTGAAAGAAGAGAGAGGGAGGGAAGGAGAAAAAGAAGGGAGGGAGCAGTAAAGGAGAGGGAGAAGGAGAAAAAAGGATTAATGGGGGAACAGGATGGGGAAAAACATATAGTTAGAATCATAACTGTGAATCGGAATGGGATAAACTCACTCATAAATTGGAAATAGATGACAGAGTGGGTTAAAAAATAGAATCTTGCAAAAGAAACATTTGGAGCAAAGAGAGACACACACAGATTAAATGTAAAAGGCTTGAATAGACTATTATGCTTCAGCTAAAACAAAAAAAAGTAGAGATAGCAATCATGATCTCAGACAAAGCAAAAATAGATCTAATGAAAAGAGATAAGGAAGTAAACTACACCCTGCTAAAAGGTGCCAGAGACAATGAAGTAATATCAGTACTAAAGATATATGTACCAAATGGTATCACATCCAAATTTTTAAAAGACAGGTTAAATGAAATGCAGGAGAAAACAGACAGTAAAGTTACACTAGTGGAGAACTTCAACTTTTCCTTCTCAGAACTAGATAAATCTAACCACAAAATAAACAAGAAAGAAGTTAAAGAGGTAAATAACATTTTAGAAAAGTTAGCTATGGCAGGCCTCTGGAGAAAAGTCAATAGGGATAAAAAGGAATAACCTTTTTCTCAGTGGTACATGGCACTCACACAAAAAGCTGACCATGAATCAGGACATAAAAGCATCACAATCAAATGCAGAAAGGCAGAAATATTAAGTGCATTTTTTTTAAATCATGATACAATAAAATTACATTCAACAAATGGCCATGGAAGAATAAATTTAAAATGAATTATAAACTAAATAATTTAATCCTAGATAATGAGTAAAGAACAAAACATGGAAGCAATCAATAATTTCATTAAAAGAAAATGACAACAATGAGACAACATACCAAAATTGATGGGGTGCAGCCAAAGCAGTATTTAGAAGGAAATTTATATTTCTAAATGCAGACATCAATAAAACAGAGAAAGAACAGACCAATGAATTGGGCATGCAACAACAAAAAATAGAAAAAGAACTCATTAAAAATTCCCAATTAAACATCTAATTGGAAATGCAGAAAATCAAAGGAGAGATTAATGAAATTGAAAGTAAGAAAACAGGGGGGCGGAGCCAAGATGGCGGAGTAGAAGGACGCACATTCACGAGCTCCGAACCCACAACCCATGGAATTGAGGTAAAAGGAGAGCCCCATAAATTCTGAATCTCTGCAGGGGGTGCACAAACATAGGGGAAGAGATTTCCGTTCCACTGAACCCTGGAGAGCCGTCCCCGGGGTCCATCGCACTCCAGAAAGCGGACCCCACCCCCCACCCCTGGCCGCGACCCAGAGAAGCTGACCTGAGCAGACTTCTGAGAGGAAAGCTCCGGGAGAATCTCCGGTAGCCGGGAAAGTCCCTCTGCCCACAGAAGCTAAAGGTCAGTTAAAAAGAACCCTGCGCTAGGGGAGGGGAGCGGGCCCCCTCGGGAGGAAGCGGCGGCGGCAGAGACGGGGCAGGAAGCGGCGGAGGCAGAGACGGGGGCAGGAAGCGGCGGAGGCAGAGGCGTGGGCGGGCGGCTGAGGCGGCAGCGGCCCGGGACTCAGGAATCCCCCAGCAGCAGGTAGGATCTTCAATACTGAAGGTCTTTCCAACCTGAGGGAGCCGAGCAGGGGAGAGGGCCCTGCCCCCACACCGCTCTACTGCTGAACGCCTCTGAATAAAACCCCCAAGGGAGCTGAGCACAGCAGGCGGGGCCCCCCACCCCACCCCCACCCGCTCTGTTCCTGAAAGTCGCTTCAGAAAGCCCCTGAGGGCCCAAGCTAGGAAGCGGCCCTGCCCCCACCCTGCGCCAGAACTAAAGCTTGCCGCGGGAAAGCGCATTTGAATCTCAGAGGCCAAGGACTAGCTGGGCGGATCCAGGCGGAGGTGGAAAGGAATCTCAGAAGTCAAGTAACTGGCTGGGAAAATGCCTAGAAAGGGAAAGAAAAATAAGACTTTAGAGAGTTTTTTCCAACAAATGCAAATGATCCCGACCTTTGGATCTGAAGGGGAGGATGAGGACGTATTTTTCCCATCAGGGAAAGATGTGGAGGGCGGGGCCTCAGTACCCCAGACACCCCAGGGGGGTGTTGGGTGGGCTCAGGCCTTGGAAGAGCTTAAAAAGGATTTTGAAAAGCAAGTTAGACAGGTGGAGGAAAGACTGGGAAGGGAAATGACAAAGATGCAAGAAGAGTATGAAAAAAAGGTCAATATCTTGGTAAAGGAGTCCCAAAAAAATGCTGAGGAAATTAACACCTTGAAAAATAGGCTCACTCAATTGGCAAAAGAGGTTCAAAAAGCCAATGAGGAGAAGAATGCATTCAAAAGCAGAATGAGCCAAATGGAAAAAGAGGCTCAAAAGCTCACTGAATTTAATAGTTCTCTCAAAATTAGAATGGAACAGATGGAGTCTAATGACTATGAGAAACCAAGAAATCACCAAACAAAACCAAAAGAACGATAAAATGGAAGAGAATGTGAAATATCTCATGGGAAAAACAACTGACCTGGAAAATAGATCAAGGAGAGACAACTTAAAAATTATGGGACTACCTGAAAGCCATGATCAAAAAAAGAGCCTAGACATCGTCTTGCATGAAATTATCAAGGAAAACTGCCCTGACATTCTAGGACCAGAGGGCAAAATAAGTATTGAAAGAATCCATCGATCACCACCTGAAAGAGATCCAAAAAGAGAAACTCCTAGGAACATTGTGGCCAAATTCCAGAACTCCCAGCTCAAGGAAAAAATCTTGCAAGCAGCCAGAAACAAACAATTCCAGTACTGTGGAAATATAATCAGGATAACCCAAGATCTAGCAGCATCTACATTAAGGGATCGAAGGGCGTGGAATAGGATATTCCAGAAGGCAAAGGAACTAGGACTGAAACCAAGAATCACCTACCCAGCTAAACTGAGTATAATACTTCAAGGGAAAATATGGTCTTTCAATGAAACAGAGGACTTTCAATCATTCTTAATGAAAAGACCAGAGCTGAAAAGAAAATTTGACTTTCAAACACAAGAATGAGAGGAAGCATGCAAAAGTCAACAGCAAGGAGAAGTATTAAGGGACTTACCAGAAATGAACTGTTTGCATTCATACAGGGAAGGACAATATTTCTAACTCTTAAAACTTTTCAGTATCTGGGTGGTTGGTGGGATCACACATACACATGTACACGCATGCACACACATACACACATGCATTCACATGCAGAGACAGAGAGCACAGATTGAACTGAATAGGATGGGACCATACCTTAAAAGAAATTAAGGTAAATGGTGAGAGAGAAATGTAGTGAGAGGAAAGAGGGGGAAATGGAAGGGGGTAACTATATGTCATTTAAGAGGCAAGTAGGAGATGTTTTTAGTGGAGGGAAAAAGAGGAGAGCTGAGGGAAAAAAACAAACAAACAAACAAACAAAAGTTTACCCTCATCACATTTGACTAAACGAAGGAGTGAAATGCACACTCATTTTGGTATGAAAACCTATCTTACAGTATAAGAAAGCGGGGGAGAAGGAGATATCGGGGGGGGGGGGGGATGATGGAAGGGAGGGCAAAGGGAGGAGGGAGAAATTGAAAGTCAACACTTGGGGAGGGACAGGATCAAAGGACAGAAGAGAAACAATGAGGGGCAGGTTAAGAGGGATGGCAATTCAGTTAGTCTTACACAACACGACTATCAGGAAGGTCACTTGCAAAGCTACACAGATATGGCCTATAATAAATTGCCTGCCGTACCAAAGGGAATGGATGGGGAGGGAGGGATGGGGAGAATTTGGAACTCAAAGTTTCAGGAACAATTGTTTAGTATTGTTGTTGCAACTAGGAAAGAAGACATACAGTTAATGAGGAATAGAAAGTCATCTGGCCCTACAGGAGAAAAGAGAAGATAGAGACAAGGGAAGGGAGGGATGACAGAAGAGAGGACAGATTGAAGATAGGGAAAATAAGATTGCTTGGGGTATTGGGGTGGGGGGAGGGGAGAAAAGGGGAGAAAATTTGGAACCCAAAAATTTGTGGAAATGAATGTAAAAAGCTAAATAAATAAATAAATTAAAAAAAAAAAAAAAAAAAAAAAAAAAAAAAAGAAAGTAAGAAAACAATTGAACCAATAAATAAAACTAGGAGCTGGTTTTTAAAAAAACAATAGATAAACCATTGATTAATTTTATTTAAAAAAAGAAAAAAGAAAACCAAATTAATGGTATCAAAAATGAAATAGGTGAATTCACCACCAATGAAGAGAAAATTAAAGCAATAACTAGGAGGTATTTTGCCCAGTTGTATGCCAATAAATCTGACAAACTAAATTAAATGGATGAATATTTACAAAAATATAAATTGCCCATTAATTGAAGAGGAAATAAAATACTTAAATAAGCCCATCTTTGAAAAAGAAATTGAGCAAATCATCAATGAACTCCCTAAGAAAAAATCCCCAGGGACAGATAAATTCACAAGTGAATTGACCAAACATTTAAGGATCAATTAATTCCAATACTATAAGAACTATTTGGCAAAATAGGCGAAAAAGGAGTCCTACCAAATTCTTTTTATGACACAAATGTGATGCTGACACCTAAATCATATCAAATTCTTTATGATCTCAGGGAAGTGAGAGAGAGAGAGAAAATTTGGCACTAAAAAAAAAATTTTAAATGAATGGTAAAACCTGTCATCATGTGTAATTGAAGAAAATATTTTTTTAAAGAAGTATGTATATGTGGGAATAAAAATAAAGCTACATAAACAGAGATAGAAATAGAACTAGGAATAGATATGGATGATAATATAGATAAACATTGTGATATAGATGGTAAGGTAGCGACAGATGTGAGTTTAAGCTGCCTCCCTCTATTGAGTCCTATTAAACTATTAATCCACTAAATCCCAGGATGGACTGGTGGAAGCTTATTTAGACTTTGAGAATTGATTGTTAAATTTTCAGTGTGAGCAATTATTTCAGAAGTCAGTAAGCCACATATCAGGGCTTGATTTATTGAGTTAGGTGGCACAGCTGATAGAGTGCTGGATCTGGAGTTAGGAAAACTCATGTTGCTGAGTTTGAATCTAGCTTTAGCCACTTACTAGCTGTGTGACTCTGGTCAAGTCACTTAACCTCTCTATGCCTCAGTTTCTTCATCTGTACAAATGGAGATAATAATAGCACCTCTCTCCCAGGGTTGTTGTAAGTATCAAATTGAGACCATTAATAAATTACTTAACACAGTGCCTGGCACATACATGGCAGGTGCTACATAAATGCTAGATATCTGAATTATTACTGTGAAGAAAGTGTTAATAATATACAATAAATGTAAAAGTGTAACTATACATACTATTTTATTTTTGGAGGAAAGATGGTTAAACATTGACCAATACATCTCTGTCTAAATCTCCAGATTGTTCCCATGGGGAATAGACTAGCCAAGCCTCCACCATTTTTTAGTTATAATGTGACGTCTTGAACTCAAGTGTTGAAATTAACATCTCCCCTCCCCCATTAAATTCTGTTTTATTCACTATGGCCCCATCCTCCAGCCCATGTGTTAACTCTCTCTCCTAGCTAAAAAGGCTGCTTCTTCCTAACAATATCCTATTCCTACAAGAGTTCTAATTACTGGCATTTATTTAACTTATTAAAGACCACAGGAGCCAGAAAGGAACATATAGACCATCTAATTCCACCCTTTTATTTTACATATAAGGAAACTGAGACTCAAAAAGATGGAAATGTAGTAAAATGTCAGAGGTAGGATTCTCTCTTGACTCCAAGTCAGGAGTGACCTGGTGACACTAAGCCATCGCACCCTAATTACTCATTTCTATCCCTTCCTCATGTGTATCTCTTCCATTCAGTAATCACTTCTTGGATGAGACTTTTCCCAACCCAAGACCCTCTGCCACCTCTACAATGGCTGTTGAGGCTTGTCCTACCCCCAAGAAATTACTATTTCTTTACCATGCATAGATTTCATGTTCACTTTATAAATGTTAATTCTGCTAATGAAATGTAAGCGGTTTGAGGACAAGGATTGCTATGCTATTGAATTTGCATCCCCAGTCCCTACCTCTGTGTCAGGCATATGGTAGATGCTTAATAACAGCTGGCTGATTGATTTTTACTTAGCTCCAAATATTCAGTGATCTGTCCTATTTCCTGACTTCTATGGCTAACATTCTTTCACTTTCCAATCTCCTGTTACAAGGGAACTTATTTTCTTCCTCTTTAAATTGTTTCTCTTCTCTGTGTATTAATCAATACTTCCATCCTTTCAAAGAATTCTTTGTATTGGATAAGCCAAAGGATATATATTTTTTCCTCTAGTGCTTTGACCTTTTCCTTTGAATAGTGATCAATTTGTACTTAACATTTTCATGGGTGTTACTTAGTCCAGGTAGGGACACAAATGTCAAAGTCTCTGAAGGTCATTAAAATTCTCCTGGCCTTCTGCCCAATGCTCTGAGACAGCTCTACAAACTCTCACTCTTACTGATGATCCAAGTGCCCAGACCACAGAAACATCATTCCCTCAGGGTTCTCAAGGTAGCCCTGAAGAGTCACAGTAAGAGTGACTTTGTAGTGCTAGATATATTATGAGCCCCCATCGGTGTGCTTTTTGCCATGATTGTCAGGTAATTTTCAGTTTAGTCAGTGATTCAATTAGCTTTTAGAAAGAATCAGTTACTAAGGTCATATCAAGAAGTTGCCCTTAAGCCTAGTATGTTTGCTGAGTTCCTTGTGGAGTCATGAATCTGGCTTCCTGTATTGTATCCTGTCTATTCTCTTCTGCTAATGCAGACATTGCTGTCAGCTGTTGCTGGCATCATCTTTGGAGATGACTGTAGGATGTTGAAAATAAGATAGGAAGTCCAAAATCATTCTAACTCCTTAAAGATTTCAAGGTTTTGTTATAGCCAACAATGAGGAGAAAACCTAGACTGAAGCTAAGCAATTCTCCTCTCTCCTCCTCAGGGGCAGCTCCTTGGGGGGAGGATATGGAATTCTTTCTTCCAGTTGTTACTCCAAATTCTTGTCCAGTAGATGTTTGGATGATTTGGCTCCTGAGCTGGTTATCTTTGTACCCAGAAAACATCATGGTAGCACCACCATGTTTCCTCAGTCAATCTGAAGACTCTTCCTGGCAGGAACACTCCAGTTAATTCAAGGACTTTTTATACTTAATCTAAAGTCTCTGAATGATTAACTGAGACATGTCCTCACCTCTTTAAGATATCACTTATTTTACATAGAGTGGGGTGATCTGATTGGCTTGTTTAACTCAGACCCACCCTCATACTTATTTTGAATGAATTTTTCATCCCTTTGTCTTCCTGAACACATTTTTTTCCCCAAAAAACCATCTTTATGAGCACCATATGGGGAAGGTGTGGCTATATACTCACATATATGAAAGAGATCTGGGGGTTTTAGTAGACCACAAACTCAACATGAGTCAGCAACATGACAGCAATGGCAGTGAAGTGGCACGGTGGATAGCACACTGGGCCTAGAGTTCAAATGACCTAAGTTCAAATCTTGCCTCAGAAGCTTACTAGTTGTGTGACCCTGGGCAAGTCACTTCATCTCAATCTGTCTCTGCTTTTTTCATCTGTAAGAGGGAGATAATAATAGCACCTTGGCATGAGGGTAAAATGAAATCAGATTTGTAAAGTGCTTTGCATACCTTAAAGCACAATGTAAATAATAGCTGTGACATTCTCATGAACGTTATTAATGACAATGCAGCTGAGATGATCCTGCCCCAGCCAGACCTCATTCACAGTATTATTTTCACTTGAGTGACACATTTTGAGAAGGACATTGAGGAGCCAGAGACATTGCTTGGAATGGGTGGTCAGGGGAAAGAGCCCCAGTATCATGTTATATGTGAGTCCAGGGAAAAGCTGGGAACATTTATCCTGGAGAAGGGACTTAGGGGAACATGAAAGCTGTCTTCAAAGATATGAAGAGCGATAACTTTCAGGAGACTCTGGATTTTGCATGCTTAATCCCAGAGGGTAGAATTAAAGCAGGGGGAGAAAGGGCAGAAAGGCAATTTCAACATCACCAAAAGAAGCTCACCTGACTCTGAAAGCAATCCTGGAGTGGAAAGGCTGCCTTAGAGGTGGCGACAGGGTATTCTTCTCTGATGTCTTGGAGCAAAGATCAGATGTTAGCTCATCAGGGATGTTGTCAGGTGAATTCTTGCTCTTTAGACAGACTCTGGACCTCAGTTGTCTCACCTGTAAAGTGGGGATGGGGAAGGATTGAGCTACTACTGTCCAAGGTCTTGAACCTGTTGCTTCAATAATCCACATCAACAAACCCATGTCCTTTAGCTGAGTGCTGCCACATTTGAGTGGGGGGGTAGACCAAATGGAGAAAGCCTAGGTGGAAAGTCATGAGACTGGGCTGGGACTTCTCTGCCCTTCTGCCAGCTGTGTGTCTGAGAGCACATCACTGGGATATAGTGTCTTCCTCTGTAAAATGAAGCCCATGATTTCCAAGGCCTCTTTCTGTTCTAAGTCCTCTGAAGGTAAAGTGGGATGACCCATAACAGGTACATCTCTGCCCCCTATCACAAGGCAGGGCTGTGAGACACTTTTTAAAATCCTTGGTTTGTCAGTGATGGAAATGAGGGTTTGGGCAATTAATGATCTGTCTCCAAGTCACTACATCCAACAACATTCACTAAACTAGGATGGCCTGCCCTGCCCAGCCCCGTGACAGGATGGATGCTTTCTGGCTCCCTGTGGGATAATAAATCATTGATCTCATCAACCATTGGAGCAGCAGCCCTGGTTTCCAGTGCCTTTGAAGCTAAAAGAGTCCAGCAGATAAATCAAGCTGGAGACAGCCCCAGTTTCCTCCTGCCTGAATGGCTAAGGCCAGCATCCTCCACAACTGGGGAAACATGCATCCCAATTAAAAGCTTTTTCTCATTTGTACTTCAACCTGGTGCAGAGTCCAATTGCAAGGACATTGGAGTCTGCCCACAGACTCAGTTTTGAGGTTCAGAATGGTGGTGAACATCACCAAGATCCACATATCTAAGGAATTCCAGATCAAGCCCTCCTTGATTCCTTATAATGGGCAAATGGATAAATGGCCCTTCCCTCCTCATACCTCAGAAGGCACTTCACTTACACCTGTCTACATTCAATCCTTCTCAAGTCTAGCTATCTAGTCACTCAGTCAGCCAGTGTTTATGAAGTGCCTACTATGTTAGCAGACTCTGAGGATAAAAATCACAAAGATGAAACCACCTCTTCCTTCAAAGAGCTTACATTATAATGGAGTACTAGGTGGTACTAGGTATATGTAAGACATACATAGAGTAGATGGAGGTAACTTTGGAGGGAGAAACACAAATGCATCTCTAAGGGAATTCAAAATACATACAAAAGAAATGAAAGTATTAGATCAAATTATTATAAGTGTACTAGGAAGAGGTAAAGCAAGGATCACAGGTGCTACTGACTAAAGATATTAATTGGTAAGCACTTATGAAGCTCCTACTATGTACTGGACGCTGTCCTAGGCTTTAGCGATAGAAACATAAGCAATGGAACCATCCTTACTTTTAGGAGCTTTGATTTGAATGGAGTCGGGGAAGGCTTCATGAATGAGAGGAAGCCCAGCTGAACTTCAGAGATGTTGACTTTTTATTTATGCTTGTGATTTGTACAACCTGTTCCTTCCCAATAAACCTCTCACCCCATCAAAGAAGCTTTTCTTATAACAAAGAACAATTCGGGAAAACAATCAATCCCCCAGCAAGCATTTATGAAGCACCCACTATGTGCAAGGGCACTGTGCTCAGCCTCAGAGATACAAACACAAATATGGAAAGATTCCCTACCTTCAAAGAGCTTACCATCCATTAGGACACAGACACAATGATTGATATAAAACAATCAGCTCCCATAGGTCACCACCTCTCTACTGCACAGAAGGAAGAAGGCTCCATCAGGACTTGTCTGAAACCTCAGTTAGACATCATGCAAAATCCACATTTGGACGTTTCCATTGACCTTGTCACAGTCATGTGATTCTTGTTTTCCTAATTCTGTTTTCTTCACTCCATATAAGTCTTCCCATGGCTCTCTGATTTTCTCATTTTCATCAAAAGTGATCAACAAACATTTATTAAGTGCTTAGTACATACTAGGCTCTGTGTTAAGTGTCAGAGATATCAATAACAAAAAAAAAGATTGCCCCCATTTTCAAGGAGGTTACAATCCAATGAAGAAAGACTCTGCACAAAAGGAAGCTGAAAAGAGAGGGGTTTGCCACAGGGGACCCAGCATCTGCAAGGGGAGGTGTTCATGAAGTCAAACCCAAGCAGAGCAGTCGGTGAAGAATGAAGAGTTGGCTGAAAAGACTAAAAGGAGGTATTGGAAGGAGTTTTTGCTTCACCCTCCAGCTCTCCAATCAGACAGGACAGACAACTGAGGCTACTTAAGGAGTTCATTATTGCGTCTCCGTCAGGTCTGGCTCTTCATGACTCCATTGGAGATTTTCTTGGCAAAGAAGCTGGAGGTATTTGCCATTTCCTTCGCCAACTTATTTTACAGATGAGGAAACTGAGCAAAGAGGCTTATGTGACTTGCCCAGGGTCACAAATATAGTGTCTGAGGTCAGATTTGAATTCAAATCTTCCTGACTCTGGGCCCAGTTCTTGATCCACTGCACCACTGAGGAGTGGCTGAGCACTGAAGCCAAAGCAATCTTCATGATGATGAGATTTCTGGTGATAAACCTGTGCTGGGGCAAGCATGATGTCTGCAGAGCAGCTGATGAGAAGTGATGGAACAGTAGGACTTGTTTAGTCAGTTCCCTATTCTTGGGCACCCACTCTGTATCTGACTTGTTGCTCCTGAAGAGCGTGTTGGGTTGAACTTTATAGACTGGATAGGAGTTCAACAGGTGGAGGATGAGCAGGGGAGGACATTGCAGGCACGGTAATAGCCCAGAGCCAAGAGAACACTCAAGGCTGTCCCTTGGACATAGTGAATAATGAGTAGTTCGCAATGGATAGACTGGATAAGTTGTTTCAGAACCTTATTCAGGAAATGGCAAATTCCTCCAGCTTCTTTGCCAAGAAAATCTCCAATGGAGTCATGAAGAGCCAGACCTGACTGAGCCGCAATAATGACCTCCTTAAGTAACCTCAGTTGTCTGTCCTGTCTGATTGGAGGGCTGGAGGGTGAAGCAAAAAATATTTCATGGCATATTACAGTTGGAATGGACAAACTTCACTTTATAGATGAGAAAACTGGGGCCCAAAGTGGGCAAGGGACTTCTCCAAGATCACACAGCCTTTGAGGGGCACAACTAGCCTCCAGCCAGAGGGCTCTTGCCTCACAACTTTCAAGGCTGCTTTCTTTCCAAAGGGAGGCTGGAAAAGGTAGGTGACTCCAGACTGAGACGGATCTTGAAAGCCTAACCCAGGACTTGATTTATCAGAGAATGGGGAGCCACTGAAGGCTCCTGAGCCGAAGAGTAACATGAGTAGATCTGTGTGAAAGGTATCCTTCTACCTGCTCCTGTTATGGTGCCTAGAACATACCAGACCCTTAATGAATGCCTGTGGTTTGATTCGTAAGAATTTGTTATTTACTTCAAGGGTGGAGCTTTGCATGTTTGAAGAAAGTCAATGAAATGAAAGCTCATGTTTTCTCTTTTTCTCCCCATACCCAGTTCTCCATGGTTCTATTTGTTGGTGATTTCCAAATATTAAGTTGTCATGGTCATTCTGTTTCACCAAGAAGGCAGACCTGGAAACAATTGGTGAAAGTTTTACAGAGGCAGATTACAGTCAGGTCCAAATGACTGGTTCCTGAGGAGATGAGCTCCCCATCCCAGAAAGTATTTAAGCCCAGGCTGGAGAAACACCTGTCAAAGCTATAGGAGGGGGAGCTCCTGAGTAGCTGTACTGTATGACCAAGAATCCTAGAATTTTAGAATGAGACAGAATCTTAAACATCTTCTGGTCCAATCCCTCATTTTTTCAGGCAAGAAAACTGAGGCACAGAAAGGGAGTAGGACTTGCCCAACTTTATATAAAGAACTAAAGGCAGAGCAGGACTAGAACCTGAATCTCTGAGGACCAAATTTAAATTTCTTTTCCATTCTGCTGCACTACATTTTAGCAGTCAAAGGTGCCATTATTCAAACACCACCATTTTGAATTGTTACGAATCGATAGAAGAAATCAAAGAATCAGAAGGTAGGGGGTACTTAGAGGTCATCAAGTCACAGAATCATAGCTTTTGAGCAACAAAGAACCATAAAGGCTATGAAGTCCAGCCCATCATTTTACAGATGAAGAACCTGAGGTGTAGGATGGCTGAATACTTCAAGGTCACAAAGGCAGAAGTGGGATTTAAACCCAAGTCCTCTGATGTGAGAGACAGCACTGTCCCCCAACTGCATCTGGGCACCCTTTCATTCTACACAGGAAGAATCTGAGATCCCAAGAAGGGCACTGCTCCTTCAAGGTCAACTAGGCAATAAAGAGCTTCCAACATAGGCCTCCGCCCACACTCTCAAAGCAGCCTGTTTCCTTTGTCCCCAAATGGTCCTTGAGAGATACCATCCTTTGGGGGAAGGGGTGAAATCCCTTTATATGTTCTATTTGTAAGTCTTCACAAGACACAGGAGAGGGCCTCCTGCTCATATGCCTCAAAGCTGCCTGGACTGGGTTTGGTTTTGTCCATCTAGGGACCCCAGTGGTCAGAAGAGGTTGACAGAAATGAAGGCTAATGCCCAGAGCGCCCCAGCAGTGCTCATCATGGCACCAGCTTCATCAACCAAGAAATCATCCCCAGGCTCCTCTGGTCACCCTCTGAACCCAGCAAAGGCTGGGAGGTGTGGGTTAACCCTTCGTTGGCTAGCAGACTTGGGCCATCCATTAGGTCCCTTTATTTTCCTGATTTAATTAATGAAATATAAATGAAATGCAATAATTGGAAGGGCTGCCTCTTCAGAAGGGATCCACAGCTGGGAGCTCAGCATTGTTGCCTGGTTTCTAGGCAACCCCAAGGAGGCCCCGGAGAGGAGCCACACACTCAGCCAGCCTGTCTGCCCAGCATACAGCGCATCCCTCCCAGCCAGGGAGACATCCCCCATTCTGTACACAGCCATCCCTGCTTTCTGTCTCTGGCCTTGGGTCTCCTATCTTCATGCCCTCAATCTGCTGGGGAAAGTTCCAAGAAAGGAGCTGATTAAGGAAGCCCACTGACCGTTATTTGGTCCAGGTTTCCACTTCTGAGGAGGGAGGAGGGAACGAGAGAAGAGAGAGAATTCTCCATCTGCCCACCTGATGATCTCAGTATCCTAAAAGAAGAATTTGCACAGCCCAGAGAAGAACCAGTTTGGATGGTTCCTGTGGCTTTGTCAGGTCAATAGATGTCCCAAAGCATGAGGAAAGCAGCTAGCATGCTGGGGATGGATTTTTTAAAATAACAAGAAAAACAAAAAGGGGGGGAAAGAGAAATCTATCAGCAGAATGGAAAGCTAATGTGATAAAATGTAATTTAAAGGTAAAGGCCTTCAGTCTGGTGAAGGTTCAGAAGCAGCTGAAGGGCACAGTGGCTGGAGCATTAGGTCTGGGGTCAGGATAGATCCCTCTCCTTATTCTACTTCTGACACTTCCTAGTTCTGTGACCCTGGGAAAGTCTTAACTTTTATCTCCCTCAGTGTCCTCATCAGTGAAAGGGGGTTGATTATAGCACCTACCTCCCAGTATTACTATGAGGACAAAGTGAGATAATATTTAGAAAGGGCTTGGTGTGGCACCTGGCACATAGTAAGTGTTTAATAAATATTCATTCCCTCCCTTAAGAGGGAATGAGACCCCTTAAGAGGGTCTCCTAAGTGAAATGGGCTGCCTACGGAGGCAGGGGCCTCCCCCTCACTGCAGATCTCCAGCCTGACCTCTCTTCAGGCATATTGTAGAGAGCTGGGTCAGGTACAAAGAAGTTCCCCAGGTCCCAGACCTTTACCCACTCAAATTACGTGACTTCAGCGAAAGCTTCAGATCAATGTCCAGGCTGGAACTGGGCAGGCCGGAGCATCACTAACACAGAAAACACAGACCAGCACAGCTGGACATGCTCTTCGAGAGTCAATGACAGTAGGAATCCACATGTATGCATAGTCATAATTTTGGTAATGGAAATGATGTAGTTTATTCAAGGAGGGATCAAACAACCCAAGGCCCTTCAGAAAGGGAATGTCCACTGGAACGCTCCTCTTGACAGGCTGCTTGGACCCCCCTCCTCCCTAGTGTAGTATGGTAATAGTAGAGTAAGGCCTGGGCCAAGAGGGGCAGTCAGTCCCTGGCACAGAGCAGGTACTTAATAAATTCTTACTGACTGCCCCTTGGCAGCAGTGTTCCTCCACATCTGGAATGTTCTCTCCCCTCATCCAGGCCTCTTGGAATCCCTGCCACCTTCTAGGTTCATCTCAAATGCTCCATCCTACCAGAGGCCTTTCCTTACCCTCATTGTTCCCACCTCTGGGTGGTGCCCTCTGCCTCCAGGAATCACATTATGCTTACTTACTATTTATTTTGGACTCTTTGGTGTGCACATCATATGCTCTTCTCCCTTCAAACAGCAACTCCTTGAGGGCAGGCACTGGAGTGCCTGGCCCAAAGATAGGTCATAGACTTTTGCAAAAGATTTAACCAAAGTTCTGGGATGATAATGTTAATAGCCAACACTTAGAAAGTGCTCAAGGATTGCCAAGCACTTTACCAATATTATCTCATTCCATCTTCACAACAGCCTTGGGGAGGAGGCATTATTATTGTGAGAAGTTAATTGGCTTGCACAGAGCCACACAGCTAATGTGTCTGAGGCACATAGTACCTCTGCTTTTGTGACCTTGAGCAAGGCACTCAGCTACCTTAGGTCTTGGTTTCCTCATCTGTAAAATGAAGGGTCAGACAGGCTCACCTCTATGGTTCTGATAGTCTCATCTGTGTTCCAAGGCCCTTCCCAGCTCTGACATTCTATGTTCTATGTTCTGTCTTCTTCCACCTCCTACATTTCATGGTCTATATTCTAAAGGCCCTCCCAGCTCTAACATTCTCTGTTCCATGTTGGAAGTTTCTCCCAACTCTGGCATTTTCTGTTCTGCAATCCTCTTTGATCTAGCATTCTATCTCAAATGAAGGAATGGTTACAAAGGACTTTTCAAACTTTAAATCACTCTATAAATGTAAGCTATTATCATTATTATCCACTACTGCTATTATTATGGCCTACATTCTAAGGTCTAGAGGTAATAGAATCGTTGAGAAAGGAAGGGAGCTGAAGTTATTGCATAATGCTTCTCTAAGAGGATATTTATGCCAACACTATGGAATCATGGACATGGGCCAGTCAATAAACCTTTATCAAGAGCCTGCTATTTACCAGGCACTGTGCTAAATTCTGGAAATACAAAAAGGGGCAAAAGAAAGTCCCTGCTCTCAAAGAGTTCACAGTCTTGGAGGTTGAGGTCTACCACCTTGGATTTAGTCCTTTCTCCCATTGCTCTCTTAGAACAGGCTCATCTAATGGCACTTCAGGAGAGCAGAGCTAAATGTGGAGGGTTTTAATTGCTTGGCACACCATGTTAACTTCCCAACCATATTGATTTCTATTAATTAATCTCATGTAATGGAAAAGTCAATTATGCTCTATTAATGTCACTTGTTTCAGAGAAGACTACATTAATTAATGCAGATAGAGACATGATGCGTTATTATGAAAATTTGATAAGTTTCAGCATAGGCCTCCAAGTGCAATTTGCCTTCCAGATCCTAAGCATAGCCCAGGCCTTAGAATCAAAGAAGTTAATTATAAGCTAGGAGAGGGTTTTGTTTTGTTTTATTTTGTCTTTGAGAAAGATCAACTTTCTATATTTAAAAAGCAGCAATGCAATTAACATAGAAGTTTGAGACATATCAAGGTAACCCAAACACATCAACTTAACAGGAAGAAACCACTTGCATTTAATCAGGGTGGAATAGAAGGACACTGGATTAGGGTTCTGGGACTGGCTTTTCTGCTTATTAGCTGAATGGTGATGATAGAGTCTCTCTATCTCTTTGGAGTTACTTTTCCTTTGGTCAAAAGAGAGTGATAAAATCAGGACTTCTGACCTTCCAAGGAAGTAAGGGACTTAATGTATGAAAAGTACCCTATAAGGAAAAAAACAGTGTGCAAAAAGAAGTTATAGGGTTAAATGACCTCTGAGGTTCCATCTAAATCACCTAGTTTAACTCAAAACTAAAAGGTCTTTTTGGTAAGCCCTTTTTGACATTAATAAGAAAAATAATATTTAATGTGCTTACATAGTGAGTACAAGTTCCACCCATACCTTAGCATCCAAAACAACAGGTACCAGATTGAATCATCTGGCTTGCTTGATTCAATTCTCATCCACACACATATGTAAGTGATAAATTCTGTACTGTCTGGTAGTATTCCCTACCACCACCCCATGTTGTGTAGAAGTCTGGTATTCCTTAAGGCAAGAGCAAATGTATTGGTTCTAACTTTGCAATTCACAGACTGTGTGGCCTGGGATAAATCATTTAACTTCTCTGAAACTGTTTTCTCACATATAAGTTATTTATATCCTTTTCATTCAGAAAAAAATGTCTTTGACAAGTGTAGGTCGAGTGGTTTGTTTCCCTTTTACAGACAGCCTTCAAATTGCCTTAGGGACTCAGCCAATTTTGAGACAAAGCTTTGGACCAGATCCATAGATAGAAGGTCAGTAGAGTACCAAGGTCAGTGAACCAATTTCTAGCGCCAGAGGTGGTTTCAGCACCAAGGCCAGTGTCATAGTATACTCCTCCCAGTACTTTTCATACTGTGGCCAGTGGCCTCCCCACTGTTGACATCACACTGCCCTGGGTTGGACACAAAGTAGTTGTTTATAGATTTAGTCAGTCCACTTATTGAAATAAAGATCAAGATACTAACTGAATTTGACAGCATCTTTAATCATGCAGTTATTTCCATTCATCAGGATCTAGTTTTACCCTGAGGTTTAAGGATGTATATCCTTCAAGACCAAATGCCAAAGCCTAATTTGCAGAACTTTGTCATAACCTAGGATCCAGGGAAAGCCACAGACAGGCTTAAACATCAACAAATGTAAAGATTTCTGGAGAAGGAAGTAGCAAAAGCCCAGGACTTGAGTTACCACCTATCCATGGGACCTTGGTCATGTCACATCACTCTTGTGGGACTGTTAAAGGAGTTGACTGAAATACCATGAAGGTTCCTTCTAGCTCTAAACACTGTGATCCTAAGGGCACAGAGGAAAGAAAGGACAAACGAACTAGACCCATAACCAGAGACTCAAAGAAAAGTCCTCAATAGCATTGTTGACGATTAATCATCAATGACTCTAAACCATTGATGACCCTATGTCAGTTCAGATGGAAGTCTCTAGTAGAAAGTCTCAGGGATCTGCCCTTAACCCTATCTTGTTCAATATTTTTATCAATGACTTTAACGAAAACCAAAATGGAAGGTTCATCAAGTTTAAAGATGACATAAATCAAGGAAAGAACAGCTAACATGATGGATTCAATATCAGACTTCAAACCATTCTTCATGTGCTCAAATGATACATAGAAGTTAGTAAGTTATAATTTAATAGAAATAAATATAAAGTCCTACAATTGTATTTTTAAGCAACTTCATAAGTGTAAAATAAGGGAATTATGGTTAGACATGACTTTTATGCAGGTGATCTGAGAATATTAGTGAATCACAAGCTCCATAGGAGTCAAAAATGTAACACAGAAACTCAAAGGCTCAGATAACTCTACAATAGTATCAATAAAAAGAAAGAGGTGAGTTTGCCTTTGTACTTTGCCTTGGTTATGTTCTATCCAAAGCATTGTGTTCCCTTCTGGGTCCTGTTGAAGAAAGTTATAGACAAGTTGGATGGAGACCTGAAGAAGCTGGTCAAGTTGGTTTAGGGGATTGAAGAACATGATACTTGGGAATACATTAGTAGAATGAGAACATTTAGCCTGGAGAAGAAAATGGTTTGGGAGAGGGGAGGAAATAAGGATAAGCCTTGTGCTTCTTGGTCTCAGAGAGCAGACCAAGATAGATGGGTGGGACGGGGGCGGGGAGGAGATTGCAGAAAAATTATTTAGGTCTAATATTAGGAAGGGAAAATGTCCTAAGAATTATAGATGCCATTTTTAAAAAATTTGAACTCAGGAATTAAAACATTCTTCTTTGACTTCAAGCAAAGGCTAGATGATCACTTGTTATGGATGTTATAAAGAAGATGGGTTCTTGTTCAAAGATGAATTGGACTAAATTGCCTCTAAGGCCTCTTTCAAATTCATGAAACTGGGATGCTGTAAGGCAGACAAAGAGCTGCAAATAATAGTTCAGTGTTTAGAATCCTACTGTAAGGGATATATATTGTAATCATAAAATCATACTTCCTTCCTTCTCAAAGGAGATATCGTGATGTCAACTAGCCCTTCCACTTGTTTGGTAGCTAAAACTCAGCTCCGAGCATGTCAGGCCCTGCTCAAGAAGATCTGGTAGCACCTTATCTCTAGGATCCAACATAAACTCTAATATCTAGAATGTGAAGTTCTCCCTATCTTTCCACTCTCTTCACACATAACTCTTCACCACACACTTCAAGTCCAATCACACTGGCCTGTTTGCTGTTCCACACACTCATTTCCATCTCTATGCCTTCCCATTGATTGTCCCTCATTCGTGGAATGCTCTCCCTCCTCCTTTCCACCTCTGAATTCCTGGCTTCTTTCAGGGATCAGTCCAAACTCCATCTTCTGCAGGAAGGAGACTTTATTCAGTGCCACCATTTGCTAGCGCCTACCTCTCCAAGGTTACCTTGTGCTACTTTACTATGTAACTATTCTGTATCTATGAATGCACAAGTGTTCTCCTGCATTAGAGTGTAAGTTTCTTAAATGAAGGAATGGGCTGTTTACTTTTGTCTTTTCATCCCCAGTGTCAGGAAAAAAGTAGGCACTTTATAAATGCTTGTCAAATGCTGAAGGGATAGATAAATGGTTGGAGAGGTTAATTCTTGTATTGGACTGAGCACTGGATTGGGAGTCAGGAAACTTGGATTCTTAACCTTGACTCACGGGGATACCTCCACTCTCAAAGCTCCAGCGTCCCACGGGTAGAGAATTCCCTTTCAAAGCACATTTAATCATTCAGTTTGGCTGTAGGGGAGTGATTGTACGTGGAAGATATGAAATGAATCTGGCAACCTAGGTTGGAATGAGATCATGAAAGGCCTGAGATACTGTACTAGACTGAAAATTTTGTATGATAACAATGATGATAGCATAGCTATTGTGCTTGTGTTCATCTATGTTACCTCACTTTATCTTCACAACAACTCTTTGAGGTATATACTATTATTATCCCTATTTAACAAATGAGAAAACTGAAAATCAAGTGAATTGTCCAAGGTCACAGAGCTAGAAAGGATCTAAGGAAGGATTCAGAATGTTCTTCCTCACTGCAAGTCCAATTTTCATTCAATCCATTGTGCTACCTAGCTGTCCTATAAACAAGGAATGAACAAGCATTTATTAAGTGCTTACTGTATTACAGGTGGTATGCTATGCAAAAAGGAGAAAAAGAAAAGAAGAAAAAGAAAGAAAGAAAGAAAGAAAGAAAGAAGAAAGAAAGAAAGAAAGAAAGAAAGAAAGAAAGAAAGAAAGAAAGAAAGAAAGAAAGAAAGGAAGAAAGGAAGAAAGAAAGAAAGAAAGAAAGAAAGAAAGAAAGAAAGGAAGAAAGGAAGAAAGAAAGAAAGAAAGAAAGAAGAAAGAAAGAAAGAAAGAAAGAAAGAAAGAAAGAAGGAAGGAAAGAAAGAAAGAAAGAAAGAAAGAAAGAAAGAAAGAAAGAAAGAAAGAAAGAAAGAAAGAAAGAAAGAAAGAAAAGAAAGAAAGAGAAGAAAGAAAGAAAGGAGGAAGGAAAGAAAGAAAGAAAGAAAGGGGGAAGGGAAGGAGGGAGGAAAGAAGGGAAGAAGGAAGAAAGAAAGAAAGAAAGAAAGAAAGAAAGAAAGAAAGAAAGAAAGAAAGAAAGAAAGAAAGAAAGAAAGAGAAAGAAAGAAAGAAAGAAAGGGGGAAGGGAAGGAGGGAGGAAAGAAGGGAAGAAGGGAAGAAGGAAAGAAAGAAAGAAAGAAAGAAAGAAAGAAAGAAAGAAAGAAAGAAAGAAAGAAAGAAAGAAAGAAAGAAAGAAAGGGGGAAGGGAAGGAGGGAGGAAAGAAGGGAAGAAGGAAAGAAGGAAGGAAGGGACGGAGGGAGGGAGGGAGGGAGGGAGGAAGGAAGGAAGGAAGGAAGGAAGGAAGGAAGGAAGGAAGGAAGGAAGGAAGGAAGGAAGGAAGGAAGAAAATTTTCTGCTCTTAAGGAATTCAAAGTCTAATAAGAGAAGTCAAAACATAGAAGAAAGTGGGGTCAGGTAGGATAGGGATGGCCATGGTACTCACAGAGACATTGCGTGAAACCAGAGGACAATTCATTAACTCTCCCTTTCCAGAAATGCTAGTTCTGATATGGAGAGATGGGAACTCAGACTTGGGGAAAGGAATATTCAAAATAACAGGATATGATGTGAAGATGGCATCAGAGCAGTGGTGGCTATGGATCTAGACTAGACATTGAGAATGTTCATGAATGAGAAGCCCAGAACCCTGAAAGAGGATCAGGGATACTGGATTGGAGACAGAGTTTGGAGCCATGAGCCATGGCATGGAGACATGTAGGGTTCTTGAGTAAAACTGTACCTTAGACATATTATTTTTGCAGCTGTGTGAATAAGAGAGTAGAGAAAGGAGATACTGGAGAGAGGACTCCCCTACAAACATAAGATATCCTCCATGACAGTAGCAAACACTTTGGGGAAGCATATTTCCCTCTCTTTGAGGACTCAATTGCTATCAATAATCAGATCACTAGCATATGTGTTTTCTGCCAAGGAATTACTGATATGCTTAACAAGCTCCAGAGAATTGACTGCCCTGCAGGAGGAAAGGCTTTCAGGGGACAGTTTGCCATATTGACTATTTTTTATCAATAAGCCACACATGACTGATATTTTCACAGCCCTTTAAGGTTTTCAAAGTGCATTATATGTATTATATTTCTAGCAGTATGAACCAAGGGCTGTCTCATAATGGACAATGTAAATCAGATATGGGACAGATATTTATTCTTACAAATAAGAGAAATGCCAATTATGAAAAGCTCAGCCAGGCAGGACACCTATTTTGACTGTGATATGCCCATAGTTGGAGCAGCCAAGAAGAGAAGAGAATGGCAAAGGGCATATTCTTCCTTTCTGAAGGCCTACGTCACCCTTCCTGCTCCATTGCCAGTAAGGTGGTTGCCTTTTTCATGTCAAAGTGCACATCCTTTGTCACAGAGTCAGAAGGGTCTCTGGAATCCCTGGGAGTTAATGACCATGCTGATTACATATGTAGAGTCCTTTGCAAACTTTGAGTGATCTCTAAATGTCATTTATATCATTATTGTTTTGGGAGTTTTTTGTCTTCCTCATTGTGCTGACTGCTTCTTCTTGGCTCAGCTTCCACAGAGGAGAGTGATCATAGATGTAAATGTGATTGAAAAATGAAAGTAAAAATGGTGGAGAGGGGAAAACAAGCATTTGTTACATGCCAGCCACCATGGTACTCACTTGACAAATACTACCTCATTTGAGCTTCACAATAACCTTAGGAAATAGGGCTATTGGAATCATCCCCAGTATAAAACTGAGGACACTCAGGCAGATGATTTGCCTAGGGTCACACCACTACTAAGTATCTGAAGCTGGATTTTAACTCAGGCCTTCCTGATTCCAAACACCCCAAGATCTGCATATCTGTACTACCTTGCTGAGAAGTCAACTTCTGGGCTCTGTCAAAAGTATCGGAATGATGGTCTCCTGGCAAGGACCTAGGATCTTTCTAATCCAACCAAATGGTTTGGACTACAGGAAGGAAAAAAAAGACCACCAGCTATCCAGAAACTGTGACTTAGTTTTCTCCTGGACTGTTTCTGTCCTTGTGGAAGAATTTGCCTTATATGACTAAAAAACACTTTTATAAAAATGGAGACCTAATTAATTAAAGAAATATGTATTGCTTATGGGTAGACCAAGGCAATAAAAATGAGTTAGAAACAAAAGATAATGTAATTCATCTGGAAGAGCAAATGGTGAAGAATCTCAGTAGAAGCAGTCAGAAAGAAGGGAGCCTGGCTGGAATAGATTTCAAGCTGAACTACAAAGTACTAATCATCAAAATCATTTGAAATCATTTGTTTGGTTAAAAATGGAGAGGTCTATCAATGAAATAGACTAGATATACAATACACTAAAGCCAGCAAAAATAGTAGGTTAAAGTTTGATAAATCCAAAGATTCTAACTACATGGGTAAGAATTCACTTTGGGACAAAAATTGCTGGGAAAACTAGACAGCAGACTGGCAGAAATTAGGTATAGACCAGCCTCTCATACCATACAGCAGGCTAAGTGCCAAATGTATACTTAGACCTCAACAGTGGCATTCAAAACAAATTAGAACAGAAAGAAAGAAATTCTCTTTCAGATCTATGAAGAGGGGAAGAATTCACGTCTAAACTAAGGCAGTACTTAACAACGGAGGAATGACTGGACAAATTATGGTAAATGAACGTAATGAAATATTTTTGTGTCCTAAGAAATGATGGAATGAGAAAAGGGACTGTGGCAGGGAAACCTGGAAAGACTTTTTGAACTTAAGAAGGGCATAGTGAGCAGAGCAAGAAGAGCATTTTATGTGATAGCCACAACACCATTAAAAAAAAAAAAACCTTTGAAAGACTTAAGAATTCTGATCCACATGACTTCTGATGGTGATGCATCTCCCACCCCCTGACAGATAGAGAGGGGACAACCTTAGTGGCAAGAAAGAGACATGTCTGCTGGATGTGGTGAATGCAGCAAGTTTTTTTTTGCTTGACTCTGCATGTTTATCGATATTTGTCAGTGATTTTGTTTTTCTCCTTCCAGGATTGTGTGGCAGAGGGAGGGAGTGGAGAGCAGAAAAGAGAGAAAACGAGTTTTCTAGTTTTTGTTCATTTAAAAATAAATTTTCATTCAAAAAAGAACCTATCCCTCAAAACTTTGGGGGATATATTTTATACAAGTTGCTTTTACTTCACCACCTTCATATATACCTTTAACTAAAAGCTAATTAACTCTGGGTCCGCTAAACAACAAGCATTCCTCTGGAGCACACTGCAATCGACTTGTAAACAACAGTATTAGAACTCAACCCCACCTTCTCAGGATTACCTCTAGTATGCTAAGGAAAAATAACTGAGTGAAATAGATTAGTCTTAGAGTTGGGAAGGCACCATGGTGGGAAGGGGAGTGCCACATCCATATAATGAAGCTGGAAAAGTAAGTTAGAGTCAGACAGTAAAAGCTTTAAGTGACAAAAGAGCTTGAATTTTATCCTATGGGCAGTAGGAAGGCATAGGAGAGTTATGTGAACCCACTTGTGCTTTTAGGAAAATAACTTGGACGTCTTTGTGGAGGGTGAATTGTAGTGGGGAGAGACTAGAGGCCAGGAAATCAACTAGGAGGCTATTAGAACTGTCCAAGTAAGAAGTGATATGGACCTGGACTTGAGTAGTGGTTACGTGAATGGAGAAGAAAGGATGAAAGGGGGGAATGTTGTGGAAGTGGAAATGACAAGATTTGGTGATTAACTGGATGCTTGGAATGAGGGAGAGTGAAGATTTTGAGGCTGTTGACCTGAGTAGCTGGAAAGATGGTGATGCCCTTGACAAAAGCAGTAAAGCTCTGAGAACAGGAGTGTTTGGAGGGAAATATGTTGAGCTTGCTTCTGGGATGCCTAGGGAATACCAAGACTGCAATTTCTCCCATGCTATTTGGCTTCAAGTATTTAAGGGGCTATCAGAGGAAATGAACATCTTGGTCCCATGCACTAAGACCAGGAGCAATGTGGAGAGACTGCAGAGAGTCAGGTTTAGGCTTTTGATGTCAAGAAAACTCTCCTGATAATTACATCTCTCAAAAGGAGGAATGGGTAACCTTCAGGGTGGGGCTGGGCTTCCGCATGCACAAGGTCTTCAGTGGAAGCCTGGATTACCATTTGCTGGCCTTGCTCTACAGGGGATTCTTAGACTGGGTTGGAGTGGATGACTTCCAGGGTAGATCCAGCTCTTGTACTCTGAGACTGGGGTCTTTGGTAATCACAAAGAACTCTGTTCATAAGATACCCTGAAGGAATCTTTGAATATGGAATGTCAGAGCGGGCTAGGAAAACCATTAGAAGAGAAGAGGTAAGACCATGTCACCCCTACCCACACATTCAATAAATTCTAGTGGCTTCTACCACCTCCAGGATCAAAAAGAAAATTCTCTGTTTGATATTCAAAGCCCCACATAACTTGCCCTCCCTAGTTTTCCAGTCTTTTTTCACTTTGCTCCCCGCTGGATACTCTTCAGTTCAGTGCCACTGGCTTCCTTCCATTGCCACGAATAAGATGTTCCATCTTACAACTCCAGATATTTTCACTCCCTGTCCTCCATGCCTGAAATGCTCTCCTTCCTCACTTCTGTCTCCTGTCTTTTCTGGTTCCATTCAAGAACCAGTCAGAATCCCCCCTTTATGGGAAACCTTTCCTAATACCTCCTAACTCTAGTACTTTCCTCCTGTTGCACGTTTCCCATTTCTCCCATGAACTGTCTACATGCCTGCAACGTGTTTGTGCATACCTGTTGGATGGTTATCTTCCCCATTCAATGATGAGCTCCTCGAGGGCCGAAATTGTCATTTGCCATGCAGCTCAGTGCCTCGTCCTTAATAAATGTTTATTGACTGACTGCAAACTATAGCATTTCAGAACTTTCAGATCTGGAGAAGAAGTTAGAACACAGAATATCAAATTTAGACATGTAAAGGACCTTACATATAAAATACAGATTCAGTGCTAGAAGATAAAATACCCTAGATACAGGCAGGGTCCTCTAGTACAACAGTTCTTCCCCTGTGATCCATGAACCTTTTTCTTAATATTCTAATAACTATTACAATATAATTGTTTTTCTTGGTAATTCTCTATATTTAATTTTACACATTTAAAAAGTCTAAAAATGTTCATAGGCCTCACCAACCTTCTAATGGGATCCAGGAGACACCAAAAAAATGAAAAGGAGGAAAAGAGGAATGAGAAGGAGAAGGAGAAAAAAAGGAGGAGGAGGAGGAGAAAAAGGAGGAGGAGGAAGAGAAGAAGAAGAATCCATACTCAAGTCTGACCAACACATTTTCCACATAAGAAATGGAGGCTTAATGAAAGGAAGAGACTGGTCCAAGGTCACAAGGTAGTTAAGATGGAGGTATGACTAGCATCCAGTTCTCTTGAGTGCCCATTCATTGTTCTTTCCTCTTTATCCCTGCTGCCTCCTGTTGATCCACCTTGTTATTTTACTTCCATTTATTTGGTAGCGCACAAAGAGCAGGAAGCTGGCTTTAAGCTTTGCCTCTGAAGTGCGCTGGTGATGAACCATTCATGCTCTCAAGGCTCTAAGAACGCTCCAAGACAGAAGGTGTCAGTCTTCAAGTTTCCTCCTCCCTGCCTTCTGTATACTAATGAAGTCACAGTTCAGTCCCCATCTCTATCCCCCTATTAATTTGAAATGAATTCCCAAATCGTGTGGAAACCTTACTTTCTGTCCTTTCTCATGTGTAATCCCAGCAGGCAATTGGATGAAGGGGCCAAGCTAATTAAGAAACCAGTCTTTGGGCCACTTCTCCATATCTTGATCTCCTCTCATGCCCCCGCCACTTGGCTCGCGCCTACCCAGACATATTTCCTGAAAAAAAAAAGTGTCTCTGCCATTATGGCAGGAAGAATGGGCTGCTATCCCAACCTTGCCCTCACTTTCAGCAAATCTAATGCTGAGGGCAGCTCATTTTGCACAAATGTGGTAGTGCTGAATGCTGGTAGAGTGAGAAGACCTGGCTTAAAATAAGTTGGCTCTGATCCTCTCTATATGTCCTTACATATAGCATTTCCCTTCTCCTCAAGTGGGTTGAACCAGATGAATTCTAAGTTCTTTTCCAGCTCGATCAAAATTCTGTGACCCAAATGAAGCAACCCATTTCCAGATACCAAAGGAGAGACCGGTCTCTGTCTTGGGCAACCTATCAAAGTCCATCAAAGGTGAATTCAGCTAAAGTTTGAGACTTGATGATAAACTAACCCCATGTAGTCAGGGTTTCTCCTAGCTAAGAGGCAGCATGGAAAGAACGTGGCTTATTGTTAGAAGACATGGGTTTGAATCTTGGCTCTACCACTCGCTCCCCAAGGATGGGAGGCAAATCATTTAACTGCTAAGCCCCAATTCTCTCATCTAACTTTTAATATTGTGGTAGTGTCTTCAAGGATGTTGGCTTTTTATCTGGAGGGAAATCCAAGTGAGTAGGCCATCATCTCTCCAAGAGACAGGTTTTCACCAGGCACCCAGGGCCGCCTTCATGCCCCTAGGCCCAAGGACCTCTCCTAACTGCCTTTCTTGGGTGGAGGAGTGAGGAGATTCTCACTACATAGCTTGTTCTCAGAGGTGCTGCCAAGTGACCTGTTTCGACACATTTGCTCCTCAAACAGAATACCTTGGGAAGGATATTTTAATTAATTTTTTTGGCAAAACTTCCTACTCTCCCTGGAATAGCCTGACTTCACAGAGGTTTGTACAAGGAAGCCATTCAATCAATTCCTGTTTGAAGACAGGCAGTGGTTCTACTGTTGAATATTAGTGAGGCTGGCTAAGTTCAGAGAACACAACATCAAAACAGGAAGAGACCTTAGAACAGAGGGCACTGAAGGCCTCAGCCACAAGGGGACCCTTGAAAAGACACCAGAGAATGTCAGAGCCAGAAGGCTCCTTGGGCTTGGAACATAGCTTACTATAGATGCCTAGTAAGTGCTGACTGATTGAGGTGACATTTGAGCTGAGCTTAAAGGGAGATAGTCAAGTAAAGGAAACAGACAATCTAGACCATCCAAAGGCCTGAAACTGGGAGATGGAATACCATGTAGAGTGAATGCCAAATCAGCCATCTTGACAAGAAAAATTGAGTGCACAAGGAGGAGGAGGGCATGATCAGTCAAGAAAGGTATGTTGGAGTCAGACTATGAAAGGCTTTAAATGCCAAAGAGAAAATTTTCTATTTTATCCCCCATGTAATGGGGAGCTATGGCAGTTTCTTGAGCATCATAGCTATACTTTAGGAATATCAGTTTGACAACTGGGTAGAAAAGGAATTGATCAAGCAATCAATACTTATTCAGCACCTACTATTGAGAAAGACTGTGCTAAACACTGGCATGGCAGAGAGGAGCCACTGGATACAAAGAGAACAATTAGAAAACTACTGAAATAGTCTAGGTGAGTGGTTATGGGGACCTAAAATATGGTGATATCTGTGTCAGTGGGGAGAAGTGGGCAACAGTCTGCAAAGGTAAAAAGTATAACGTGATAGCTGATTGGATGGAGCATGGGGATGGGGGGCAGGGACAGTAAAAGGGCAGAATTGATAAAGACTCATAAGTTATGAACTGGGTGTCTAGAAATAGAGGAGCCCCATCACTACTAAAGATCAAAAAAGACCCAAGAGCCCTATCTCCTTATCTCTGGCTGCCTTAGAGCACTGGATCTGACAGGCATCTCTGGTGGAAGTGAGCCTCTGAAAGGACTCCCTTCCCAAGGACTGACCTCTGCCCCCATGGCCTCTGCTTAATCCCTGGATCCTGCACTGGAACAATGTTTGGGGTTCTAATCTATACTGCAGAGGGAAGACATAGAGTAGGAATGTGACCATTTGGTCCTGTCTCCACTGGACAGTAACCCAGCTGTGTATCTTTGAGCAAATTGTTTCCAATCTCTGATCCTCTGAGTTGTCTACAAAATGGAGGGAGGGGTGAACGAGAGGGTCTCTCAGCAACTCCTGTTATCTTTATATTTTCTATACTACGGTCCATGACAAAATCTTTTGTCTACTATATAGTTTTTTTTGGGAAAGCAAGATTCCTTTTAAGATCCCTCAGTTCTGTATTCTTCAAAGGCTCCTAGGTGATTGCGTCAAATGAGATAATATAGGTAAGTCTCTTTGCAAATATCATAGTACTCTGTAAATGCTAGCTATTATTGCTGATATTATTGTATAAAAAAAGCAAAAAGTATGATAAAAAGTAAAATTCTAAAACTGGAATTTTATTCGGTCTCAGTGAGATAAAACAACCAATGAGCCCAGAAGGTAATTACAAGTTGTGAAGTGCTGAGGAATTTTCTTAAAGCACTTCACTACATGGAAGTAAGTCCTTAACCAACTGGAGAAGAAGATGGCCTCTTGATCATCAGAAAAGAAATGAAACCACACAGCAAGTACATTGTGGTTGGCTGAGACAATCAGTCATACCCTTTGGGAATGTATAGAAAAGCAGTGACTCCTGTTAGTGAAATCTCAGTCATGTGGTGGAGGACCCCAGTACAGGAGATGAGCATTTCAAGTTCAAAAGTTGGCAGCTAGAAGGAGAGAAAGAGCCAGGTACATGAGAGGAAACTGCCTTTGGGGGAGAGCAAGGTGGGAAGTTGAAGAGGAAGAGAACTTTCTCTCTTCCTTATGTCATCAGAGGTTCTAGAAGAGGAGATAATACATCCTGCTAAGAGAAGAGGAAACCTGCAGAGGGCAGACCTGGGTATGTGGAGAGAGGGTCCTCCAGAGAAATATCAACAAGGAGCTTTTAAAAAAAGAGAGCAGAACCTGGTAGTAGGAGCCTAGCTGGGTCATCTACCCACCAGAGAGCTATCCCCAAAAGAAGTTGTATAAAGACACAGACTTCCAGTACCAGGAGTTTTCAATTACCCCTTTGCCACATGTGTTTCCGACATATGTGCCTCATTACCAGTATACTGGAAATTTAAGACCACTCTTCCTCTGGATCTGTGTATATTTGTGGAATGGCACCCCAGACTTTTGGTGGGGGAATATTTGCACCTACCTCTTTACTGTATCATCTTTGTAAATGTCTTTGCTAAAAGCTAATTGTCTACTGCCTGATTACTAGAGAGAAACACACCGATGGAGGCTCATGAGCAAAAGTAAAAGAAACTCCCACCCACTGAATTAGAACCTGAGGTAGTAGCCACCCTTCTGGGATCCAATCCACAAGTACAAGTCCAGTCTTAAAGAACAGCCTGAGGCAGGGGGTAGAAAAGAAAGAAAAGTGAGGTTCAGATGAATCAAGGAACTTTCTCATGAACCTAGAGCTTAGATACTTTCAGAGCTAGGATTCAACCCCAGGTCTCAACTGACTCCAGGGCTAGCAAACCTAGGCTACCCTTTGCTGCTACCCAGGCCCACACTTTTTCCACTGCCCTATCAACTCACCTAGAAGTGATTATATGGTTGTTTTCCTTCGTTCTCAAAGAGGACCAAAATGATGTCACCATGATAAAGTGGAGTTTCAGTGCGTCCAGCTGTGACCGATCAGATCAATGTGAGTTCAGAATGCTCTACCATAGATTGGGCACAGATAGTCCATTTGAACATTTGGAGTGGATACTCTAAATTTGTACATCGTACGTTTACTTTGTGTTGTTTCAATTTTGCTTTGCTCATAGAGCACAGCATCGTTTCTGATGTGAGCATGCCATGATGAGCGGTCCTGTGCCAGTGTCTCCCATGTGGCACTATCAAATCCAAAGTTCTTGAGAGAGACCTTGGGAGTGTCCTTGTATCACTTCTTCTGACTACCACGTGATGGCCTACCTCATGCAAGTTCTCCATAAGATAGTCTTTTTGGCAAGCGTACATTTTGCATTTGAACAATATGCACTCTCTGAAGCAGAGTTTGAATACCTGGCAGTTCACTTTGAGCAAGGACTTCAGTGTCTGGTACCTTATCCTGCCAGGGGATCCTCAGAATCTTCCTAAACGATTCAGTTTCCTGGCATGGCTCTGGTGGACTGTCCATGTTTCACTAGCATATAACAATGAGGTCAGCACAACGGCTCTGTAGACCTTCAGTGTGGTGGTCAGTCTAATCCTGTGGCTCACTGATTCTCTTTCTGACAAGGTTAACAGACACCAGCTGCACAAATATTAAGTGAATTAGACTTTAAGTTGAAGTTTACTTCCTTGTGTTATATCTAAAGATGTGTGAGACCGTGGGTAAATCTCTCAAAGTTCTGAAGATTATCAGAGGAACTAGAAAGTGAATTTTTTTGATGGTACTGTGATCATCTCTGGAGAAATAAGAGTTGGACAGTGACTTTTTTATCAACTACATCAGATACTGCTGTACCATAGCACATTTTGTTGTTGTCAAAGAGCATCTGTTGTGTTAAATTCATCACCCAATTTAGCCCCAGAGGAGGATTTAATATTTTTGTATTATAACTCTCCTTTTCTGACATCCTAGAATATATCCCTTTGTCTCTTCATGTTGTGTCTACCTTTTGGTAGAGGGGCAGCTGGGTGGTGCAGTGGATAGAGCACCAGTGCAGGAACCTGAGTTCAAATCTCACCTAGACACTTGACACTCACTAGCTGTGTGACCTTGGGCAAGTCACTTAACCCCAGTTGCCTCCTCATCCTGGGTCATCTCCAGTCATCCTGATGAATATCTGGTCACTGGATCCAGACGACTCTGGAGGGGAAGTGAGGCTGGTGACCTGCACAGCCCTCCCTCACTCAAAACAAAGTCAAGTGCAAGTCATGTCATTATTTCTCTGATGGCATGGTCTTCTTCACAATGAAGGATGAGCACACACAGTCTAATACCTATTCTCTCTCAAACTTCTTCAGAGCCTGAGCTAGTTCTGGCAATATGTGCATCAACTTCGTTGTCAATGTGTACATCCCTGGAAAGTACACTACCAAGGTAAGTGAACTTATCCACAGCATTCAAAACTTCTCCATTTGTTGTAATCAATGGTTCCACATATAGATGGTGTGGTGGTGACTGATGGAGCACCTATGTCTTCTTGGTGTTAATTATTAGGCCAAAATGAGCACAGGCAGCAGAGAACTGATCCATACTTTGTTGCACCTCAGCTTCAGAGGCTACATTGAGCGCACAGTCATTTGCAAACAGAAAATCATGCACCAGCGCTCCCTCCACTTTGGTCTTGTCTTGTAGCCTTTTCAAGTTGAAGAACTTACCATCAGTACAGTAGTTGACCTTGATGCCATGTTCATCCTCATTGAAAGCACTTGTCAACATGGCTGAAAATATCTAAAAAGCATGGGAGCAAGTACACAGCCCTGTTTAACTCTATTGGTGAGTGGGAAGACACAAGAGCTTTGTCCATTATTCAGAACCCGGGCAAACATGCCATCATGAAATTGATGTACAATACTGATGAACTTCTCTGGGCAACCAAATTTTGACATAATTTTCCATAAGCCTTCACAACTAACAGTGTCAAAGGCCTTGGTCAGACCTACAAACGTTGTGTACAGACCTCTGTTCTGCTCCTGGTATTTCTCCTGGAGTTGTTGGGCAGCAAACACCGTATTGACTGTTCTTCAGTCCTTTCTGAAGCCACACTGGCTCTTAGGTATATGACCATCTTCCAGGTGAAGGAACAGACTATTAAGGAGGACTCTAGCAAGAATCTTTCCAGCAAGGACTAAGAGAGGGATACCCCTGTGACTGTCTCAGGACAATCCATTCCCTTTACCATTATAGAGATGGACAGTGGAGGCATCCTTGAACTCCTGGGGGATAACTTCCTCTTACCATATAACATGAAATATTTCAGTCAGCTTTTGTATGAGCAACGGTCCTCCTACCTTGTAAATTGCAGCTGAAATAGAATCAGTCTCGGCAGCCAGGCCAAACCAGGCTGAGGGTAAGCAAGGGGTCTCAAACCCATTGGTGAGTTAGGGGGGTGTCTACCCCAAGCGTGTGAAGACTTCCCCTGGTGGAATGGGCCAATGAGAACAATTTGTTCCAGCAGCCATGAAGGCATCTGAAGCAAGAGAAATGGAGCACTTAGAGCTTGGTTAGAAACTGAAGACACCAAGGTTATATAGGGTTCCTAACAGTCTCTGAATGGAATCTGTACCCCAATCATTTGACAGAAGCAGGAACATTCCTAGGAATTTACAGTGACACCAACTCAGACCCCTAGTTGGCTCTTAATTAGGGGCTTTAAAAAGCAGAAACCAATTACCAGAAAATGTCTAAATTCTGTTCTAAAGGGTGATACCACCCCCCTTTAACCTACATGCAAACACACGCAGGTCCTGAATGCCTGCTTGTCCTGGGGCTTGGCACAGTGGGCAGAGCTTCATCCATTTCAAAGCCAAGCCCCCACAGCCCTGTAAGAAAGGTCTTTGACAGTGTTTCGGGGGCTGACCTGGACTTCCCCAGGGTGTGGTGGTTGTTGTCAAGGCAAGGTCCCACATGGAGCGTCAACATGGCCTAGGAGAGATGCATGTCAAGTACCTCCCAGCATGCATTGTTGGTGCTCAGTGAACCCGAGTCTCAGAGAGCAAGAGAAGGGGGTGGGGAGGAGGGACAGAGGGCCAGAGACAGAGGAAGGAAAGAGGCCAGGAATTTCTCTTTCTCTGCTGCCTTGCCCTGCCTTTTCGGGACTGGGGAGCCGCAGTAATCCCCCTTTCTTTGGCTGAGCCCCTCACCCTCCAGCTCCACTCAGAGCTCTCCCTTCCCCCCCCCCATTGTCTCCCTGAGCTGCCCCTTCCTCGTCCAGTAGTGGCCCCTTCCAAGCTCTTTCAGAGACAAGAAAGGAGGCCTCTTATAATGGGCACCGGGGTCCTTTTCTTTTCTCCCCCGCTCTCTCCCTTTCAGCTTCCGACTGAGTTCGGCTATTTCATCTTCTTGAGACGTCCAAGATGTCACTTGGCTGTGATGACCGGGGACAATGGGAAAATCTGCCCAGCCGGAACGCAGGGGCCTAGCAGACTACAGGGGAAGGGTGTTGGGGGCGGCCCCTCCGCTGGCCCCACTGGCCAGCCTGCCTGGTGGCCTCCGAGCAGGCTTGGACGTCTCCTCGGAATCTCTCCCCTGGGTCTCAGCTGCTCCAACAACCAAGTGGGCAAGGGTGACAAGCTGGGCTGTGCAGAGCATCACCTCCTGGGCACATGCAGCCCAATGTTTCTCTCCGGGGCTTCACAAACTGTTTTTTACAAGATCTCTGATTTGAAGAATGTAGAGAAATGCCAATGAAGCAAGATCCCTCAACCACAGCTGCTTAGATTGGCATCTTCTCAGTCATCTAGAGTCTTGGAGAACTGCCTGGAACTCAGAAATGGTCAGGGACTTACCTCAGGTCACACAGCAGGGACATGTCAGAGATGGTCAATGACTTATCTCAGGTCACACAGTAGGGATGTCAGAGATGGTCAGTGACTGACCTCGAGTCACACAGTCAGGATGCATCTGAGATGGTCAGGGTCTTACCTTGAGTCACACAGCAGGAATGTCAGAGATCTTTCAGGCCTGAGGCTGCTTCTCTGTCAGCTGCATCAGAGGTACAATTTGAATCCACAACTTTCTGCCTCCAAGGCCAGACTTTTTTAGCCTTTTAGATGGAGTCCTCCGGACGCCTCCTCTGTGGCATCTTTTCCTCTAAGGATCCTCCCCTGGGGACCTCCATCTCTTCCCCAGAATGCCATTTTAGGAGGATCCCAGCCATACTTCACCCACTCTCCCCTGGACAGTTTCAGAGGTACTCTTGCCCTCTCCCTATTTCCAACTCGCCCCCTCCATCAGAATATAAACACCCTGAGGGTAGGCACTGTCTTGCTAGCTTGTTATTTGCATCCTTAACATTTGACAATGTGCTGGGTACATTAGTAAAAGCTAAATAAATATTCATTCTAACTGACTAGCTAAGGAGCTATCTGAACGCTGAGGTAGCCAGGTAGAACAGTAGACAGAACATTGGTCCTAGGACCTGGATTCAAATCCTGATTCACATATTTAGTACCTCTGTGACCCTGAACAAGTCATGTAACTCTTGCATGCCTCAGTTTCCTCAATTGTAAAATGAAGATAATCACCTGAAATAATATTTGAAAAGCCCTTTGTACAGCACCTATCACATAGTAGGCACATTAATAAATGCTTGTTTCCTTCTCTGTCTATACCTGCTCCCCAGTCCACACCTGCAGCCAAAGCCTATTCACAAAATAAGTTCTCTGGTTTAAAAAGTGACAAGAAAGTCATGTGCAGCTAAGTGGGTGACCCTGTGGTTGGAGCACTAGACCTGGAGTCAGGAAGTCCCAAGTTCCAATCCTGCCTGATTTAGTTTGCTAGCTGTGTGACCCTGGTCAAGTCCCTTAACCTTTATCTGCCTCAGCTTCCTCAACTGTAAAATGGGTATAATAACAGGCGATAGTAACTTACCTCCCATGGTGGGTGTTGGATAAAATGAAATATTAACTGTGAAGCACTCTGTAAACCCTAATGCGCCACATAAATGCCAGTTATTTTTATTATTGTCATCACTCACCCTCCTGAGGCCGAAACACAACTACAGTACCACCTTCAGGAGTGTAAAGGGCTGCCCGCTGGGGAGAGTCTCCTTGGTCAGAGGGAAGATCAGGTAGGAGCAGTGGGAAGGCTCAGGTGAGAGCCTCACTGCTCTGTCATGATGGCCAAGGCACACACTAGGGAGCGCACAGTAGGGATGCCCAAGGGGAAGAACTCCCAGGAGTTCTGACTCAGTACAGGCTGGCTGAGATGCCCCTGCTTTGCCTCCAGATTCAGGGAGGCCCAGGATGCCAGGGTCCCAGCTCAGTCCTCCTACTAGGACACTGCCAATCCTCTCCTTCCATTACCAGGCAGGCAGTGTGAGAGGCACTGTTCCCATTTTACAGGGGAAGACATTGAGGTTCAGAAAAACTCCAGGATGAGGGATAGAGAGCTGGGAAGAAACAACCACCCCATCCAACCCCTTCATTATTACAGAGGAGAAAACTAAGGCTTCAAAAGGAGAAACCAAGGAATTAGGAAGCTAATGTCAGAGCAGAGATTTAGCTTCCTGGTCCCCCTGGATCCTCATAAAAACCAGGCATGATCAAGTCAAGTCAAGCCAAGTCAAGTCAACAATCACCTACTATGTGCCAGACACATAGCAGGATATGAGGGAAGGTAAAAGACGTGCTCTCTGGAAGCTCACAATATAATGGGAGAAACAAATGCACCCACCTACACACAAACAAACTACAGTCAGGAGAAATAAGAAATAATGACCACAGGGAAGGTACTAGCTTTAAGAGGGAGCAGGAATGGCTTCCAGGGGAAAAGGGATTTCAGCTTGGATATGATCCAGTCAAGGGAAGGCTGGGGTTAGAGCTGAGGAAGGAGGGAGCTCCAGACATGGGGTTGGCCAGTAGAGATGCCCAGAGGTAGAAGATGGAGGGTCTTTGTGAGGAACAGCAAGGATCTCAGAGCACTTGTGGTTAAGGTTTAGGAAGCCTGGAAAGGCTGGGGCAGGACTAGGTTATGGGGGCCTAGGATGGGGAGACCTTGGAGGCAGGGAGAATCATTATTGTGACAGGGCAGGTGTGAGGTGATAAATGGTCATTATAGTGTTAATGTGATGATGTCAGTGATGAGAGCAACTGAACACCTCACTAGAGCTTAGCAGAGTTGCAACTTCCTCATAACACCCTTATGACAAGCATAAGACAAGGGTTATCATCCCCATTTTACAAATTAGGTAATAGAGACTCAGAGAGGTCATAGAAATTCTATGACCATTGAGGAACAGAGGCAGAATTTTTTTCTGTTATAAGTCCAAGTTTAAGGCAACCGAGGATCCTTTCAATGATTGAAATTCTGTATCTATGTCTGAGCCCAGATCTGTGCCCATGCCACTATCCATGACCCTGTTTGCATCCATGACTGGGTCTTTCCTTGGTCAAGAATTTGTAAATTCAAGGGTCAGGAATCAGACCAAGACCATCTGTCTAGTCTGTCAATGCATTCAATGCTCTCCTATAGACAGCACAACAACAAAAGCCCAGGAAGAATGAGAAAAGAAGTACCTCATGTTCTAGGGGTCTATCTCATGACATCCTCAGGAAGGAGACAGGGACCACTTATCAGTGATATAGGGCCAGAAATCACCCACTCTAATCACCATGATTTACAGATACAGAAACTGAGGCCAAAAGATGAAATGGGCGCAAGGACACAACTAGAAAGTAGCTGAGCTAGGGTCCTCAGAGCCCAATGCAGTGATCTCTCCATTCCCTCATGCCACCTGCCAAAGGAGACTTCTACAGAGTCTGGGTAGGAAATGACACTTCTTGAGGTCTTTCCCATCTCTAAGATTCTGTGGGAAAACTATAATATTCATACTTACATAGTGTTTTATAGTCTTCCAAGAGTTTTCCTCAGCCCCTGACCTGAAACTGTGAAGTGTCAGATTTGGTCAAGCCCATGCTATGATAGGCATGCCATGAGTTGAACTAAGTCAAGTTGTATCAAATATCCATAAAGAATCCTCCCCAAGCCCTGCCTTCAGCCAGTGAAAAATCCTAGTTTGCTGAGGTGTCCCCCCTCTTCTTTCCCATATCAATCATGGAAGTTGAGAGCCCAGCTGCTGGCAGCTACATTGTCAGCCTGGCCTTGACCTGGCTCTCTGCTTGCTGCAGGGAGTCATGAGGCTAGTCATGGGTGAGATGGACAAGACCACCTCCTCTACTGGAGGACTGGTGTACATGCAGTCATTCTGATCCATCACCCAGGATCAACTGTGAATCTTGACCTTTGTCCCAGTCCACATTCCAGGCTGCTTTGTGCACACCCTCTTGGGGATATAAAGAGCCCCTGGCACATTTCTCTCCTCAGTGACCTGGGGGAGGATGAGAGAAGGGCCAGCTCCTTCATTTGGGACCTTACCAATACCACCTTTCCTTAAAGGCAGATTCCTCCATAACAGTGAACTTCATTACCCTGAAAATGAACTTTCAAACCCAACCTGCCTATTCATCAAACCAAAAAGGATAGGGCTCAGTAGATGCAGGAATTTGAGTAAAGATGTGATGGGAATGTGGGGGAGGAAGACCCTCCTCATTATGGTGCAGCACCAGCTTCCTGAAAAGAAAAGTACAGTGTAAAGATGAGAGTGGGCTGAATTCCCAGCACTACCACTAACTCAAGGAGGTCCCTGCCCTTCTCAGGCTACAAGCACCTTCTCTGAATGATGATGTGGTTGAACCTGACACTCGGTCTTCTAAGCCCCTTGTAGCTCCAACTCTCTAGATATCTATGGAAAACAAATGGAAATAATGTAGGAACTTTTCTTTTTAAAAAATACATTTATTTATTTTTAATTTTCAACATTCATTTTTATAAGATTTCGAGTTCCAAATTTTTCCCTTCCCTCCCCCCACCCCAAGATGACATGCAATCTGATATAGTCTATACATGTATAATCATAGTAAACATATTTCCACATTAGTCATGTTGTGAAAAAAGAATCGGAAAAAAAGCGAAAAAATCAAAAGAAAGAACAAAAAGAAAATAGTGTGCTTCGATCTGCATTCAGATTCCATAGTTCTCTCTCTGGAAGTGGTCAGCATTTTCCATCATGGGTCTTTTGGAATTGTCCTGGATCCTTGAATTGCTGAGAAGAGCTAAGTCTATCAAAGGTAGTCATCACAAAATGTGGTTGTTACTGTGTGCAATGTGCTCCTGGATCTGCTTGTCTCATTCAGCATCAGTTCATGGAAGTCTTTCCAGGTTTTTGTGAAATCCTCCTGCTCATTGTTTCTTATAATACAGCAGTATTCCATTACATTCATACACCACATGTTCAGCCATTCCTCATTTGATAGGCATCCCCAATTTCCAAATCTTGGCCACCACAAAAAAGAACTACTTTAGATATTTTTGTATATATTGATTCTTTTCAAGTGGGAACGTTTCTTGATCCCCCAAGTTCTAGCACTTTCCCCCAAAATTACCTTGGGCTTATTTTGTAGATGGATTTGTAGAAGAGCAGTGTGACCTGGTGGAAAGAGAGTGGGACTCCTAGTCAGGAAGACTCAAGAAGACCCCAATTCCTACCCCTGACTCATCCTAGTTGTGTGACTCTGGACAAATTACTTCACATTTTACTCTTCTTTCCAATTCACTCCAGGGGTGGGGAACCTGTGGCCTTCTAGGTCCTCAAGTGTAGCCCTTTGAATCCAAATCAGCTTGATTCAGTCAAAGGGACACATTTAAGGACTTAGAGGACCACATGGGGCCCCGAGGTCGCAGGTTCCCCACTCCTGCTAACCCCTTGGAAGGTTCATCAATTGCTGACTGGAGCAGAAACCTCAAGGCCGCTGCTGCCCAGCAGATTTAGTAGACAAACAGCAATGTGATCAATCCTTTTCATTCTTAGCATTTTCCAAAGTTGACTTGACTGGGCTGCCTCAGTCAACTAGAGATAGATCCTTCTCTTGAGATTTCCTTTTGTGTATTTCATGGCATTCATAGAATCTGGAGATAAAAAACACCATCTAGTTCAAGCTCTCCATTTTATAGATAAAGAAACTGAGGGCCAGATCATTCACCTTATAAGGAGTACTGGGTTCTGCCTTCCAACTCAAAATTTTTTCACTAACCCCAGGGACAATTCACACTGGACTGTGCAGTGGACTGTGACCACCTGGGTAGAAAAACTGACTCTCAGATCTTTATCGGGATCAGAATTTTGTTAGTTGTCCACTGTTATGTCTTAGGAATTGTGACCAGAGAACAGATTACTTTCTCTACATAAGAGGTATTTTATTTGATGGTTTTCTGAGGGAGTCATGGGAAAGTAAGAGCTTTCCACAAGGCATCAGACCTATATGTTTTCTGCCATGTCTGACTGTGGGTTATTTAATCAGTCCCAAGAGAAGAGTTAGGGCTAAGATATCCATCCCTAATGGGCTAAGGATGATGTAAGTCCTGGCTCCCCTGAGGCTCTGTACGGCTCTACTGGGGGAACGTGGACAGGCCTGAGAAGTCTGGGAAGGCTACAGATCTGGGTTTGGAGTCAGGCCCCATGTCTTTTCTCTGCAGTGAAAGAAGTAATGTCAAAGAAGAATACTGCCTGTGTGCTCAGAAGAGCCTAGGAGCAGACCCAAGAACTGGAAGAGTATGCAAACAACATCCTGTCCAGCCCCCTACACTCACAGAGAGAAGTGACTTGTGTAGTAAGTATGAGGGCCTGCCCCATTTAAGTAAATCCAAATGCAAAGTAGAATCATATGTCAAGAGAGGAGGTGAATAGTGGGCCCTTGGGCAAGGGTCGGATAGGTAACCACCAGGAAAAAGCCATTCACTGTCACCCAGCCAGAACAGGCAATACTGATCTTTGTCTTCTGTCCCCTCTCAGGGTCAGGAGGACTTTCAAAAATAGTTATTAGGAAGTGGAAGAGGCTTCTGTCTGAGGCCAGCTTGGAGGCACCTCCAGAAGCCGCCATTTTCATTCACTCTTTCAAGAGGCTTTACAACAAAGATAAAAGCTCTCCTATGCCTGGGAATCACTCCTAGCTTTTTGATATCTCCAGGACTGGAAGCACATGCTTTCTCAGACTTTGTCTTATCTGGTCAGTCAATCAGAAAAATTTAGTGAGTTGGAGGCACCTCCAGATGCCAGGGACTGAAAGAAGATCCTACCACTGGGAAGAGGGCATAGAGATCATTGGATCCAGCCTCACCTGAGCAAGCGTGGCCTCCACAGGTGAACCACTCAGCTTTCGCTTGGAGACCTCCATTCATGGGAACTTACTAGCTCACAAGACAGCCCAGTCTATTAGAACGGATAAGTTAAAGGTGCTTTACCTTCATTTGAACGGAAATCTGCCTCTTTGCACTGACTTTAGAGTCAGAGAAAACGGACTCAATCCTGCTTCTGCATTATGCAGCCAAGTCAAGTAGCCTGTTCATGCCTCAAATTCCTCATGTGTAAAAATGAGGCCATTGGATACCCAAGCTCTTCTGGATTCTGGAGCAGTCAGCTATCTCTGTCTCTTACCTCCATCCCACGCTGGATCACACTACCTAAGTCATTAGATTAGGGATATGACCTATGTGGATTTATTCAATCAGACTTTTGTCTCAGCCCCTAACTAATGAGGGACCAGCCTTCTTCCTTTCCCTACCGCACCTCAATAGACTTTAATCACATGAATATTGCCAAACAGGGTCAGTCACATAAGCAATTTGGCGTTCCTCATGACCAATGAAGCAAAAAGAAAAAGATAGAAAAGCAATGACAAAAAAAAAGAAGTAGAGAGAGAAATAAAGAGACAGAGACCAAAAAGGGGCAGAGACAGAAATAGAAAAACAGAAACAAGAACAAAGTAGATTTTGTAGTGGCTATAGCCAAGAGGATCTGAGTTCCGGTCTCACCTCTGATACAGTCTATCTATGTGATCCTGACCAAGTAATTGTTTTATAAAGCTTAGTTTTCCCCCAGTTACATATCAAAACAGTTTTTCAACATTTGGATTTTTTTGTAGTTTTGAGTTCCAAATTATATCCTTCTCTCCCCTCCTCCTTCCCCAAGATGGTAAGCAATCAGAAATAAGTTATACATGTGTATCATGCAAAACATTTCCAAATTAGTTATGTTGTACAAGAAGACTTGAATAAAGGAAAGTTAAAAAAGCCTGCTTCAGTCTGTATTCAGACAATATCAGTTCTTACACTGGAGGCAGACAGTCTGCTTCATCACTAGTCTTTTGGGATTGTCTTAGATCATTGCATTCCTGAGAATAGCTCAGTCATTCACAGTTCTTCATCATACAGTGTTGATGTTACCATGTATAATGTTCTTCTGGTTCTGCTGACTTCATTCTGTGTCAGTTCATGTAAGTATCTCCAGGTTGTCCGAAGTCATCCTGCTTTTCATTTCTTATAGCACAATAGTATTCCACTACAATCATATGCCACAGCTTGTTTAGTTATTCCTCAGTTAATGGACATTCCTTCAATTTCCAATTCTTAGCTACCACAAAAAGAGCTTCTATAAATATTTTCATACTATTTCCTTTACCCTTTTTTGAATGTCTTTGGGATGTGGTCCTAGCACTAATATTGCTAGATCAAAGGGTATGCACAGTTTTACAGCCCTTTGGGCGTAGTTTCAAATTGTCTTCCAGAATAGTTGACTCAATTCGCAACACCACCAGCAATGCATTTGTGTCCTGGGAGAGTAACTTAACTTCTCCATGGCAGGACAACTCCCAGACACTCCAGATCATGAAGAAGGTGTTGGCGCACATTTGCAAAGGTAGTTTCCTCATTGGAGATTTTTCTAGACAAATGAAATCACAGGCTCAGTCCCCATCCCTCTCCCTACTAAGGGACATCTCTACTAAACTGAAATATATTCCATTGCTTTCCAAGAGGGTTAAATGCCTGTCACTTCTCCAAGCACAGTCTGAAGCAGTTCTTAAGCATCCTAGAGGCATGTTCAAACCCAGGAGCTCCAGGGATGCAGTACTGCACTTGCACTCTGACCTCCCCAGTAGCTACTCCACATGGACCATGAGAAGCCTGACCGTCACATTCACAGCAAGGACACTGAGACTCCAAGAGCAGAAATGACTTTCTCAAGGTCTCACAGCTAGTCAATGCCCAAGTTGGGATTTCTTTTGGGGGAAGAGGATTCCACTCACCATTGGTACATGGAATGTGTGTATGCTTATGTTCAAGCAATCCAGGAGACTTGAACATGAACTGCTCTTCTTGTGACAGAACTCAGCAGGCATCACATCCAAATAGCAGTCCCGAGTGAGACAAGGCTGGCAAGTAGAAGCTAGCTCACCCAAGTCAGAGCGGGATGCATATTTTTCTGGAGTGGCCGCTGTGATGAGGGGGAGGGCCATGAAGCTGGCACAAGTTGCACAATCAAAACTAATCCAGTCAACAAGCTTTATATTGTGTCTCTTTCTGCTCCCAAGAGTGGTTTCAACACTTGGATTGCATGGTAATTGTCATCGTCCTCAGTGCAGTCACACACCTGATAGAAAGTTGGCAATTCCCTAAGAGAGACACAATTTGGTGGTGGCTGAATGGGAAAGTGGATAGAGCCACCATCCTGGATGCAGGAAAACTCATCTTCCTGAGACACGTAGCTGTGCGATCCTGGGAAAGTCGCGTAACCTCTGTCTGCCTCAGTTTCCTTATCCTTATCTCTACAAATCATAAAGTGCCATATAAATGCTAATTATTATCACTATTATTATTAGAAGCAAAGCACTGTATTTGGGGAAGGGGTGTCAGGAAGGCAGATAGCTCAAGGGGTTAAAGGGCCAGAGTGGGCTTCATGGAGGAGGTACCATTTGACCTGAATGGGAGGAAACAACCAGCCATGATTCTCCCTATTCATCAGCTAAATGTTTCCCTCATGCCCTGGGTTATTTACAGCCTTATCTTTCTTGGGCAGGGTGTTATTTCTCTGGAATGAGCACTGTTTTGTTTCTCTTCCTGCCTCCAGGGTAGAACTTTCTCGGACTCCTCTGCAGATCCATCCTCCGAGTCTCATCCCCTATTCATGAGTGTACCCGAAGGTTCTCTCCTGGACCCTCCTGTCTTCTCTATCTATATTCATTTTTGTGCTGCCTCCACAACTCCCATGGGCCCAATTAAGTGACTCCCATGTCTCCATACCTGGTCCTAAATCCTCTCCTGAGTTTCAGGCTTGCTTTTCCAACAGACCACCTGAAATCTCTAACTGAATTTTCCCACAAGCATTTCAAACCCAACATATCCCAAATAAAACTCAGCTTTTTCCCTAAATACAGTCTTTTTCCAAACTGTTTTCATTCTTTTGATCTTTCCCAACCTTAGAGCCACCTTCAGTCCTTCACTGTCCCTTCCCACACACACATTCTATTCTGATCAGCTGACAAGGTTTGCTGATTCCCTTTCACAGTATTTCTGGCATCTGTCCCCTTCTCTCCAGTCATAACACAACTCCTCTAGCTCATCCCTTTTGCCTAGACTACAACAGTCTCCTCCTAACTGGTGTCCCTCTTCTAGTCTCTCCACATTCCAGTCCATCCTCCTTGCAGCCTCTAAATTGATATCCCTACTGTTAGCTGAGGAAAAAATCTTTGCAGCAAGTTTCTCTGACAAAGGTCTCATTCCTCAAACACATAAGGAACTAGTTCTAAATGATAAGAACAAGTGAGATTCCCCAAACAATCAATGTTCAAAGGTCACAAGTAGTGTGTTTTCAAAGGAAAACATCCAAGTTACCACCAACCATATAATTAGAGAAATGCAAACTAACACAAGTCCAAGATTCTACCTCATACTCATCAGATTGGAAAAGCTGAAAAAAAAGAGAAATGACAGCTGTCAGAGGGGCATTTATTTTGTTGGTGGAGCTGTAGATTGGTCTAACTATTTGGTAAGGCAGTTTGGAAATATGCCCAAAAGACACTAAACTGGATGCCCTTTTACCCAGCTATGGTACCATGAGAGCGCATTTAGGGTTAGGGTTCCAGGGTCTCTTTCTTCATCCCTACCTCTTAGAATCCCTAACTCTTTTCAGGATGAAATGTCAGCTCCTTCCAGAAAACATTCCCAATTTTCCTGGTTGTTTTTGCCACCCTCTAAATCTCTGCAATCATTTTGTATATATCTTAAATTTGTTCATCTGGGGATGGATTATACACTCCAGTACAGTGCCAGTTACTGAAGGACAGAGTGCCTCACTTTGATACTTGTATCACTAGTACCTAGGACAGTACTTGAGTCAGAGGAGGAGCTTTTTAAAGTGTCTGGTGAATCAGTGAGTCAGTGATTGAGTGAATAAGTGAGTGGGTGAGTGAGTGACTCCAAGATATGCTGTATGGATTATATCCAAAATGCAAAACCTATGCTTTGCCTTGCAAATCTTCATAGTCTCTCTACCGCCAAATATCTTGGGAAGTAGGAATGTCTTCCTCTTAACCCAAGTGAATTTCACATTAGCAGGTGAGTGGAACATGGGTCAGAGTGGGGAGAGACTTATGGCAGAAAGACCAATTAGAATGATATTGCAATAGTCCAGGCAAAAAGTGATAAAATTCCAAAATGTGGTAGTCAGTGGGAGTAGAAAGAACAGAGAATTCATGAGCAATGCTGTAGAGTAAGAAGTGATCTGATGAATAAGTGAGAGTCAAGGGTGACCAGTTTTAAGGTGGAGTGACTGGAAAGATGGCATTGTTTCTATCGTAATAGAGAAGTTGAGGAAAGATGAGGGTTTGGGAGGAAAGCTAAGGAATTCTATTTTATATCTGTTGAGTTTGAAATTCCAATGGAACATCTGGTTGGAAACGTTCAACAGGAAGTGGTTGGAGTAGGGCTGGGTTCAGAAGAGAGGACAGGGCTGGATAAGTAGACTTGGGAGTCATCTGAAGAGTAATGATCTTGATCCTTGGGGAGCTAATAAGATCCCTCAGTAAGGGAATATGGAGAGAGAAGAGCCAGGTTGGTTATTGGCCTTTGTGCTTGAAGAGGACCAGAGAGACATCATTATGTTGACTTAAAGGTACAACGAGTCCAACAGTGGCTGATCAGACCAATACAAGCTCAGAATGCTCTGTCATAGGTCAGGCACAAACAGTCCATGTGAATGTTTGGAGTGGAGATGGCTCTACATTTGCATATCTCATATATCTTTTGAACTACTGCAATTCTACTTTGTGCACAGAGCACAGCATCTTCTCTGAGGTGGGCACTCCATGCTGAGTGGTCCTGGGTCAGTATCTCCCATGTCTCACAATCCATTCTAAAGTTCTTCAGAGAGACCTTGAGAGTATCCTTGTATCATTTCTTCTGAGCTCTGTGTGAGTGCTTGTCTTGTGTGCGTTCTCTGTAGAAGTCTTTTAGGCAAACATACATTTGGCATTTAAGCAATGTGACCATCCCAGAAGAACTGTTCTCTCTCCAGTAGAGTTTGCGTGCTTGGTAGTTCAGCTTGAGAAAGAACCTATATCTGGTACCTTATCTTGCCAGGAGATCTTCAGAATCTTCCTAAAACAGTTCGAATTAAAGCAATTCCACCTCCTGGCATAGTTCTGGCGGACTGTCAAGGTTTCATAGACATACAACAATGAGGTCAGTACAGTGGCTCTGTAGACTTTCAGTCTGGTAGTCAGTCTAATACCTCTTCTCTCCTATACTTTCCTTTGGAGTCTCATAAATGCTGAGCTAACTCTGGTAATGCATGCATCAGCCTCATTATCAACGTGTACATCCCTGTAAAGAACGCAGCCAACTTGCCCATATAGTATTCAGACTTCTCCATTTGCTTTAATCATCGGTTGCACATATAAATGGTGCAGTGCTGGCTTATGGAGAACTTCTGCTTCGTGGTTGTTAATTACCAGACTAAAATTAGCCAAGCAGCAGAGAATCGATTCCTACTCAGTGATATCTCAGCCTCAGAGACTGAATTGAATGCACGATCTCTGCAAACAAAGAACCATGAACAAACTCTCCTTCCACTTTAGTCTTGGCTTGTAGCCTTTTCAAGTTATGTAATTTATGAATGGTTCGGTAGCCGACCTTGATGCAATTTTCATCTTGTTGAAGGCTTCTGACAACATCCCTGAAAACCTCCTGCTAAATAGCATGGGAGCAAGCGCACAACTGCTTCATTGTAGTGGTGAGTGGAAAAGCTTGAGAGCTTCGTTCATTATCTAGGACTCCTGAAAGCATGCCATCGTGGCACAGGCATATAATTCTTATGAACTTTTCCATGATCATCCACAAGCCTGCATGACTGAAATAAAAAAAGCTTTGCTCAGACTAAGGAACATTGTGCGCAGACCTCTGTTCTGTTCCTGGCATTTCTCCTGGAGTTCTTGGGCAGCAAACATCATACTGACCATTCCTCAGCCCTTTCTGAAGTCACACCAGCTCTCATGTAGATGACTATCTTCCAGATGAAGGAGTAGCCTATTAAGGAGGACTCTGGTAAGGATCTTGCAGACTATTACTTGATGAGAGACTTCCCTATACCTATGATTGCCACAGGATAGCCTATTTCCTTTCACTTTATAGAGATAAGCACTGGAGGCATCCTTGAACTCCTGGGAGATGACCTTCTCTTGCCATATAACCTGGAAGATTTCAGTCAGCCTTTTTACAGGCAATAGAATCCTGCCTCCCCCCCCCTCACCTTGTAAACCTGAGCTGGAACAGAATCAGCATCAGGTGCTTTACCACACAAAAGAAGCCTAATGCCTTTCAAAACTTCTTCATCAATTAGAAATTCAGCTAGAGAGGAATTGATTATACCTGAGGTATATGATCAGTGGTTGCAGAATTGAGATGGTCTGTTGAGAACACTATGGAAGCCCATCTCTCCAGGATTATGTCCTTATCACTAGTCGTGGATACATAAGGGCTGAGTAGCTGATATATAATATAAATCTCTGGCACATAGTTTTCAGGGCATCATAAAAGCACTTTGGATTGTTACTATCAGCATAAAACTGAATTTCCTCTACCTTCTTACTGAACTAAGAATCCTGCATCTCTCTAAGTTTTGCCTGTACTTTACTTTAGATGGAATTAAATGCTGCCACCTTAGAGATGGATGAACTACCCTACTGGTAACCCTGTGGAGTTCTTATTTTTTCACTTAGTAGCTTCTGAATTTCCCCATCATTTTCATCAAACCATTCTTGATGTTTGTATGTGTTCTGGCTCAGGAGAGTAAATATGGTGTTGTACACCAAAAGCTCTCCACTGAAAGCTATCCACTCCCTTTCTGCTCCACTGTTGCCAGTCATGTGTTGGCTCAGTTTTTCCTCCAAGTTAGCAACAAAGTGTTCCCACTCAGAGAAGTCCTCTAATTTGTTGACCTTAAGTCTTCTGGTAGTCATTTTGCCTAGGGGCTGCCACTTATGTTGAATGCAAATATTTAACCTGCAGTGGATAGGTCTCTCATCAGTCCAGCCATCTGCATCACACTTTTACCTTCATTATTCTCACATCCTGTCTGTCTCTTCTCCTTACAATGACATAGTCTATTAAATGTCAATGCTTGCTGCAAGAGAACATCCATAAAATTTTAAGTTTGCATGACTTGCACTTGACTTTGTTTTGAGGGAGGGAGGGCTGTGCAGGTCACCAGCCTCACTTCTCCTCCAGAGCCATCTAAATTCAGAGACCAGATATTCATCAGGATGACTAGAGATGACCCAGGATGAAGCAATTGGGGTTAAGTGACTTGCCCAAGGTCACACAGCTAGTGTGTGTCAAGTGTCTGAGGTGAGATTTGAACTCAGATCCTCCTGACTGCTGCATTGGTGCTCTATCCACTGCACCACTTAGCTGCCCATCAATGATGTGTAGTAGAAGAGAAAAGGACTCTGAAGTGAGATTTACATAAAGGAAGGTGGGAGTAATGACTTTAAAGTCAGAGAACTTAGATACAAATCCTAGCTCTAGTATTTACTTCCTATGTGACACTGGTCAAGCCCCTTAACCCCTCTAGATCTCAGATTACTTGTCCATAAAATAGAAGGTTGCACTAGATGGTATCTAAGGTCCTGTCCAAATCTATGGTTGTTTCTTGACTCCTTGACTAAGATCAAGGGTAGTCTTGGCCCTGCTGTGTCCAGCTGGCTATTTTTTTCCTAAAGGACTCATTAAATTCAAAACTTATTTGAGTTTCTTTGCTGGTCACCAAGTATCTATCATCCTGCTCTCGATATTTCATCAGTTTCTTGTACCTGTAGTAAATATCCTAGGATGGTGATTTGCTATTTTCTCTGGTTTTATTTTCCAGAGATATTGCCATTTTAGCCAATTGTTTTTATCATTGATTGTGCTCCTGACTTTTAGCGATGTGCCATACCTAGCACATTGAAGTAGGGACTCGGACAATTTTGGGCAAAGTTGATCAGGGGAAGGTGAACTTCATCACCTCTGTGGCTCCAGTCTCCAACTTTTTTATGAGGAAGGAATTCTTTACCCAGTTTGTAGATCATCATTTTATTCAGAATTTATGGTTCCAGGAGCATGCTTAGATAAAAGTTGAAGGATGATAGATAGATAGATAGATAGATAGATAGATAGATAGATAGATAGATAGATAGATAGATAGATAGATAGATAGATAGATAGATAATAGAGAGAAAATGGAGTCAATTTCTCTAACTTCCCATAAATCCCTAACCTATTGTTGACAGTTCTGCTACCACATTTGAACTCTAACATTTCAGGCCCTAAGGTGCCATATGATTAAAGTAAAAATGGACCTCAAAAAGATAAAAGTAGGAAGTACCACAAAAGCCAGTGAGGATACACAGAGATCCTTGCTAGAGTTGACATAAGTTGAGAAGCTCTCGGCATGTCTCGACTAATTGTCAAGATACCTCAAAGAGAAGGTATCAGAAGGATGGTTTTATAAAATTAGAGGCTATTATTAATTCCCCAAAAGGCAACCAAGCACACATCAGCCATGGTCATACCATGTACCTCCTTTCTTATCTCTATAAAACCTTTATGACAATGGTCTAGTCAGGATGTCAGAATCAGTAAGCATTTATTAAGTGCCTACCAAGTTCCAGGCAGCATGCTAAGCCCTGGGGACAAAAAGAAAGGCCTAAGACAGTCTCTGGTCCCAAGGAGCTCATGGTTTAATAGCAGAAGAAAACACCTAAAAAGAAGTGGAAAAGAGGGAGGACAGGCTCTAGAGCAAGATGAAAACCCTCCTCAAAGGTAAGGAGTGATGTGAGGAGTTCCAAATTCCAGAGTAGAATGTTGACTTCAAGTGGCAAGATGATGAATTGTTGGAGATCAGGAAGCCCAGCAGAGCAGCCAGGGGAGGAATGAAGAGGTGAATTCCCTGCATATCCTCCTTAAAGAGTGGAGGATCTGGGAGGAGCTCTGTGTGAGTGATGGGGAGATCCTTGAGGAAAATGGAGGAGGGGAACAGTTGGGTTTTTCCAATCCCAGAGCCAGTAGCATCTTCAAGGTCACACAACTGAGTGAAAGGGAGAAAGAACACAAAGTCCACTGGTTCAATTGTTGGCTGTTTTTAAAAACACTCATTAGAATAAAACGGCCCTCACAGAATAGAAGAATTTGAAGCTGCCAGAGTATGTGGGTGGCCCTCCGGATTCTGCTTGAAGCCTTCCAAGGACAAGGAGCTCACAACCTCCCCAGGCAGCCCAAGGACAAGGAGCTCACCACCCTCTCAGGGCAGCTCAAGGACAGTGAGCTCACCACCCTCCCAGGCAGCCCAAGGACAGGGAGCTCACCACCCTCCCAGGCAACCCATTTCATTCTGGGACAGCAGCTATTCTGGAAGTCAAACCCAAACTGACCTCCTGAAACATTCCCCCCTTGCCCCTGGATTGGGCTTTCTGGACCCAAGCAGAATAAGACCAGGCCCCCCTCCACAAGACAACCCTTCAAATTCTTCAAGCAGCTGTTGCGACCCATTCTGTCCCTTCTCACCAAGGCTTTTCTTCTACAGATCAAACCATTAGCTCATTCACAGATGAAATGAATGCAAGGCTCTTCACCGTGGCTGGCCTTCCCTGAATACCCACTAGATTTAGTTAGGAAACGACAGGCTTGAGATCAAATCCTGCCTCAAGCACTTACTTGCTGGGACCCTGGGGAAGTTACTTAACCTCTCTGACTCAGTTTCCTTATTTGTGTAGTAGGGATAATAATAGTACTTTCTTCCTAGGGTTGTTGTGACAATCAAATGTGATAACATTTATAAAGCACTTTGTAAACCTTAAAGCACCATATAAATGCTAGTTATTTTTTTTAGTCTGTGGTATTCCAAACTAAATACAGTACTCCAGATGAGGTTAAACCTGGGAAGGGGACGGTGGAGCTAAGACCTCCCAATTACTGAAATCTGACCCTTTCAAGGCAGCTCAAAATCTCATTAATTCTTTTGGTTACCACGCCATACACCACTGACCCATTGTGACCTTGTGGTCCACTAAAAGCCCCAGATCCTTTTCAGAATGCCTACTGCGTATCAAAACCTCTTGCATCTTATGCCTGTGACTTCCACCCATCGAAGTTCACTCCTCAGGGGCCAAGCAAAGCAAGACTTGTTCTTCCTCCCCATGCCAACCCTTAAGTGACTTCAAGGTTGCTTCCATTCTCATGAGAGCCTTCTCTTCTCCAGGTTAAACAAATTTAGTTCCTTCCACCTTACAAGCTCCCCTCCAGCAAGACATCTCCCACATGTATGTTAAAAGTAACAGTATTCTATGATCAATACAGCTATGGAGGGCATGGAGGGGCTCATTTCTCAGCAATTCTCTAATTATTAGACCAAGTGAGGTATACAGGCCTATTGTCAGAGAGGATGTCCACAGGAGGATGTACTGGAAGAGTGCCCCGCTGGTGGGGACCTCCAGCCCAGCACTTCTGTTAGGGAAGGATGCTGTGCAGACTTCAGCAGTGCTCTCCCTCTGATGCCAGATGTCTAAGAATGGTCTCCAAATAATTTTAATTATGGTTGACTCCCTGTATTTGGCTTTTCTTGGCTGATGGTGCCCCTCTCCTGGGGAAAAAAAAATCTTGTATTCCCTCTTTTTATATCTATTTATATGTGGCCTTGTTGTCTCCCCATGCCCATCCCAATAGTAATATACTCCCTGAAGGAAAGGACTGTTTCCATCTTTGTCAGTTCAGGACCTAGTTTAGTCGCTGGTACATAGTAGGTGCTTTTCCATGCTGGCTGATTGGTTTTTTGGCAAACATTTTAGTGTGTTGCCTCATTCCTTACCCCTTCTACCCCCACCCCCACCCCCACATAAAATGTAAATTTCCAGAGAATGCAGGTTCTTTCATTTGTGTGCACACCCGCTGCTTGGCACATAGTAGGTGCCTATTACATGCTTGCTGATGGGCTGATTGCTGCTGGCTCCAAGGGGCAGAGGTCATTTAGGGTTTTTTGTGAGAAAGAGCAAACCAAGAAGCAAGAGGAGGTGGGTCAGTCATGAAACAGGAGTGAGAGGCGGCAGATGGACAGCCCTAGAGCTGCACGGCTATGTGCAGAGCACTCAAAGTCCTTGAGGAGGCCCTCCTTCCATTAGGTGGGCTCTCTAAGGAGGACACTTAAAAGGCCATAGACAAGGAAAGATGCTGCGAGCTCTTGTGGGACCTGGGATGCATCCATGGACAAAAGTAATGATAGTCATAACCACTGCTTACCCTTGTGTGCAGCTTTCACTGCAAATCCATTAGCATTTCTTAATTGAATTAAGATCCAGCATCTCTTAAATGTACCAAGAACTGTGCTGGGCACTGGGATCACAAAAACAAAAATGAAACAGCCCCTGCCTCCAGGAACTTTCCTCTATTGGAGGGAAATAGTCATTTCAAGAGGGAGATGTGTCTTTTTTATGGCAGAATCAAGACAAGCTTACTGAAGAAAGTCGTACTTGAACACAGTCTAGCAGGAAACCCAAGATTTCACACGGTAAAGATGAGCAGTCATGGAGATGGGCGATGGAATGACTTATTTAAGGAAGAGCAAATAGGTCAGTTTGGCAGAAATTGAGGGTGCAAGGGGATAATATCTAATGAATTGGGCGAAATGGACTGCAGTCACACAGCAAAGGATTTCAACATCAGCCAGAAGAGTTTTCATTTTATCCCATAGGTATCAGAGCCACCAAGACTTTGGGAGGGCTCTGGCCAGACTGTGCTTTAGGGACAAGGATTGGGCAGCTGTGTGGACAAAGGATGGAGAAAGAAGCAAATGGGATCAGGAATCAATGAGGAAGCTAGCACAAAGTCCAGGTGAGACGAAATGGGAGCATTGATGGGTGGAACCAAATGTGAATTGATAAGACTTGGCCAGCAACTGAACATGTAGAGAGGGAGACAAAGACTCTAACCAAGGAGGACTGGGAGGCTGCTAACCTGGGTGACTGGAATCATTTTAAAGCTCAAACAACAGTTTCCTCTGAGGAGAAAACTGAAGAGTTGAGCAATATGGAGCACCTCTTGTAGTCTCATCCAGCTAGAGAAGGCCAGGGCTCCTGACTCCAAGGGCATTAGGACCAAGCCCAGCCCCACCTCCGCTCTCCAAAGCCAAAGCTAAAGTGTCCGTGTGGCCTTAGCACTCGACAGCTAGCCGTTCCACTGATGAAATATTTAAGGAGAGGCAAGACAATGATTAAATATTGATGCCCTTGCCAGTGAGCGATGAAATATTTAAGCCCTGGTGAGTCCGCAGTGCTGTAGTCCTAGCTCAGCATGCTGAGATCAGCCCGGATTGTAGGAGGCCACGTGGGGATGAAGGTAAATGGGGAGAGGAATGTTCAGAACCCTGGCAATTAATGGCAAGATCCTAGAGAGTCCAGGAGACGCTAAGGGTGAGGTCAGGGAATGCTCTTCATCTCAGATCCAATTCAGAAAAGGATTGAGAAGCCATTGAGGCTCAACTACAGCTGAATCAGAGAGCTCTCCACAATAAATCTGACATGGAGCTGTCCAGCCTGTTCTTAGACACCAAAAAGGAGGGGGAGCCTTCTCCATCCACAGTCGCAATGGGTAGTCCAGTCTCCAAAGGAGGAACCATTTCTTGACATGCAGACTTTGAAGGTGTAGTGCAGCTGGATTGCCATCCCTGGCTCCTGATTCTGCCCCAGAAATTCTGCAGATCTAAGCTTGCTACCTTGTGTCAGCCCTTCCAAGCCAGCACTATGAACCATGAAGGCTTCTCTTCTCTGGGCTAACCATCCCTAGATCATAAGTTTCCAGAACATTCACTTAGATGTAGAAGGAACCTTGGAGATCATCACTCTGGTGCCCCCTTCACCCATTTTCCAGATCAAAAGTTAAAGATGAGAGAAGCAAAGTGATTTGCCCGTGGTCACATAGATAGTAAGCAACAGCAAAAAGAGATTTGAACCCAAATTGTCCAGTTATGGATGCAATGCTTTCTAAGGTTCCCATCTTCAAGGTCCAGCTTGAAGAAAGTTTTCCTTGATTTGCTCCCCAGGATGGGATTTAGCAACAGAAAAGCAAAGACTCAATCTCACTTGGACCGTAGAAATTGCCTTCTGGGGAATGGGAGAGTCCTCCTTTCCCCAAGTCTTTCTCTAATGCTGGGCATCCTCCCCTCCACACCAACTCAATGATTCTAAAGCACAGACCTGACCATTTCATTCTGCTCAGTGAGCTCCTGTGCCTTCCTGTACCTCCAGGATCCTTTGTGAAGTATTTGGTTGGTTCATTCCCAATCCAGTCTGCTTATATCCACTCCCTCCATACTCTCAATTAGACAGCATCACTGGCCTCTTTGGTATCCTTTACCATGATGCATCATCAGTCTCTGGAGTTCTGTGCCAGCTGTCTCCCATGCCTACAATGCTCTCCCTCCTCATCTCTGCTTCCTGGATTCTTCCAATATTGAGTTTCAATCTCAGCTCCTACAGGAGGTCATTGTTGTAGCTACCTAGCACCAAACTGGGAGTCAGGAAGACAGACCTGAATTCAAATCTAACCTCAGACACTTATTAGCTATGTGACCTTGATCAAGTCACTTAACTGCTCCAAACTTAATGTTGAGGGTTAGGGAGAGTAGATAAGATGGCTTCTTAGGTTCCTTCCTCTAAATCCTACAGTGTAGAGATTCTGTTATCTGCCAACACAGAGATATGGAAAAAGGACTCAAGGGATTCAGAAAAGGGAGGGATTCTGGGGAACAGCAATGGACCCATTTGTCAAGGAGTGGGCTGTTATTCCCTGAAGGGCTTGACAATGCAGGGTCCGTGCACAGGGCTCTTCATTCAGCGGACACTAAAAACCAGAAGATGAATCGTTTTGGTTCAAAGGCAAACATTTATTCTTAACAGAGAATCACATGCAGGCAACATGATACTGTCCTAAGGCTCATCCAGGGAAAATTTCACAAATCACAGTCACCTTGGAATGGAGAAAGTGAATCCTTGAAAGTGTTTGTCCTCTCTTGTCTCCCTTCAGCCCAGGCCCTCCTTGGCACTTTGTGAGCTACTGGCTCATAGAGTAAACAGGAAGGAATCTTAGAGGTGATCTAGGACAGAGTTCTCATTTTACAAATGAGGAAACTGAGGCCCAGAGAGAGAAAAGGAGTTGATCAAGTTCCCTCCAGTGACAGAATCAGAATGAGTCCATATCCTCTGATTCCATCCAGACAGTTCAGTCTAGTATAAGCTTCTGAGGTTTCTTGGTCCTTGATATCTTCCTCATAGATTTTTCTGCCTTCATTCTTTGCATATTTCATCCATCCTTGACTTGCAGTCAAACTCGTCTTCCTAAAGAATAATGTTCATTTCTCTCCTCCGTTCAAAAATCATCATAGGCCTCCCTATTGCTTATAGATCAAAGCTCCTACTTCTTTGTTTGGCACAATCAGGTATGACTTTCTTTTTCCAGCGTTATCTCATATTGAACTCCTAGACAGAGTGCTGGACACAGAGACCAGAAGACTTTGGGTGGAATCCCATGTCAGATACTGGATAGCTGGGCAAGACCTGTAAGCCCTATGAACCACAATTCTGTAAAATAAGGATAAATAATAAATATATTAATATATAATAAATATTATACATAAATATAAATAATAAGAAATATTTACATAAAATAGTTTATATAAATATTTTGTACATTTATATAATGTATAATATATAAATATAATATCATATAATAGTTTATATAATAAATATATAAATATTTATATAAAATATAAATACTGGAAATAAAAATAATAGCTAATATTTATATTAGGGCAGCTAGATGGTGCAGTGTACACAGCACCATGTCTGAAGTCAGGAAAACTTGATTTCAAATCTGGCCTCAGCCACTTACTAGCTGTGTGACCCTGGGCAAGTCACTTCAACCTATTGACCTCAGTTTCCTCATCTGTAAAATGAGCTGGAGAAGTATCTCTGCCAAGAAAACCCCAAATGGCGTCACAAAGACTAGGACACAACTGAAATGACAACCACAACAAAAATGAGCTGGAGAAAGAAATGGCAAACCACTCCAGTATCTTTGCCAACACATACACACACACACAGGGTCACAACTGAACAGTTGTGTTCAAATGCGACTGAAAAATTACTGACAATATCTACATGGTACATCATGAATTGTGAGGCACTGTTTGTGTGCGAGACTTTATTGGATTTTTGCAACAGTTTTGGGAGGTAAGTGATTAACATCCTCAGTTTACAGATAAGGGAACTAAGACTGAGGGAATTCAATCCTTTGCCAAGGTTCCATAGCTGGCAAATGTTCAAAGTAGGATTTGAATTCAAGTCTTCCTGCCTCTGAGTTCTAGTCATCTTTTCCCCATGTAATGCAACCTCCCTATAATAAAGTAGGACCTGTAGTACTTACCTCCAAGGTTGTTGGAGCTTAAAATAACACAATACATAGAAAGTCATGGAATGTATACTACTGTTATTATTTTATGAAAATTATTCTTGTTATATTGTTTAATAGTGTTCATATGGAAATTCTCCTGGGCAAGCCGCTCTTGTTGGTATTCTTTTAGGATCACTATTTTAAAACAAGGAGGACAAAATCTCTGCTTTTTGTAGCTGAAAGAAGGATCAGGATGTCAGCGCATGCTCAGTGGTCACAGAGAGCAAGTGGTCGCAGAGAGCATCCTCAGTGACACTTCAGTTACAGGCAGGAACACAAGGATGTATACCTAGTCCAGTTCCCATAGAATTTTGACCTTTCCACCAGATCTCTATAGTTTGAAAGCACTTCATTCCATATTACCTGAAGATCACAAATATTTGAGATAGTTACATCTGTTAAAATGGATTTTTTAGTTTTTATCAATCAATTTTATGTTTGTATAATCCTAGGCAACAGTCCACTCTGTGATAATGGTCCAGTGCAAGTACAGTTTATTAGATGAGCTGCCCAATATATTTTGAAGTTAATATCATAGGGATTTGTCATCTGTCCATCCATGAAAGATAGCCAACCTTGAATATCCATTCCTAGCCACCAGATCATGTCTTGCTAGGTTTTTGATACTTACAGCCTTCAGGGATGTATTGTACTATTTCTACTGTTTCTTTACAATAATATGCATTGATCATTAATTCCGGGCTACCTGAGGTTAACACTTGTGTGACTTTTGGTGGTGATGACTTGAGTTGGTCAACATAAACCTTCCATTTCCATGAACAAGTTTTCATATCTGTTCTATTTGTTTAATGCCTTTTTGTTGACACCTCGTCAGCTGAGTTCATGTGAATATTGCCAGTCAGGGGCCTTTTAATTCTACTCTTGGAAACTTGGCATGTCATAACCTCCATCTGAAGGCAAACGATGTTCACCTGAATTCAACCACTCCAATGGGTTGTACTGGTTGTCATCTCCGACTTTTCCTCAGTGAAGTGATGTCCACTTTTTCCAAAAAGTATTTTTGTAAGAGCTTTTACTGTTTTTATGTGTTGCTGTTGCTATTACTTACATTTCATCCCAACTGCCCTGGGAACGTGCCCTATGCTTTCCCCTCATGGTGACTTCGCTGATCCCTATGCCTAAAGCCAGCCCTCTGAATTTTCTCCTATTGAATTTCTGTCAGTCCTCTAAAGCCTGATTCAAATGTCCTTCTCCTCCAGAAAACTTTCACTTCTCCTTTGACTACACACATGGGTTTATTAGCCCCTTAATTAGGTGATTATGTACTATTATACTTGTAATTCTAATATCTTGCTTTATAATTATTGGTAATCATAGTTTACTTCCTGAGAGCAGTGAACGTGACATTCTCCTTCAGCACTCAAGCAAGTGCCTCCCACATTGTGGACACCCAAAAAATATCATTACAATGGAGGGGATCTCAGACATCACCTAATCCAAGCCTTCCATTTTATAGAAGAAGAAACTAAAGTTGCAAGAAGGAAAATTATTTTCCCTAGAGTTTGTGGCAGAGTCTGGATTTGAATCCAGGTCTCATGGTCCCCAGCCCAATACTCTTTCTACTGATTCTTGCTTAGCAACACACATAATCTAAAGAGTAGTAATGATGGGCATACCTTCCAACATCAACTTGGTTTTTATTGTGAGCAGCACCATGGACAGATGCACTGGACATATTTTGGGCACATTCTCATTTGCATTCAAATTCAGTTTTTCTACAAGCTGAAAACTTTTTACTCTTTACTCTTTTAATATGTAGAGAAAGCTTGTTTAAAAGACACCGAGGAAAATTTCACCAGTCAGGAGAGCACAAACTTCAGAGCTCTCCAGTAATGGTGGGAGGGAATGACCAGTTGTCAGGGATGTTTCATTCAAAAGGAGCTTCTTGGTCAGGCACAGTTTGGAGTAAGTAACTCCTCAGATTCCTTCAAGCTCTGGCATTCTGTTCTTCATTAGAACAAGCCCCACATTGGCATTCAGGATTCCTGGAATCTGGGGACTTCCAGTTCTGCCTCTATAGGTTCTAAGATTCCTCCCAAATCTGACATTCTGTGCTCTAGGCTGTAAATTGTCTTCTAGTTCTGACATTCTATGGTCTCAGGCCCTCCCAACTTTAACATCCTCTGCTCCATGTCCTAAAGGCCTTCACAGGACTGACATTCTACATTCTGTGTTTTAAGTTCCCTCCTCACTCTAATATTTGACATTCTAAGTTCCTTCTCAGTTCTGGCATTGTGTCTCCTGAGTTCTAGGTTCCCTCCTAGCTCTGAAATTCTGTTACAAAGAGTCTCCCAGCTGTTGCATTCTATTTCTTACATTCTAGGACTTTTCCAGTTTTGATGACTCATATTTCAGTAATCTTACAATTTGTTCATCTTTTTCTTCAATCCTACCTTCTGACCACAACTCTAGTCTTCTATCACCACTTCTCTTCCAGCAAATCTCTCTCTGGACAGGCCACTGTCACTCATGCTTTCTTGCCTTCTCTCAAGCTAGTTTCATCATTGTTTTGCCATCAAGACTTCTCTCTCTGTCAATGACATCTCTATCTTTAGAGATGAGGAATTAAAATATTAATAACCTTTCCCTCATCTTTCTCCTCTACCCCCCCCAATACAATAAGCTTCCAGGGTATAGGGTATGTATGTTTAGGGAAGACTAGTAGCTCTGGTGTGAGGGATGTCAAGCCCGTTCCAGGGCTGTTGCTCCACCTTTGGTGTCCATCTGACTCAAGTAACTCTTACCTGGGGCTCCAAGAAACTTCATTATGCACAGCAACCACCACCCAGTAAATCATTTCAGCAGACAGGCTAAAGTAGACTGAGGGTAACTGAGGGCTCTTAAACCCTTCGGTGAATTACAGGTGTGCCTAGCCCGAGCCCATGAAAACTTCCCCCAGAAGAACTGGAGGATGAGCCATGAAAGCAGCTGAAGCAGGTGCTGTGGAGTGCTTAGAGCCTGGCTAGACATCAAAGATGTGAAGGCTGTCCCCTGCACGCCAAGTCATCTTGACTCTGTCCTGTCACTGGACTGTGATGACTCTGGAGTACAGAGTGAGGCCAACGACTTTGTGCAACTGAAACCAATTTATACCCAAATTTAAAGACATCACCTTCACCATTTTATTATTTTTGCCTACCTCAAAGTCCTGTGGTGACAGGCAAGTGACAAAGCAGCAGGCACAGATACACTAGGGGCTATAGTTACAACCCTACACTAAGGTGGCCATCTTCTCACTGGACTGAAGCAGCAGTGGGATTCAGCAGCCTCCTGGGCGTCTGAGAAGCCTTTTTGAAGTTCTGCACTGCTCACCTCCTGGCATGAGGAAGGGGCTAGAAAAAGTGCCCTCAAAATTGTCTACTTCACCAAACCCTGACCTGCTTACTACAGCAGGCAGGGGTCCAACCCTGCTGCCGAAAGAAAAAACAGATGAACCGAAACTTTTGCACAGATGATTTCTTTCACCACCAGTGCATAGAATGTACACATGCTTATAAATAACATGAGATCCAGTAGACCTGAAAGATGAACAACTCTGTGAGAGAATTCAACAGGTGTCACATCCAAATAGCATCCTTGAGTGAAACAAGGCTGGCAAATGAAGGTCAGCTTACCCAAGGTAGAGTTGAATACATATTTTTCTGGAGTGGCCACAGTGAAAGGGAGAGCCATGGAATTGGCATAGATTTTGCAATCAAAACTAATCTAGTCAACAAGTCTGTATGTCTGCCAAAAGGAATGAAGGACAAGCTCATGAAAATGAGATTGCTACTTACATGAAAACACCACACCACCATCAGTGATGAACCTGATGAGGTTGAAGAAAAATGTTACGAAGACATGGAGACCCTCATCATCAGTGTGCCAAAAGACAAGCTTATAATTCTGGGTTAATGCAAGAAGATGTACAGAATGTCAATCATGGCAGGGAGTCCTGGGAAAGAAAGGTGTCAGGAACAGCAGCAGCAATGGTCACTTACTACTGAGGACTTGTGGTCTCATGATTTTACCACAAACACTGTCTTCTTTACCTAAATGTAATAAAATGTGGTGAACTCACCCTCTCAGCAAACATTAACATTTAATAGACTATGTCATTGTAAGGAGGAAAAACAGACGGGATATGAGAGCGATGAAAGCAATGTGTGGCTCAGAGTGCTGGACTGATCATAGACTTATTCTCTCCAAGCTAAACATTTGTATTCAACAAAAGCAGCAGCCCCAAGAAAAGACAACTAATAAGAATTCATGTGAATAGATTAGAGCTCTTCTCTGAGTGGAAAGTTTGTTGCTAACTTGGAGGTTAAGTTGAGCCAACACACAGTTGGCAACAGTGGAGCAGAAAAGGAGTGGGTAGTTTTCAGAGATTTGGTGTACAGCACTGCATTTGCTCATCTGGGTCAGAACACTCCCAAATATCAAGAATGATTTGATGAAAATGATGGGGAAATTCAGAAGCTGCTAAGTGAGAAACAAGAACTCCCCAGGGTTTGCCAGCAGGATAGTTCATCCGTATCTAAAAAAGGCAGCATTTAATTCCATTAAAAGTAAAGTACAAGCAAAGCTTAGAGACATGCAGGATTCTTGACTCAGTAAGAAGGTATATGAAATTCTGTTTTATGCTGATAGTAACAATCTAAAGTGTTTTTATGATGCTTTGACAGCTATTTGTGGACCAAAGACCTATGTTGTATATCAGCTGCTCAACTCTGATGGATCAACATTGATTAGTGATAAGGACATAATCTTAGAGAGGTGGGCTTCCATATTGTTCTCAACAGATCATTGTCAATCAATGTTGAGGCCACGAATCATATATCTCAGGTTGAAGTCAGTTCCTCTCTAGCTGAATTTCCAACCGATGAAGAAGTTTTTAATGCTATTAGGCTCCTCTCATGTGGCAAAGCACCTGGTGCTGATTCTGTGCCAGCTGAGATTTAAAAAGCAAGGGGTCTGCTCCTCATACAAAAGCTGACTGAGATCTTCTGGATCATATGACAAGAGGGGGTTATCCCCCAGGAGTTCAAGGATGTCTCCATTGTCCAACTCTCTTAAGGAAAAGGAAATAGGCTGTCCTGTGACAATCACTGGCAGGGAGAGGAGGGAGTGTCTCTCTCTTAGTCATTGCCAGCAAGATTCTTACCAGAGTCCTCCTTAATAGGCTGATCCTTCACCTGGAAGATGGTCATCTACATGAGAGCCAGTGTGGCTTCAGAAAGGGCTAAGGGACAATCGATATGGTGTTTTCTGCCTGACAACTCCAGGAGAAATGCCAGGATATGGAATTCTATACACAACATTTATCAATCCAACTAAAGCCTTTGATACTGTCAGTCATGAGGACTTGTGGGAAATTATGGCAAAGTTTGGTTGCCCTGAGAAGTTTATCAGAATTGTGTGTCAGTTTCTTGGGTTTGCATGTTTGCATGGGTTCTGGATAATGGAAGATGTTCTCGAGCTTTCCCATTCATCAATGGAGTGAAATAAGGCTGTGTGCTTGCTCCCATGCTTTTTAGAATGATGTTTTCAGCCATGTTGTCAAATGCCTTCAAAGAGGACAAAACCAGCATCAAGGTCAACTACCGCACTGACAGTAAATTATATATCTTGAAAAGGCTACAAGCCAAGACTAAAGTGAAGGGAGAGTTGGTCATGGTTTTTTTGCGTAGAGATGATTATGCACTCAGTGCAGCCTCAGTGCAGTTGAGATGCAACAAAGCATGGATTGATTCTCTGCTTCTTGTGCTGATTTTGACCTAACAATTAATATCAATAAAATAAAGGTTTTTCACAAACCAGCACCACACCATCCATACGCAGAATCACCAATTACAGCAAATGGAGAAATTTTGAATGCTGGGGATAAGCTCACTTACCTTTCCAGGGATGTACACATTGACATCCAGGTTGACGCACATGTTGTCAGAGTTAGTTCAGCATTTGGGAGGTTCCGAAGAAAAGTATGAGAAAGAAGTGGTATTAGACTCAAGGTCTACAGAGTCATTACATTAATCTCATTGTTGTATACCTTCATGCCAGGAAACTGAATCACTTCCATTTCAGTTGTCTTGGGAAAATTCTGAAGATCACCTGGAAGGATAAGGTACTGGACACTAAAGTCCTTTCTCTAGCTGAACTACCAAGCATTTAAACTCTACTGCAGAGAGCACCATTCCAGTGGGCTGGCCACATGTTTCAAACGCAAAAAGTACATTTGATTCAAATACTATTTTACAGAGAACAAAAGGAGCAGGAAATGACATTCTCAAGGTTTCTCTGAAGAATTGATTGCTTATCATGGGAGACAATGGCAAAGGACCATCCAGCATGGAATGCCTACATTAAAGCAGAATTGCCGGAGCTCAAAAGAAACATGCAATGTAAAGACTCAGAGCCATCTCCCTGAAAATGTTCATATGGACTATTGATGACCGACCTGGGGTAGACTCTTCCTAGCTGGTATTGGTCTGAGCAGCCACAGTCAGACACACTGTACCTTTATTCCAACATGGTGATGTCCTTTTTGTCCTCTTTGGAAACAAAGGACAACAACCAACCAACCAATAATAAGTTACCAGATCCTATTGATCATGTCTCCAAAACAGCTGTGCCCTCTTGTCCTCACCTAGGGGTTAGCATTCTGATCAAGGCTCTCTGCTGCCACTCACATTCTGAAGACTGCGGCAGATGTCTGGCCAATCTCCCTGACCTTCATCCTTCCAGAGTTGCAGAACTGGAGAGTTGGAAGGAACTCAGCAACCATTCAGTCCACCCCACACACCAAAAGAATCTCCATTGAACAGGCTCTTCCTGAAGCCCTCCAAAGAGAAGGTACCCAGCACATCCCAATGCTGTAATCATATCATAGGGTCCACTTTATCTACAACCAAGCTACCACGTATACTTACACACACACACACACACACACACACACACACACACACACACACACACACACTATCAGATCAATCTTCCAGAAATAGTGGATTTTTTTCAACATTTTGGTTCAAAACCCTTCAATAATTCCCCATTGCTTTGTCTTCCCTTCCTTTCCTTTCCCTTCTCTTCCTTTCCCAAAGTCTCTGGAAGGACTGGAAGAAATCTTAGAAATCAGGATCACTGCATTGTCTTCCATTCCAGGAATGCTACTGACGGTCTCCCAGTGTCAGCACTGGAATGGAGATCCCGGGGCTCTGACTCCAAATGCATTGGTCTCTTTAGGAAATCTGGGCTGTGGGAGAAGTTTGGCCATCACTGTTCTGTATCTCAGGATCTTCTCAATCACCCAGATGGGCAGATTCCTGAGTGGATCCCATACCCATTTCCTCTGAGGCAGAGCCCAGACTGATGCTTCTCATGAGCAAGGATCAAACATCAGCCGCAGTTCAAGGCTCTATTCTCTTAAGTGATTTTGATGTTTTACAGTCTTTGAAAAATCCTAAATATATGGGGCAAGAATTAATGGCAGGGATCGATGGCCTAGGACCCTCATGTCTTTACCCTAAGTGAAGGAAGGCAAGTCAGGGAGAGACGAGCCTGGAGGGCAGGGATTCAAAGTCTGTGGCTTGAATTCTGCCACTGACAAGCTGCTGGACTTTGGGGCAGTGACGGCCTCTCTGAGCCTTGGTTTCCTCCTAACTATCCTGACCTGTCTCCCTCACAAGGTCCTTATAAGGACTCCACGAAGTAACGAATGTGTGGAGAACATGAAGTGTTACCTAAATCCAGCTGGTAGGCTTCTTCTTTCCTACAGTGTTTTTCCAGTTTTTTTAAGACTGGGAGGGAAGATCTACATTTTCTTCTGTAAAAAATCCCACTCAGCTGAAGCCTCCAGGAATCTTAGGGGCTTGTGAATGATCCCCCTCTCCCTACTGTGATTCTACAAAGACACATTGCAGGTCGGGTCAGGATGCTCTGAGCTCCTCGGGGTGGTATAAGGTCTGAGTGTGTGGCTGGGGAACCACAGAAGCTGAGACAGCATTTCTGGAGGAGATGGCCTGATTTCAGCACCTCCATAAATAGAAACCTCCCCCTCTGAAAGCCTGAAATAGGCCAGTGGGAAGTTATTAATCTTGTTCTAAAGTTGGGCCCACGTGGGCTTTGGCTGCAGCAACGTTCCCCACTCCGGGCCCAGCCACCCACCTCTTCCCAAGGATTGCTGGGGCTGGGGCTGGCTAATGAGCCCTGGAGTTCAAGTCCAAAGCTGAGTGAGCACTAAGACTGGCCTCTGAAATTCTGTTTGGCTCAGGACCCAGTGATGCTTAGGAAAAGCAAAATGAGTTGAATAAGAACGATTCCTTTGCCGTGGCCCGCTGCTTGTGTGAGAGGGACTTAGACAGCGGGGAAAGCCCACTGAGCTCCCAGTCCGTGTCTTGGCACCACTATTTCCAAGACAATGTTGGGATTTTTTTTTTCAGATTCTCTCTGCTTATTGAAAAGGGGTCATATACAATTAACTTTTAAATTCTGTTTTTATTTATAGCTTCTGTTTTTTTCTGATTATATTCCTCCTCCTCTTTCCTAGTCCCACAGAAGGACACAGAGACACAAACTGAGACTCAAGGATGCCCAGGGACCTGTCCAGGGTCACCAAATTCAAAGAATGCTGGCTGAAAGGGGCCTCAGAGGTCACCTTTGGAGGCTCAAGGATACATTGGGAGTAAACTTCAGGGGCAGGAGGCCTTTAGAGGGTCAGTGGCCAAATCCAGGCTATCCACAACTCTTTAGGTCTTGCAAAGCACCCCACGACACCCCTGTGAAGTAGATAGTTCATTCAAGTGTCAACATCTCCATTTCAAGGAGGAGAAAAGGGGTCACAATGGCCAGAAACCCCAGTCTAGGAAAGATCAAGAATTCCTTCTACAAAATGTCCACACTTGACCTGCCAGCCTTTGCTTGAAAAATCTGTGAGGGTGAAGTCATGACCTCCCAGGAAGCTCATCCCACCTCCCCCAATACCAGGCCCTGGGCCCTTCCAGTTACTCCCCCAGCCTGTCTGTGATCTCCACTTTCAGATCGATTAGAGCCTTCTCAAGCACCCAAACAGCCTGCAAAGGCGCAGACAATGAGCTGGGGGTGGCTCATTGCTCCTCCCAGTTCCATCTTTAGAAAAAAAAGAAGCAGAAAAGATCAGGAAGCATCCCATGGGAGATTAGATTGAAGCCCTGGGCCCTCATGGGAGGTCCTTCCTTTCAGCCTTTACAGGAAAGGTTTTCTGTTACTTCTATTGTCCTCCTCTGAGATGAGGGGAAGAGTGGCCGACAAATGCCCCCATAAAACCAGAGTAGCCCTTGTGTCCTTGATGGGGGGTCCAGAGAAGAGTCTTTCTGTTTAAGAAGATGGATTTTGTTCCCCAGTATATGGTCCCATTGACTCGGGTTATTTCAGAAGGTGAGAGCCCAGCCCCCTTCTTCAGGTAAAGGCAGTATCACTCCCAGCACCAGCAAAGGATGAATTCTAAGCAGGTCTTGCCCTCCTGGAGCAGAATGGGGGGTCCCTGGCTCTCCCAAGAGCTGGGGGGCATGCATTCTACCTTGGAGGAGAGGGCTAGCAATGCTCTCTGCAGGATGGAAGGGGAGGGGTATGATTGGAGTATTTGAACTTCACAAAGTGTCACCAGGGACTGAATCGCATGCCCAAAAGAACATCTGTGAGGATCTCCACAACTTAAATCATGCCATTCAATCATCACCTCTCAAAAGAATCAGCTTCATGAGCAGCTTTTCCATGGACTTCGACTCAGAGTCCTTAATGACAGTCTCCCGGGAACAAAGCCGTTAGAAAGACTTTGAGTGTTAAGACCTGATTTCCCTCTCCCGTATGTGTCTACTACCTCCTTCTGAGCTCCCTTTTGAAAATAAAAGCTTCAGGAGACAGAGGCTCTAGGTACCAGGAAACAGGTCTGTTTGGTTGGAGGGCCCACCACAGAAGTAGTCATTACACCTATTTATCCACCTTACCACTTGGATGATTGAGAGGACCAGAGAGTGTAGAAATGATCCCTCATCACTAGGAGCCCATATTCTCACAATCTTAGCACTGGAAGGGACCTCGGAAGTCATCTAGTCCAGCCTATATTTGAAAGAGAAGCCACCAAAGCATTACCCAAAAATGGTCATCTAGTCTCTTCTTGAAGACTTTCAGTGATGGAAAACTCACTACCTCTTGGATTTCCAAAATGAAATTCTTTCTCTTACTCACACCACACAAAATCCACTCCTCTTCCTGACAGAAGAGTGTTCTCCTTTTAGACTCTGGCCAGTTTTCAGGGTAGTAGGAGCCATAGAGATCCCAAAGATCTTCGAAAGTAGAGATTGCTTCATTCTTTGCTTTTGTAGGCCAGCATCTAGCACAATGTCTGACACTTAACAAATATTGGGTGATTGATTCTACTTTGGGACAAACTTTAATAGTCAAGAATGACCGATGTGAAATCTGTTCCCTTGAAAGTTCCCCCTACTGCACCTCATCTTGTCTTATGGTGTGAAGGAGAAAAATGCTAAGCCTTCCCCTACATGATAACCCTTCAACATTTGCATACAGCTAGCTTGTCAACCAACCAGTCTCCTCTCCAGGCTACATTCCCTCTCATCCTATGGCATGATCGAAAGGCCCTTCACCAACCCCACTTTCTTCTGGTTGCCACGGTCTCCAACCCCATCACCATCCTGGCTACGCTTCTCTGAATGCTCCCAGGACCAAGATAGACAGGTCTAGTCTCAGCACCAGGGAGGTGCACGGTCAGTAAACTGTAACTGATGATGGTGAACAAATGGCAGCAGGCGGCTAAAGGAGAATTGGGAGAAGCCCCTCCTCATCTCCATGGGTAGGCTGAGCTCCACTGCCACCTCATGCCCCAAGCTTTTCCTGACTGCCCCCACATCTCTCTTTCTTTAACTTCCTTTGTATTTATTTACTTGTATACATCTAAGCATACATCTAGAGCTGTTAGGAGCCTCAAACATCACCTAGGATGAGCCAGACTAAAATGGAACCAAATTAAAATACAGCATAACATAGACAATGTTCATTTGTGATCTTCTAAGTCAACATGAGGCCCCAGGAATCTGTTTCTATGTGAATTAACACCATTGCTCAGGCCATACTCTTCATTTATACAATGAGGAAACTGAGGTCAGGGAGGTTTGCTGAAGATCAGGGGACCATAGATTTAGGGCTGTCAGGGACCTCAGAGGCCTTCTAGTTCAATCTTTTCATTTTATAGATGAGGAAACCAAGTCTTAGGGAGATTAGAGATTAGCGACATGTAAAAAGTTATAGAATTAGGGCTGTAAGATATCAGAGACTGCCTAGGCCTTCATTTTACAGATGAGAAAACTGGGGTCATGGACTTGTGACTTGCCCAAGGTCACACAAGTCATAACCATAAGAGGCTGGATTTGGAACCAGGCCCTCTGATTCCAAAGCTAGTGTACTTTCTGTTGCCCCATGTATTCTCCCTGCTTCCTTCTCCCTCTCTATCTCTCTCCTTCTCCCCCTCTTCCCCTCTCCCTCTTTCCTCCCTCCCTCTCTCTCCCTGACTCTCTGCCCTCCCTCTCTCCACCTGCCTTTCCGCCTCCCTCTCTCCACCTACCTCTCCCCCTCCCTCTCCTCCTTTCCCTCTGTCTCCTCCCTTCCTCCTCCCTCCTTTCCTCCCCTTACCCCCCTCCATCTCTCCCTCTCCCTTTCTCTTCCTCCCCCCTCCATCTCTCCCTCCTTCCTCCTTCCCCTCCCCCTTCTGTCTCCCTCTCTTCTCTCTCCCTCTCTCCTTCCTCCCTCTCTCTCCCTGCTTTTCCCCCCTCTCCCCCCCCCCCACATCTCTCTCTCAGACCTCACAGCTCCCCCCACGTGCTGGTAGAAAGGGCTCTGGCGTCTGTCTCACGGCAGCTATTTTTACCTTCACCGTGGAGGGGCTCCAGGTTTCAAACTGTGCAGAATTCACAAGTAGAAGTAAAAATAAAACCATGGAAAAAACACTTAGGTTCAGCATCTCCAGTGAATGGGAATCTGCCTGGAAACGGGCTAATTAGTGCCTCTCTCTCTGAGGTCTTTGATGATTATCGTTATTTTTTTCTTTTAGCCCATCTCCCCCCTTCCCTGCTACAATCAATCCTGAGCCCTGAGCCCCCACGGATCTCAATACCTGCATCCAACAGTTGGGCCATTGATGGGGAGTCCAAAATCCCAGAATCCCAAGAATGCAGGTGCCTCAAAGGCATCAAGGCCAAGTCCTCCAACAACATAATAATGAGTATTATTGGGGCTACTGAGTGGGCAAAGGTCTCCGGCCAACTGCATTATCTATGCAAGCTTCACTAAGAACCCTGGAGCTGGCTTTTTGGCTTCCATTTGTCAGATAAGGAAAGAACCCCAGAGAACAAAGTCAACGGTGGATGCTCACATGGATGTTAAGTGTCCAATGTAGAATTTGGCTCCAAGTTCAACATCTGAGTGACTATACCAGCCTAGACATAACCTTTGCTTCAAGAGCCTAAGTGAGAGATGACCCCCATCTTGAGACAACCCATTCACTTGGGGACGGTCGAAATGACCAGGAAGCGCTGATCTGAAAATTCCTCACCTCTTCTCCCTGATCAAATATGCTAATATTTGTCAAGCTCTTAGCACAGTGCCCAGCACACAGTAGGAGCTTCATAAATATTCATTTCCTTCTTCTCTTCCCTCTGGAGCCTGGCTGAACAGGTGGCCACCCTTCAGATATCTGAAGATGATAATGCTGTCCCTTCCCCCCAAGTCCTTCCCCCATTCTAGTTGCTTCCTCTGGTCACTCTCCAGCTGAAACCCTGGTGCCCAGAACTGTGCCCTGTGCTCCAGATGGGGTCTGAGCAGGGGCTGAGACAGCAGGACCAGCATTACCCTAATCCTGGGTTCTGTGTCGCTCTCAGGGCCACCAAATTTTGCATGAGCTTTCTTTGTCTTGTTTTCCACACTGCTGACTCATCCTGAGCCTGCAATCAGCTTAAATTCCCATCATTTTTTCAGGTGAACTGCTGTCTAGCCATACTACCCCCATCTTGGGCTGTACAAGGGGAACTGAGTTGTTTCTTCTCTATAACATTGAACTCTCCTAGAACTAAACCTCTGGAGCTGGAAGGACCTTAGAGACAAGTCATCCAGTCCTGAATCCTCATTTTCCAGATGAAGTAACTGAGGCCTGCCTGCACAGGGTGAAGCTGCTTGCCCAAGGTCAGTAGCAGTCAGAAGTAGAATTTGAATCCAGGTCTTGTCACTCCTTCCACAGCCCTTCCATAGTCAGTCAACAAGCATTTTTAAGAGCTTACTACATGGCCAGACACTAGGGATACAAAGAAAGGCAAAAAGACAGTCCCTGTCCCCAGAGAGCCCATTCTAATGGAAGAGACAACATGCCGACAACTATGTATATATAAGAGAGAGCCTGAGAGTCCATCAATCAGTACACATCCACTAAGCACTTACCATGTGCCAGGCAGGGTGCTAAACTCTGGAAATACAAAAAGAGACAAAAAACAGACCCTGTCCTCCTGGAGGTCAAGTCCAATGGAGGAAACAACCAGCAAAAGCATACAAAGGGAATCTACTCAGGAGCTGCCCTGATCTGCCTGGTTTCAACTCCAGGGAAAATGATGCTCCCCCAGGCTAATTTCATCAGTTCTAATCTTATCATCACACTCTGACCAATGCCTTTGACACTGTTAGTCATGAGGGCTTATGGAAAATTCTGTCAAAATTTGGCTGCCCGGAGAAGTTCATCAATATTGTACGTCAATTTCATGATGGCATGTTTGCCCAGGTTCTAGATAATGAGCAATACTCTCGTGCCTTCCCAGTCATCAACGGAGGGAAACAGGGCTGTGTGCTTGCTCCCATGCTTTTTAGCATGATATTTTCAGCCATGTTGACAAATGCTTTCAATCAGGATGAACACGGCATCAAGGTCAGTTACCGTACTGGTGGCAAGTTCTTCAATTTGAAAAGGCTACAAGCCAAGACCAAAGTGAAGGGAGTGTTGGTGCATGATTTTCTGTTTGCAGATGATTATGCACTCAGTGCAGCCTCTGAAGCTGAGATGCAACAAAGTATGGATCAATTCTCTGCTGTCTGTGCTAATTTTGGCCTAATAATTAGCACCAAGAAAACACAGGTCTCCATCAGCCACCACCACACCATCCCTACGTGGAACCAACAGTTACAACAAGTGGAGAAGTTTTGAATGCTGAAGATGAATTCACTTACCTTGGTAGTGTACTTTCCAGGGATGTACACATTGACAATGAGGTTGATGCACACATTGCCAGAGCTAGCTCAGTTTTTAGGAGACTCAGAAGGAAAGTTTGGGAAAGAAGAGGTATTAGACTGACTACCATACTGAAGGTCTACAGAGCCATTGTGCTGACCTCATTGTTGTATGTCTGTGAAACATGGACAGTCTACCAGGGCCATGCCAGGAAACTGAATTGCTTCCATTTGAACTGTCTTAAGAAGATTCTGAGGATCACCTGGCAGGATAAGGTACCAGACACTGTAGTCCTTGCTTGAGCTGAAATGCCAAGTATTCAAACTATGCTTCAGAGAGCGCAGCTCCGATGGGCTGGCCACATTGTTTGAATGCAGAATGTACACTCTCCAAAAAAACTATTTTAAGAAGAACTGGCATGGGGCAGGTGATCACATGGAGGTCAGAAGAAGTGATACAAGGACACTCTCAAGGTCTCTCTCAAGAATTTTGGATTTGATTGTGGACATGGGAGACACTGGCACAGGACCACTCAGCATGGCGTGCCCACATCAGAAAGGGTGCTGTGCTCTATGAGCAAACCAGAATTGAGACAGCACAAAGTAAATGCAGGATGCGCAAATTTGGAGAGTCCACCCCAAATGTTCACATGCACTATCTGTGCCCAACCTGTGGTGGAGCATTCCGAGCTCCTATTAGTCTGATCAGCCACAGTTGGGCACATTGAAACCTCACTTTATCATGGTGATGTCATTTTGGTCCTCTGAAGACAAAGGACAACAACCAACCACCACACTGCTAATCCAAGTCTTATCGATATCACCTCCCTCTGCCTCCTCTTACCTCTGGCTGGAGGGCTGGAGGTAAAATTACCAAACTCCTCCCAATGCCTTCCTTTATGGAAGACAGAGACCAGACTCTCAGCTCTCTCCATGTGGCATCTACTGCCCTGCCTGTTTTCAACTCCAGGGAACAAGATGCCAGGCACCCATGGTGTCCCATTCCCCAACCCCTTGCCTGCTTCTTTTTGTGTAGTGTCTCCCTCATCCGATTATAAGTTCCTTGATGGCAGGGACTGCCTTTCTTTTTATTAATCTGTGGAAGCCAGAGAGGTCAATAAGTTGGCACACAGGAGAGAAAGTGTTCCAGTCATGGGGAAGAGCCAGAAAAAATGACAGGAGCTGAAATGAGGATGCTCTTGCTTATGGGACATCCAGGAAGCCGGTGTCATTGGATCAAAAAGTACGCAGTGGTAAATAAGGTACAAAGAAGAAAACTGAAAGGTAAGATGGAGTTGGTTATAAAGGGCTTCGAATGCCAAATGGAGAATTTTGTATATTTGTAAATGCATGGTAATCTTGGAGGGAAGATACTAGCAGTGAAAAGGTGGGAGAAGACATGTCAATACTTCCCTTCCTGATGTATTTTCTCAGTAAATATTCCTTTGTCATTTGAGTCCTCAGTAAACGAATCCTTTGATCAAATGAGGTCATGTTTCTAAGAAAGTGATTAGTGCAAAGCCTGGCACCCAGTAGTTGCTTAATAAATGCTCATTTCCTTCCTCATTCCCTTCTTTCCTGCCTTTGTAAGACCTACAAATAAATCATACAAGACCAACTTCATTTCCTTATTTCTGAGGTCAAGAAGCCTCTTAGATGAAGAGAATACTAGAGATTGAGTCTGCCTAGATTTCAGCCATGCCTTTGAGGCACGCTCCTGGGACAAGGCGGGTCCAATTAGATCAGATGATGGTACGGTTAGGTAGATTCAGAACTGGATGGAGAGAGATGTCTTTAGCGAGTTGAGGTCTCTGGTGGAGGACCACAGAGATTACTGCCTTACTCTGTGCTATTTAACATATTATTAATAATTTTGATAAGGGAAAAGATACTGTCTCCATCAAATATAATTTAAAGAAAGATTAGAGGGATGGCTAACACAATGGGTAAGAGATCAGGAGTAAGAAAAGCTCTCCGCAGGTAAAATGATAAGATGAATGAATCTAATAACATGAAGTTAGATAGAAATAAATGTCAAGTCTTGCACCTGGGCTCAAAAAGTCAACTTAACAAGGAGAAGATGGAGATGAAGATGCAGCCACAAATGGAGCCATTTGAAAAAGATGGTGGAGCTGCCACAAGCTGTGAGTCTAATAGGAGAGTGACTCCAAGCAGCCAGGGCATGGGGTGTGATGGGAACCTCTAGGAAGAGAGGCAGGGCTTCCAAGAATAAGGAGGGGATGGCCCTGTCATTGTCTGCTCTTGTCAGCTACCTCCCTCCTCCCAAGAGCAGTTACTGTGTTCAGTTCTAGGCACCCCATTTGAGGAAGGACACAGATAAACAGGACAGCATCTGGGGGAGGGTAATCAGGAGGTCTAATGATGGAGTACTTTGCTTATTTCTGCAGTAGAACAATTAGACACCATAAAATGTAATGACTTACAGTTTAAAAGTCCCAGAATCAAGTCCTAGATATGCCCCCTAGTACCCCAGTGACTTCAGTTAAATCTCTTCCCCTCTTATCCTCAGTTTCTTCATCTGAAAAATGGGAATAGTCATGCCTGCCTTGTTCTTACACTGGACTTTTCTAAAGATTAAATTAGATTCCGGATATTAATAAACAATATAGGTATGTGACTTTTCCTTCTTACTGTTGCGTCTCCTGTCACCTCTATCCTTAGGATTTCCTGCCTTCCTGCTTGACTTCTGGCCAATTCTCTCTAGCTTCATGTCTTTGACACACCCCCAGAGGGCTTGAATCCTGCCCACTAGACTCAGCAGCAATGGCCAAGCAGATACCCAGAGGGCCTTCCCCCAGAAGACTCCCTTGGTGCTCCCATCCTGCCTTTGATTTCAATAATATCCCTCAAAATCACCCTTCAGTGGGAAGTGTTTTCCTTCACTAGGGCCCTGGACCCTTTGGTACCACCAAGGGGACCTGATCTAGTGAAGAGTATTTCCTGGGGACCAGGATAGAAAGAATCTTATAAAATAATTTCAGACTTAACTGTATGCCTATGTGACTTTAGGAAAGGCACTCCCCTGCTTCTGGCCTCAGTTTCCTCTAATATAAAGTGAGAAAGTGGGACCAGGTGGTCTTTAAGCTTCCTTCTACTGAACTGCCCTGTTTATCCATCCTCCCTGGAACCCATGCTTGAAATCTAGGAACAATCTTGGACCATAGCTTTTCCATCAACCCCAACCCAAATCAAGCTAGGGTCCTGAGAATGATGGAGGCTTTTGATTCCAGGGAGATGAAGAGTATTTGTAGGTGCTAGGATGGAAGACACATGAGAACTGTCTGAGTGTATGAAAGACTAAAATGAAAAGTATTTGGCTTCTCTGCTAAGACACAGAGAGAGGGATAAAAGCAGTGATAGGAAGTGAGGTTACAGACAGATAGGTTGGGTCTGAGTTCCTGGGGAGAAGGAAATGAAGCCACATTGTCCAGATACCAAGAGTTATAATGATAATAGTAGCAAATAGTTCTCTACAATCTTCAGGCTTACTAAGCTCTTCTCCACCCCTGTGCTATCCCATTTAATCTTACAACAGCTTAATAAGCTAGATGATGTCAAGTTTACTATATTCAAAGGAAAAGAGCGACTGATTTTCCCAGATTCAGATTGTCACCAATATCGAAAAGATGATATTGAAACCTACCTCTTGACTCTCCCACTCCTACACTTGCTGCCTCTTGTGTTCCCCCATTGAATATATCACTCATTTAAAAGCCAACCACTCTTTCAACATGGATCAGACACCTAGTGTATGTTTAGCAATAAGGAATATAGAAAGAGTTGATCTCAGCCTTCAAGGAGTTGACATTCTAATGGGACCAAGTGGAGAGAGAGGGGAGAATGAGACAGCCTTGGAACTGGGAGAGATATGGGTTCAAATTCCACTGCCAACACTAAGCAGCAGGAAGGGGAGAGAAGCTCCCTTACCTTCTCTGAGCCTCCTCTTCACCATGGGTGAACCATGTACCAACCATTAATCAATAGATATTTATTAGCATCCTACCAGGTCCTGCGCTAAGTGCTAGAGATGCAAAGAAAGGCAAAAGACAGTCCCTGTCCTCAAGAAGCTCATCATCTAATAGAAGGGACAATATGCAAACAAATATACACAAAGCAAACTAAATAGATGATAATTAAGAAATAATTAACAGTGGCAAGGCATTGGAATTAAGAGGGATTGGGGAAGGCTTCCTGTAGAAAGTGAAATTTTAGTTGGAACATAAAGGAAGCTAGAAAGGTCCATAGCCAGAGCAAAAGAGGGAAAGTGTTGGCATGGAAGAGGCCAGAAAAAATGCCCAGAGCCCAGAGATAGAGGGCATAGTTTATGGAACAACCAGGAGGTCACTGTCACTCCCATCTTGGGAAGTAGGGAGGAATAGGGCATGTTATGAAGGGTAGATTGGAGTGGGGAGACTTGAAGCAGGCAGACACATATACCCCAGTCACTATTGTAATAGTTCAGGGCCTACCTTGGGGTATAGGCAGTGTCAGAGGAAAGAAGGGGGATATTAGAGATGCTGGAGAGGTGAAATCAACAAGAAATGATGCAAAGGTGAAATGAACAAGAGACACTGCAAAAGTGACGTCCTAAAGTTCAGACCACCTTACTCTTCTACTCAGTCCACTATGATAACTCCCTATTACAGGATCAAAAATAAAACCCTTCCATTTTAAAAGCCTTCACAACCTGGCTCCTTCCTACATTTCCAATTCTCACTCCAGAACTCCCAAGGACTCTCAAGAACTCAGGTCTTCCTGCTACTCTTTGAACAAGACACCTCATTTTCCCCTCCATGTTTTTTTCCTGGCTGTCCCCTGCCTGAAACTGCCTCCCTCTGAGTCTCTCTTGTCTCAGCTCAGACCTTGCCTTTCCCAGCCCACCTTAATCGTAGTGCCTTCCCTCTGAGATGCCCCCAGTTTATCCCACCTGGTCTCATGTGTACACAGCTGTTTGCCTGTTGTCTCCTCCATCAGCCTGTGAGCTCCTTGAAGACAGGGGCTGACTCTCCCTTTCTTTGTATCTTTGGTGACTGGCAAAGTTCCTGGCACACACTAGGTGCTTAATAAATGCTGGTTGTTTTTATTTACCTTGTGAATGTGAATGGTCCAAGACTTGAGGCCTTCCCCACTTGCCAGGTGCAGAGCCCACAATGAAGCATCTTTGTGGTCTTCCCTAGTCCCTCTGAGCACTTTCACCCTCTGTGATCCAGAACAGGGCTGGTGGAGGAGCCAGGAGAGAAGGGCATCAAGGCACACCCAAAATCCAATTTTTCATACAGCCAAACAACCTTGGAGTCAGATGCCCAGGACACAAGTCCTACTGGTAACTTGAACCTCCGTGTGACCCTGGGCATGGGACTCCCCTCTGAGCTAGTGTCTTCCACTATAAAATGGGGGTGATAATCCTGGCATTGCTTCCCCTCTGCCAAGGCTGTTCTGAGGAAGGTGCTCTCTGAAGCCTGGGCAGTCCCAAAGTTCCAGGAAAACTGTCATCAGGGTTAGGAACAAGGCCAACTACTGCCTAAGCAATTTAAGTGGGGTGACTCCTGAGGAGGGAGGAGGCAAACTGGGAAGGAATCCAGGAAGACTTTCTGGAGGAGGTATCCATCAAGCAAGGCTCTGAAGAAAGGGCAGGATTCCAAGACTGCCTGACTGTGTCCTGTTCTGAAGTAGGGGGAGCCCCTGGCTGTGCACCACAGCACCCCTCCCCCTTCTCTTCTCTGGCTGCCCCCCAAGGGGCCAGGTCACCATTAGTGCCCACTGGGGTTGAGCCTGGTATAAAAGGGTCACTAATGGGAAGGCAGGCTGCTCTGTGGCAGGGCTTTAAAAGCTCATAGATTATTAATTACCACTAAGTAGCTCAGCTTCCTTCCCAGAGAGAAGGAAGGGGCAGGGTGGGGTGGGGCAGGACCTCGAAGCAGGCCCCTTGGAGGTCTCCTCCAGTCAGAAATTAGGCCTGAAGGCCTGAGAGGTGTGTGTGTATGTGTGTGTGTGTGTGTGTGTGTGTGTGTGTGTGTGCCCATGTAGCCCCAGGGGCCTGGGGGTGGGCTCTGTCATGGGGACGTGCCTGCCTGGGTGTGCTCCTGAGCTCTTCCTGCAGATGAGCAATGGATAATTAAGAGCAGCGAAGCTGCAGAACCATTAGTCTCCACTGGGATGTGTAGCAGCCACTGGGAGAGGGGGGGACTTGGGGAGAATGGGGAAGGTGGTCACCCCACCCATCCAGAAAAGTAGCATTGCCCCAAGACCCATCCTAGACACCTCCTGATTAAAAATCACATACATCACACACATACACACAATAACACACATGTACACATATACACACATGCACACATACATTAATACACACATACACACATGCACATACTCACACACATTCATACACATGCATATATACACTCCCTCACACATACTCATATGCATTCACACACACATACCCACACTCACACACACACACACCACGTTCACCAGGACCTCCAGAGGTACACAGTTTGTGAATCAGCTGCTAAGGAGCCAGATAACCCCTCCTCTTCCAGCGCACCCACAGATTAGCTTGAGAATCTACAGCAAATTCAGACCTCAAGGGGAGGGAGCTTTAGGACCCTCAAGTCCAAGTCTCTCCCTTAGAAATGGAGTCAGGAAGGAAGGCCTGGGTTCAAATCCCATTATGATGGATAGCCATACATAAGAAGTATTTCTCTGGGCATTTTTATGATGGGATTCACTGCCCCTGCAGCACATCCTTCCCTGGGTTTGGGGGAGGGGTCTGTGAGATGATGCCTGTAAAGTGCTTGCTTTGCAAACTGTAAAGGGCCATCCCAAGGTCAGCAGCGGTAATTAGGCTGCAAGTCTCTGCTCTGAGTACAGGCCTGGGAGCCCACAAGGAGCCCTCATCTTCTTAATTAGTGTCACATCGCAGGCTGAGTCGCTCAATTTGAAAGGGTATTTGGAGAATTTATCAATTAGGAAAAAAATGCTAAAGACACTCCCCATCCTTCTGGCAATGTTTTCTATCTGCCTCGATTCACGTGAGTGGGACATCTGGAATGTCACAGGAACAGGACAGATCTCAAGATTCACTGCTGATCTCCTGGGCAAACGATAACCCTGAAATCATCTCCATCCACCCCACCCCACCCAGCACCTGGGTCCCCAAGCCTGGTGTCACTGGGCGCCACCAGCCTGGTCTATTCATTCAGACTGGAGGTGAAGGGTAGAAAGAAATGGGACAATCCATCTGATGGGAACACAGCATGTCAGAGCTGGGGAGGGACTTTAGAACAGAGAACGGAACATCAGAGCTGAGAGGAACCTCAGAACATAAAACAAAGAATGCTTGTGATGATCCCAGAGCATCAGAACTGGGAAGGGAGCTTAGAAAATACCTCCCAGAAGGTCAGGGGAGACACTGGAACAAAGTCCATAAAATGTCAGAACTGGAAGTCATTTTAAAGCATCCTCACTGTCACTATCTATTCACTCATCAGCCCCTGAGAATCTGCCTTCCAATCTCACTATCGTATAGACACTGCTTTCTGCAGGGTACAACACACACACACACACACACACACACACACACACACACACACACACACACACACACAGTCTCTCTGCACATGACTCCCAAGCACATGCATCCAGAAATGATCTAGCCCCAAACCTCAATCCCATGTCTCCAAATGCTTTTCAGCCCCTCAAACCCAACCTGTCCTAAATTAGCCTCATCTGCTACCCTTCCCTCCCCACCAACTTCCTTTTCTGCTGAAAACATCCAGCAGGTTAGGTTCAAGACCTCAGAAGCATAGCAGCTGCTCCTTCCCTCACCCCACCAGATCCCCTCAGTTGCCTGGTCCAGTTAAGTCTACCTCCAATCCAACGATCATCTGTTAAGTGTGTGCTACCACAAGGGAGGGGCTTGTGTTAGGCACTGTCCTGCCCTCTCTCCTTCTCTTGCCACCCTCATCGCATCTCCTTAGGAGGATTGAAATACCCTCCTAAATGGTCACCCCATTTCCTGTTGCCTGCCTTCTCCAGATGGCTTACAATGCTTGCCAAGAAGACCTCAACGCACGGGTCTGAACAGAGCACTCCTCAGCTCCACAATTTTTAGTTACTCCCTATTACCTCCCAGCTGGGCATCGAAGACCTTTCACCATCTAACTCCAAAGCTTTCTTTCAGGGTTTTCTCTCCCACTCACTCCATGCACAGCCGGGTGAACTCCTCATGCTCTCCTGCTCCCTGCAGCCTCCATGCGTTCCCACAGACCATCTCTTTTGTCTGCTCTCCATCTCTACCTGCTGAGAGCAGGGCCTTCCTTCAGGGCCCCATTCTCACGCCATCTCCCCCCAAAGCCTTCCTGGATTTCTCAGACAGAAGTGAGCTCCCCCTCTTCACATTTTCCTGAATCAATGGGCCTGGCTCTCTTGGCTTGTACCACGTGTGTCTCCTCAGCCCTTAGCACAGGGCCTGGCATGTAGTTAGCTGCTAACAAATGCTTGCTGACTGACTGAGCTGACTGGCTGGTCTTGTTTTTTTTTTAATCAGTCCTATGATTTCTTGGATGGAGGGAATCTCAGTGAGGAATTCCTGCATTAATGCAGCCCAATCCGTGATCTGTGATTTATGATCTCTCGGCCAAGAGATTGAGGCTTGTCCAGGGTCACAGAGCCAGGAAATGCCAGAGGGGAGACTTGTACCTGTCTTCCTGACTTCCAGGCCAGCTCACCAGTCACCAAACCACTCTGCATCTCATCTTTATCAGATTACTTCATGATTGTTTATATTTCTTTTAGCTCTTGGAGGTTGAAAATGTATTACCTTTCATCTTCAGAGGCAGCTGGTGGTGCAATGGATACAGTGCTGGACCTGGAGACAGAAAGAACTGAGTTCAAATCCAGCCTCAGACACTTACTAGCTGTGTGGCCCTGGGCAAGTCACTTAACCTCCGTTGGTCTCCATTTCCTCAACTATAAAATGAGCTAGTACTAGAACCTACCTCCCAGAGAGGATCAGATGAGTCAACATCGGTCACACATTAGCACAATGCCTGGCACATTGTAGGTGCCTAGTAATGCTTGTTCCCTTCCTTTTCCACTTTGGAACCCTGGGCATGTCCCTCAACCTCTCCGTGCCCCAAGAAACTCTCCAGAATCATAAGCTATAGAGAAGGTGCTGCCTGCTTTGGTCAGCCTCCTCCCTGGGAAATTCCCAATACTAATGGAATCAATGTTTTTTTATTCATTCAAGAATGGTACTGCAATCTTGAAGGACAAGAGAAAGGTGGCCATTTACTCCCCTGACACCCCAGCTGCTCAGACCATTAGGGGTATTGTGGTCCCTTGTGGTCAATTCACTTTAGGTCATGAAGGCAGTCAGTGACAGCTCTCTGGCACATCTCTTGACACTCAGATCTTTCGTTTCCCCCCAGTATTATGAATGTATTTCAATACTCTAAAATTAATATCCAGTTCAGTGCCTCGCATCTAAGAAGTACTTAACACCCCAACAGAACATGGGGAGAAAACACTAGGTTTGGAGGTGAGACATCCTGCTCCAAATCCTGCCTCTAATATTTACTAGCTCTATGACCATGGGAAATGACTCATCTTGTCTCCTTGAGCCTCAATTTTCACATCTATCAGCTAGGAAAAATTACGGTGGCTCTACCTGCCTACCATGATAAACTGCAGCCAAACCTCCTTGGCAGTTCTTTGCCCTGCCATCTCCCATCTCTGTTTGTTGACATGGTCCACCATCACCACCACCACCCATCCTTGCCTGAAATGCTCCCCTCCATCTCTGCCTGTTGGAATCATCTTCCTTCAAGTCTCAGCCCAGGCAACTCATCCTCCATGAAAACTTTCTGGCTTCCTGCCACTGAAAAGGTTCACTCCCTTCTCAGATTTTCCTGGAGTTCTGTGTCTCCATTTGGCCTTCTCAGAGGACACCAGAGGAGCAAATGGGATCGATCATACTTAGCACAGTGCTGGCATTTAATAAACTCTTGTTTCCATCTTTCTTTCTTTCCTTCTTTCATTTCTTCCTTCCTATAGATGGAACTAGAAGGAACCTCAGAATCCCTCTGATCCCACCTCCTGAGGTTATAGATGAAGAAACAAGAGAAGAAGGAGGCAAAGTACCTTGCCCAACATCATGCTGGTGGAATTTGAACTTGCATCTTTTGAGTCAAATCAGTGTTCTTTCCATTGTACCACAAGGCCTTGTGTTCCACTTTAGGCTATACTAATTTATGTGCATATCTACATACGCATTGCATCCATCATTAGACAATGAGCTTCATGAAGCGTGACACCATTTTTCATAGTCATATGACTAGCACCAAGGACAGTGACATACATAGCCTGACCACCATCCTCACTGCAGGTATCACTAGTGTTTGTATAGAATTTAGTCTTGCATAACACTTAGCATACATGATCCTCCTCAATTCTCGTAGCACCTCTTGGAGGAAGACACCACAATATTGCCACTTTACAGATTAAGAAACTGATGCTCAAAAGAGTTACTTGCATAGTCATGTGCTCGGATAGTAAGCATTCAAGGTGAGATTTGAACACAAGCACCCCCTTACTCTAGATCTAGTATTCTGTTTGGTGAATTGAATTGAATTTTCAAAACTTTAGCAGGCTAAGTATTTATTCTTATTTGCTGGACTTGACCATCCTTGTAGACTAAGTAGGGCAGAGTTGAGTTGAATTATCACTTCCCTCCTTCAAAGAGAGCAGACTGTGGTGTCATGCTGTTTTACACATACGACCTCTTCCAGGGTTCTACACAGAGCGGTCACTCAGTATCCTTGATTCCTTACAGCCTGTATGTTCCAATCACTCCCGGAAATTACTTCCTGAAAAGTGAGTGACTTCACTGGAAGTCTTTTCTCTGTGACGGGATGATCAGTTGGGGATGCATCAGGGACGATTCTTGTTCAGGACTGACTGTACTCAGTGTGCTCTGGAGCCCTCCTATGTCATGTGATGTGTTGTTGGGGGGAAGTATATGATAGATGAGGAAACTGAGTTTCAAGGAGGTAAGCTAACTTGCTCGTGGCCATGGAGATAGTAAATGAGCTCCAAGGGAAGAGCTATCTTGTAAACAGACTAAGGAAAAAGGTCCTGGCATCCAGTCTTTCACTATGTCTAAAGGCATCAGGAAATGTCTCCGCTGGATACAATGTGAATTGCCATTCTTATCTGCCTACTTGTATTTGTGGAACTTTTCCCAAATTGGCTGGTAAATTGAAGACTTGCTTGCAGGTGAGAAAATTTCCCATGAGCCCTTGCAGGAAGTCAATAATTTCATACCAATAACTTGTCACTTTATATTAATGTTTGCCAGTAAAATCAACCTTGACCTAGCCAGACATTGCTTTTTTGGCTAAATCAACATTATTGGGAATCTTTTTTCCCCTTATTCTATCTCTATTGCTCTCTTTTTATGGTGAGTGTAATGAGTGAAGTCAACAGAATCCAGGAGTGCTGGGTTCAATTCCAAGTTTGATAATTGCTACTTTCTTTGACATCAATAAAGTCACTTCATCTTCTCTTGGCCTCAGTTTCTCCATCTATGAATTAGGTATGTTGACCTCAAATCAAAAAACAACCTTGAAGACCAAGAAATTCATAGTTGTCCCAAGGACATTTAGGAATGAGACTGGAAAGAGACAAAAGAATACCCAAAAATGGAAAAAAAAATCTTATAAAACTTTTTTCATCATCAGTGGAGCTATAACATTTTGATTCTCAACAACATAGCCCCAATTTTTCTGCATGAAGTAAAAAGAGTGTTGAAGGAAACAGAAGTAGAGTGAACAGCTAGACTAAGCCAAGCATAGATGAAGGAGGTTAAGACTCAAGGCACCACAGTTTGGAAGTCATCGAATGCTTGATTCAAGCTACCTGAGAAAAAGGGAGTGTTGAAGGCTTCGGGAAAATCCCCAACTGTATGGTCACCAAAAAACAAAACAAAACAAAAAAAAACAACGACCAAGAGAATCTCAGTGACTACCAACCTATACGTCTACTTCTCCTTCACTAAAAGATCCTTAGGACAATATTCAACACTCATATCCAGGTCATCATTGATGGAGAGAACATGCAGGTTTTTACAAATGATAATTTAGGACACAGTACACATTTTCATAGTTAGGTACAATGATTGAAAAGTGGAGAGAAAACAAAATTCCTCTGGGACTATTGTTTGTTAGTATAGATACAGAAAGATATATGTGGAAAGAGAGAGAAGGAGAGAGAGAAAGGAGATAAGGAGAGGGAGATGGAGGGAAAGAGACTGACAGATAGGGATGATAGTAGGCCCTAGTGATTATCAAAGACACTACCAGCACCCACCCCAAAAAATAGGCAGTTCTTGTCCTCAAGGACCTGTATTCTGTTGGAGAATAACACATCATAGCATCATAAATAGGAGGAAATTTAAAAGGTCATAGGACTAGAAATCCGGAGGTGATGGACAGCACAAGTCATCAAGATCAAGCACATCATCTTACTGATGAAGAAGTTGAGGCCAGGAAGAGGGGAAGGAAATGACCTAAGTCCTAAAGGAGATATGTATTGCAGTGAGGATTTGAACCTCCATCTCCTGATTCCAAAGCCAACATGATTTCCCTTAAACCACACCATCTCTCCAGGGCACACAGAGAAGTAAAGAGCAGGTAATATGAAAAAAAAAAAAAGTATCCTGACAAGTGGGAAATGGCTTCTATTTGGGCCGAGCCACAAACGTCAATCTTGATGCTTACGATTTCAAGTTGCCAGCGTAAGGAGAGAAATAATTCCAGTTAAGGAGGTGAGAGATGATGATGAGTTGACCAGTTCAGGAAACAGGAAGCAGACCAGAAAGTTGGCTAGAAAGGAGATGGCCCAAAGAGGAGACTTCCTGAATGGGAGCCAAGTCAAGGCAATCTTTATTCATAAACGGCTTATCCAATCCTCCTGCCAGGCCCTGGGACTGTCTACTTTCCATAAGAATGAAGCTAAGGCAGCCTTCAAGGCCAGCAGCACCAGTACTGGTACTTTTATTATCCCTACTTTACAGTTGCAGAGTCCACAGCTCAGGGTCCCACATCTGGTACCCCTCAGAGCTGGGATCTGAGTGAGGTCTCCCAACCCCCAAACCTACAACTGCACATTACCTCTGATATAGACGGTCAGAGTTAGGAGACATCTTAGAGCTCAATTAGCCCAAGTCTCTCATTTTACAGACATGACAACAAAGGTCCAAAGAGTTGAAGTGATTTGTTCCAAGATCTCACAGTCAAGCAACAGATAAACCACAGTTCTAGTCATCAGTCCCGGTTCATTCTTCCACCTCACCTGGTCACCTCGGACACAACAATCTGCCATTAAGCACTCACAAGGCAGAAGATACTTGACAAGGAGCTGGGGATTCAATAACAAAATGAAGACCCTTCCTGCCCTCAATGAGCTTATACTCTCCTGCAGAGCATGATCTGTCTGTGCATCTGTGTGTGTAGAGAAAGAAAGATGAAAAGAGGGAAGTCTATATGTATCTTAATGGAGGGGCAGGGGAGGGCACTAAAATCTAGTAGGAATCAAGAAAGGACAGGGAACCAAAGGTGGGTCTTGAAGGAAGCTCAAGATCCTCCTAGAAGGAATGGAGAAGGCTGAAAAATTCCAGCACTGGGAACAGCCTTCCCAAATAGTCAGAAATGGGAGGTGCCTTCTCATCTGGACTTCATAGGATCCTAGATCTAGATCTAGATCTTAGAGGTCCTTTCATGGCTGAGGAAATTGAGGCCCAGAATGTGTATGTGCCTTGCAAAGATCATACAGGGAGTCCATGGCAGAATCAAAATTTGAACTCAGGCTTTCTGACTTCCCAATCAGCAATGTCTCCCACCACCATGCCCTGTGATTTGTCCTTCCTAGGCTAGAGCTGGCTCAGCTCTCACAGTCTCCACCTCCCTTTTGACTTCACTTCCCCTTTCACTAACTAGAAACACCCCCCCCCCCCAGAGACTCAGGTTCAGACTCCATTGGAGCCTCCCCCAAAACACCACCACCTCCACCGCCACTGCCACCACCACAGACTGATTTCCCGTCCGTCTGTAAGGTGCCACAGGAATAACATTTGCTAATTTCTATTTGCATTTGAAATTGAAACTCAAATTGGCACAAGAACTATTACAGGCCTGGCTAATTAATGTTCTAAAAATGAATTATGCAAATCAGCCTCCTCAAGGCCTCCTGAGCACATTCCTTTCAAGTGAGCCTTCTGATTTTTAATGAGACTGTGGGTGAAGACCCTCTGTTTATCTGCAGCATTAGAAGGTGGAAGGGATTTCTGAAGGACATTCAGGGCCTCGCACCCTCGTTAAGGTGGGAGAAGGCAAAGAGCCCAAGGTGTGGGAACAGAAGGCCAGAGTCAGCAGAGAAGTTATGGGCAGGCAGAGCCAGGCTTGAGAGCAAGTCAAACTCCCCACTATACCCTCAAAGTGCATGGGGAGGGCTTCCCTCCCTGGAGTTCTCTTGTCAAGTTGGCGCAGTGGGTTGGTGTTGGAGTGGAGGTGTGGCTTCTCACCCTGAAATGCTTCCGGTTCCACAAAAAAGCCCAGTGACCTTGGGTAAGTCACATCTCCTCTAGCTGCCTCTGGCTGCTTATCTACAAAAAGAAGCAGCTAAATGAAGTAGGACATAATGTGCCTTCCAGGGTTAAGATGCCCGTGAGTCTATGATTCCCCTCTGGGAGTCTGAGGTCCCCCCTTGGGCCCCTCAGCTCTCACAGAGCAGCCTTATCTCATGGGACCTAGGCCTCCAGGCCATCCTTTCAGCCCTCCTCCCTTCCCAGCTCCTCTTATGTATTTGAAAACCCTTCAGAAGGTGATCTCATTGAGAATACAGACTGGCTGGCACACTCACCTCATACACCCAGCCCTTAACCCCATGCTGGCCCAAGGCGAGTACGTTCTCCTGTCTTATCTCCTCTCTCCTCCTCCTCCTCCTTTCTTCTCTCTCTCTCTCTCTCTCTCTCTCTCTCTCTCTCTCTCTCTCTCTCTCTCTCTCTCTCACACACACACACACACACACACACACACACACACAACACACACACACACACTATCAGTCATCTTTCCTGCACTGTTGCCCATCCCTCCTAATGCATATCCATCTTGTCCTCAGCTGCCAAAGCCACAGGTTGGACCATGTCACTCCCTCATTCAAGAACCTTCAGTGGCTCCTTAGAAAGCCTAAAGCCCTCTGTAAATATTGATGATGATGATGATGCTGAGGAGGATGAGGATGAAGATGGCAGTGGTGGTGATGAGGAAGAGGAGGAGGAAGACGGTAATAATGAAGGATACGCTCCTCTGACATTTAAAGCCGCCCCACCCGGCCTCCTTGTAGCTTTTCCCCTTCACTGGATGTTGCTCCCATCCTCCTCAGTCCAGTCAAACTGACTTTCTCTTTGTCCATCCTATCTCCATGCCTTTGCCCTGGCCAACCCAAACACCTAGTGTGCTTCTTCCTTATCCCGACCCAGATACCTCTCTACTCGTGTCCTTCCTTCTTAACTGCCTTGTACTTATGCACACACTGATTCTGTATATCCTTAGATATCTACTTGAGGCTTTCACCCCACCCCAGTGAGGCCAAGGATTATCAGTTCTTTTTGTGATATAGATATTTTTATGACCTGGACCACAGCAGGTGCTCAATAAATGCTCAGTGACCAGCGGGCTGATTTGTACGTACTCTCTGACACTTTGATCCTTTCCTGGTCACTTATCCATCCAGACCCCCTCACTGAGGGCAAACTGTGCCCACATCTTATAAAGAAGTTTCCACCCACAGGGGCCCACCCAGCATGCCTTGAGCCTTCCTCTGCGTGTCTCCACTTTCCTTGGATCATGTCCCCAGCCATCTTTCTAGCCTCATCCTCAGTGCCTGCCTGATCACTCTCCTCCTTTTCTGGCCAGGGATTTCTTTTGCCACCATCCTTTCCATGGCCCTCACCTCTACTACCAATTGTTATTGGAGAGTAGATTCCATCTCCACAGGTCTCTTCACTGCCTTCTGATCTAGTTTTCACTTGTTAAAAGTGAACCTGGAAGACAGGAGAAAGTCACAGCCAGGGGGGAGGAATGGCCTGTGCCTTCAATGACCTTACTCCTGAAAAATTGATCATTAGGTTTTTAACCAGCTACAAGATAAAGCCCCAACTCCTTTCCCTAATGTTAGGATGGAAATCCACTCCACCACAATTAGACATAGACATTCCAGACTCTGCAATCAATCAGTCAAAGGCATGAATTGTATATGAATAAGTCCTAGACACCTCTATTGAGTAAATCAATTGAATAAATTAATTTAGGTCTAAACAAGTGCTTAATTTGGGAGGAGTGATGTACTTTGTTCATTAGATAAAATCCAATGATGTCACACAAAAAACATATTGCCATAGGTACAGCCCTGGGCCTGTGAATATCACAGGGAGACATTCAGAATTCAGCATTTCAGCAGGGCTAGCCTAGCCATAAGCCCGTCTGATGGTGTTCAATGGAATTGCCTTTGCTAGAGGAAGATTGTGTCCCCTCCCACTACCCACTAACTGAAGGACAACCTTGGAACATTACAAAAGTAGGAAAATCAGGATTTCCCATGGGTTGGTAATGGTCTCCCTGAATTGATAGCAGCTGATGTCAGTATCTACATCAGAAGCTAAGAGACATTCTCTAAACAAAAAATATTGAAGACTTGGAGCCCATCAGAGAGCTACACCTAAGGGGAACCCCATCAGCTCCCCACAAAGGTAGACAGTGGCTTACAGGAAGTAATAACTGTGAGTTTACCCTGTGACCATATGTGCCCTCTGTATTTGAGCACCATCCCTGGGAACCTTAGGTATGCAAAGAGTGGTGTGTCCCCATTCAGGGGAAATATTTTATAACAGATATGACTAGATCACGTTCACAAAAAAACCTTTTCTAAAAGCAAATTAATTCTGGCAGGCTGATAATCAAAGAGAGACACCACAGACAGGGACCTATGAGCAACCAGAAATTCCCAACCCCTCAGAGTTGCCCCTAGACTCCTGAAGGGAGAAGCATTTACCCTTTAGCAACTCAGTATGCCTGTGAATATGGGGATTAGGAGAGGAAGCATCACATTTTCAATCAAGGACTTCCACAGTCTGATACCAACTGCACTTTCTTCCTTATTCAGTAGAGAGTGCTCAGAAAAATAAATGATATTCCTTCCTTCCATCCCATTTTGAAAAGTGAAGTTGTACCTGGCATGGTCTTCATCGGAAAGGACAAAACAAAGGAACTCAGCATCTGAGCCTGGAGAACCTAGAAGCCCTCAGGCATCTCCTAGTTCATTCTTCTCATTTTGTAGAAGATGTATCGGAAGTTCAGGTGAGGCTGGGCTTCTTGGGAAGGCATTGACTGAACCTTCTCTCCTAACCCCAGCTCACTTGTTCCAGAGGAGGAATAGGAATCCTCCCCACTGTCACGTCCAGACTCCTCCTCCACCATCATCGCTCACCAACCTCTCCTCCTTTGGCAATCACTTTCTCCACATCTACGACCCCTTCTGGATCTTGGCAGCTGTGAGCTACCAATCCCCAAGGGACATTGTGCTGAAGAGCATTCTCCTCCCTTCTTTGGTACTTTAAGCAAGTTTCATTCTAGATATGAAATTCTGTGATTGCCCAATTAAACTGTTAACTCTCAGGCCAAGAACAGGAGCTGGTTTGGTTTTGGCTCATTCACTCTTGTCTCAGGGCAAGCACGATACATGCCACTGGCTGGTGGATGGAGTTTAGAGACTCTCAGTCTTTCATAACAATCAACTTCCATCTTGGGGAGTGGGGGATGTGAGGGAGAAGAGGGTCCCACCACAGACTTGGGGCACAGAGTTCCCCAGAGTTCATCTCTGAGGTGGGAGGCAGAGATTGAGCGGTTTAAGGCAGAATTGCTAGAGGAGGAAGAAAACAGTGGAATGGACCTGAAAGGATGGTGCCCATTTGTGGAGAACCAGGAACTCTCTCTAGTTTTGCTAGTCTGTGTTCTAGGGAGGAGCATTCTCCTGGGCATGTTTTGATTCTGACTCTCTGTTGGGTTCCAGCTCTAAGTTCTAGACTTCAGTGATCCTGAGACTCTAGGAGGGCTTGCAGACACCAGTTTACAAAGACAAAAATGGCTCCAGAGCTGTTGCTGATAAAATTAGCCTAAGACCGTTTCTACGGCAACAAGAAATATTTCTTAAAAGAATGAGAATCTCCAGAAACAATCCTCTCCTAAGCAAACTAATCTGGCAAGCCCTTGCCATCTTTCCCTGTATTCCCTCCTTTACTTCAGCCTCTGATGAAAAAGTAGCCCTTTCTCCTCACCAAAGCTGGCCCCTCCAGTCTTGTTCAACAGATTGCCCCCAGAAGATGAAGAGGAGGATTTCAGTGGAAAGGCAAGGAGCTATCAGAGGATATATCCTTGGAAAGGCTGGGTTTGCTCAGGTCCAGGCAGCACGTCAGAAGAGGGGCAGCAGGTTTGGAGGGGGCCTTAGAATAGGGTATGACAGAGCTGGGAGGAGCCTGAGAACAGGAGATGGCAGAGCTGGGAGGGTCCTTAACATCTGAAACCTTCTTTTACATTTGTGAAGCGCTTTCCCCAAAACACAATTGCCATCCCATTTTTCAGACTAGTAGACAGTCTCTAGGGGGTAACATGGCTGGGCAGAGGCCTGCCTCACCGCTACCTAACTGGCTAAGGCCCACGAGTAACCAGGGTCTTCATCAGGCCTCGAGGCCATGGCCTTTGGCTGCTCCAGGCTGACTAGACTCTGTCCACCACTTGGCTGGGGATGATTCCCCTTTGCCAGGTCAGGCTCAATGAACCCGGCGCCTCCAAGGCCTTGCAAAGACATAGCCCCATGGAGAGATTACAGATGCTGGTAACGACCTTTGGTCTACATTTTCAAAGAAAACATATTTTCTAGAAGCAATTTGTCCTCAATATGGAGAAAATTCCAGAATAAACAGAATCTCAGGAATAATTGTACCTAAATATTTCATGCCTGGTTCATATTTAATTTACTTAGCCCTCCTCCTGGGCTCATTTTGAAAGTGATCAGCCAGCCCTGCAGTCCTGGCCCAGCCTGATAAGCCAATCAATTTTTAATGTCTCCCACACTGGCTGCTAATGTCCTGTTGGGTGAGATCTATGAAGTCAAGCTTCAGCCACACGAGGAACACTTAATGAAGGAGCATGTATAAGAGACAAGGTTCCCGAGTCTCAATCCCAGTACTGTCTCAGGCTCCATTTCCAGGAATGTCACAGCAAGGAGGGTATTGTGTTCCTATCACATTACAAGGTGGGGCACCTTGAGGGGGTACAGGGTAAGATTGCTCCTGGACTAGGCCTCAGGAAGCTGAGTCTCCCACCTGGATGGGGCTGGCATCGAGTGCCTCAGTGTCCTCCTATGGAAAGGAAGCCTGGGGTGTTGGAGGAGCGAACCGCTGGGGGCTATTCACTCTGACATTCTATGACTCTGGAAAGACTAGAGGGCTAGTCCAGGGGGCTGAGAGGGTGCTTCAGCCTCCTTCTCCATGACCCACTGATGGACTGAGTGATGCAGAGGTCAGTGGGCTGTAGCTCCTGACTCCAGATATGAGAAGAGATCAACGTTCTCAGACTGGACAATGCAGGAATTTGTTTTATTTAACTCTACGTATTTGTTACAAGGGTTCAGTTTTTATTTTTTTTCTCAATTGTGGGGATACTTAGGAGGAGGGAAAGGACTAAGTAAGGATAGACTCATCCACCCCCAAAAAAGAGGACAATTAACCATTTTTAAAATGCACATTAAAATTAAAAGAAAAATGAATCACAGAGCTGGGGTGAGCTTAGAACATAGAATATCAGAGAGAAAGGAACCTCAGATCAGAGAACAGTCAAGCTGGAGGAAGCTTCAAACAGAGAACACAGAACATCAGACCCAGGAAGGGCCTTAGAACAGAGAAGGCAGAACATCAGGGATGAGAAGAACTTCAGAGACCATCTCGTTAAAATGCCTTTAGAAGATTCTTTCCATCCTTGTCTCACATCAAGTACACTTGAATGACTGATCCAAATGGAGTCTCTGGCCTCATTTTGCCTTTTCTGTTTCACTGATGGAAATTTCCATGGGATATTCAAGGGATCCAGAAATGAATTTGTGATGTTACTCAGGATGGACAACCCATGAAAGCTGACCTCAGCAAAATGGAAATGTGCATGGTGTTGGCCCAAAAGTTATGGGATGGACATATCTCTGAAATGGAGTCAGGAGGTGTAGGCTCTGGCCTTGAGTGGGCTACACATCCTCTGTGTGACCTTCCCTGAATCATTTATCTAGGCCTCTCTCAAAGGTTGAAATGTGTAATGAGGGTATTGGGCTAGTGTCTATGGAGACTTCCTGCTCTGAAGGTCTCCGCATTCCAAGATCCTTCCCAGAGGGGACAGTCTCTCTCCTATGTTGCAAAATTCCTCCCAGCTGACACACTGTACAACATTCTAAGGTTTCTTCCACACTGAATACTAAATGTTCCACCTTCTCATGTCCCTCAAAGATTGTATTTTTCATGTTCTGTGTTCACAATTTCCTCAATTAATAAGTATTTAATAAGCTCCTACTTAGGTAACACAATAGTTGAGTTCTGGGCCTGGAGTCAGGAAAACCTAAGTTCAAATCTGGCCTCAGACAGTTACCAACGACGACTCTGGACAAGTCACTTAACTTCTGTTTGATTCAGTTTGTTCAACTGTGAAATGAGGATAGTAACAGCATCTATCCTCTAGAATTGTTTTGAGGAGCAAATGAGAAAATCCTTGCAAAGTGCTTAGCCTGGTGCTTGGCACATAGTAGGTACTACATAAATACTTCTTCCCTTCCCCCTACTGTATGCCAGGTATTTTGCTAAGGGCTGAGGATATAAACAAATAGAACAAAACAATCCTTTCTTGCAGTGATTTACTGTTAAGTCAGAGGAGATAATAAGTTCACATATAAATATACCCAGAATGGAATTAAATCCAAGGTCATTTGTAAAGGAGGGTGCTGACACATGGGGCGGGTTCATGGATGTGATGAATCACCTCTCAAAGGCAAAGGTGAGGGGGGAGTCAAAGTGCAGGGGACCAGCATGAGCATCAGAGAGAACCCTGTGGGCCAGAGAGGGTAAGAAAGAAGGTGATGTGGAAGTAGAGTTTGGAGATCCGTGAAGGCGCCACTGGTGATGCTTGAAAGTCATTTGGAGTTATGTTCCCAGTTATTAAACTATGTATGGCCCAGAAATATCCTAACTAACCATATGTCCCTAGAGACTGAAGAAAGAGGAAAAGCCCCGCCCCCGCCGTACAACAATGATGAACAGCTCCTTTCTTGGCCATCAACCAGGGGATAGCTGAACAAAATATGGTACGTGAACGTGATGGAACCCTGACTGGTGTGCTGTAAGAAATGATGCAAGGAACCATTTCATACAAAGCTAAGAAGATTTGTATGGAACTGATCCAGAGGGAAATGAGCAAAACCACGGGAACAATTTATATAATAACAACAATGTTGCAAAGATAAACAACTTTGAAAGACTTAGGAACTCTGATCCGCAACATCTAACCACAAGTCACAATTAAACTTGCTGCCTGCCTCCTGACAGAAGGAGGAAGCTGCGAGAGGTTGGGAATTCCCAAGTGCCCTGGGAATCAGGGAAGGCTTCCTATAGGAGGTGGTATGGGATCTGGGAATTCTCTAAAGTGCAGGAGGAAAAGTATTCCAAGAATTTCAAGTGAGCTGGATGGAATATAGGAAAAGCAGAAATGTGTCTTGTGCTTTATAAGCATTAAATCATGGTCTTCAAAGCAGCTCTGAGAGGTGTGAAAACAAAGCACGTCAGCCCCATTTTACAGTGGAGCAAAGCTGAGGCTTTGCTGAGGACCTCCAATTGTCAGAGAACACTAGTCCAGGACCACTACACAGGCCAAAGCACTAGGCTGAGAGGAATGAGACAATGCAAGCAGGATAAAGGTCAAGTCATTCCTGTGGCTGCAAACAATTCAGCTCCATGCATGTGAAATCAAAGAGGCAGGCATGAGGTGGCAATAGTCATTCTGGGAAAGACTGGGAGGTTTGGGCAGACTGCAAACAGTGGAATCGAAAGAGGAAGGAAGCAGAGGTGACGGGGAGAAACTCCAAGGACCCCAGTTTAGGCAGGAGGTCAGAAAGGTCCCCCCGGGGAGGAAGGGTTACCTTGGGAGGCAGTCATGTGGCTTGGGGTCCACCAAGCAAAGGCTGGACAGCGCTCTTGGGGATGTTACAACAGAGATGCCTTTCATCCATGGGTTGGGTCTAGATGGCCATCAACTCACCAAGCCTCCCATCATTTGCTGACTATTATTATTTATCATCATAATATAATAATTATTCTTCAGCACCAGGTCAAAGGTCATCACCACTGGAAATTACAGAGGGTTATCCTAAAGAAGCCCAGACTCAAGGATTGATGCAGGTTATGTGAGGAAACAGTAGAAACTACATAAGTCACCCTAGACTGAAAAGATTTAGCACCTGCTGAATACCTAACAAGGGCAGCTAGGTAGCACAATGTATTGAACTCGGGGTTGGGAGTCAGGAAGACTCATCTTCCAGAGTTCAAATATGGCCTCAGACACTTACTAATTGTGTGACCATGGGCAAGTCACTTAACCCCCTTTGCCTCAGTTTCTTCATCTGTAAAATGAGTTGGAGAGGGAAACTCTAATATCTTTGCCAAGAAAACTCCAAATAGATTCACAAAGAGAGACTTTCAGAGGGAAGGTACTGAGGGGAAGGAAGATGGAGAGGACTTTGACATTTGAACTGAGGAAGCCAGGGATCTTAAAAGGTGGACATGAGGAGAGAGAGAGCATTCCAAACATGGCAGACATCCTCTTCAGGCTAAACATAGCCAATTCCTTCAATCAGAGCTCAGATAACAAGGATTCCTGGCTCTTTCCCATGCAAGTGGGCTTCCTCTGCACACACAATGTCTTTCAACCATGGAACCCAGAACAGAACACAAGATTGTGGCTGGGGCAGAGGACAGATGGAAAGACCATCCAAAAGTTGGAATGTGTCGGCTGTCAAGCATTCACTAGCACAGGCAGAGAGCTCAAGACCTTATCGTCCTGTTCACCTCTGTCCTTATCTCAAAGAATCCAGGATTGTTACCAGCTCCATCTCCTTGTCTGTCCTCAATCATCCAAAAGCAATCTGACCATGTCACTCCCCAGCTCAAGAGCTTTCAGTGGCTCCAGATGGCCTCCAGAATAAGATGCAAGCCACTCTGTTTGACCTTGAGTGCCCTTCACCACCGGCCTGGATTCCCTTTGCATATTTAGTTCCCCATTTTGCTCAGGCTTCCACTCTCTGTTCCATATGTGACAAGCCATGTCCAGGAATGATGCTTCTGAGAAGGCCAGTCCCCGTGTCCAGGATGTACAGCTTACACCTCTCCCAGAGTCCCCTCGAGGCTCCACCCTGCCACACCTTCTGCAAGAAGCCTTCCTAACCCCAACCCCACTACTCCCATTTTGTACTCTCCCTGAACAAATTACTTCGCCGGGAGGGAGGGGGGAGGAGCCAAGATGGCGGAGTAGAAAGACTCACGTATGCTAGCTCCTAATCCACAGCCCATATATTTCCTGTAAAAAGAACTCCCGACAAATGCTGGAGTGCTGCAAGATGCGCAGAAACACAGTGGAAGAGATTTCTGTTCCAGAGACCCCTGGAAAACCATCCCCAGGGGTCCGTCGCACTCCGGACAACAGAGCCCACCCCTGTACTACCCTGGCCACACGGCCAGAAAGGAGCAGATTCGAGCGGGCTTCAGGGATGGAACCTCCAGTGGCCACGAAGGTCCCTCCACCCACAGGTACTCCAGGTCAGTGAGAGAGACTTCTGGGCTGGCTGAGAGGGGAGCTAGGTGTCTCCGTGACTCAGGCCCCCTCAGGAGGCAGCAGCAGAGGCAGGGACAGAAGCAGACCCAGGCTCCCCAAGCAGACAGGAGCTCCGCTCCATTACTGAAGGTCTCCACATAAACCCCCCGGAGAGAAGTGAGCCTGGGAGGCGGCCCTGCCCCCACCTGAGCACCAGAACTTAAGCTCACATTGAATAGCAGCCACTCCCACCACAGAAAGCCCTGAGGCTGGGGAGCAGCATTTGAATCTCAGAATCTCTAGTGAGGCAGGGGTGGAGAAGAATCTCAGAAGTCAAGTAACTGGCTGGGAAAATGCCCAGAAAAAGGAAGAAAAATAAGACTATAGAAGGCTACTTTCTTGGGGGACAGATGTTCCCACCTTTCATTTCTGATGATGAGGAACAATTCTTACCATCAGGGAAAGATGTGGAGGTCGGAGCCTCTCTATCCCAGACATCCCAGGTGGATGTCCGGTGGGCTCAGGCCATGGAAGAGCTCAAAAAGGATTTTGAAAATCAAATTAGACAGGTGGAGGAAAAACTGGGAAGACAAATGAGAGAGATGCAAGAAAAGCACGAAAAACGGGTCAATACCTTACTAAAGGAGACCCAAAAAAATGCTGAAGAAAATAACACCTTGAAAAATAGGCTCACTCAATTGGCAAAAGAGGTTCAAGAAGCCAATGAGGAGAAGAATGCTTTCAAAAGCAGAATTAGCCAAATGGAAAAAGAGGTTCAAAAGCTCACTGAAGAAAATAGTTCTCTCAAAATTAGAATGGAACAGATAGAGGCTAATGACTTTCTGAGAAACCAAGAAATCATAAAACAAAACCAAAAGAATGAAAAAATGGAAGAGAATGTGAAATATCTCATTGCAAAAAAAACTGACCTGGAAAATAGATCCAGGAGAGGCAATTTAAAAATTATGGGACTACCTGAAAGCCATGATCAAAAAAAGAGCCTAGACATCATCTTTCATGAAATTATCAAGAAAAAGTGCCCTGATATTCTAGAACCAGAGGGCAAAATAAGTATTGAAGGAATCCATCAATCACCACCTGAAAGAGATTCAAAAAGAGAAACTCCTAGGAACATTGTGGCCAAATTCCAGAATTCCCAGGTCAAGGAGAAAAGCTTGCAAGCAGCTAGAAAGAAACAATTCCAGTACTGTGGAAATACAATCAGGATAACTCAAGATCTAGCAGCTTCTACATTAAGGAATCGAAGGGCATGGAATAGGATATTCCAGAAGTCAAAGGAACTAGGACTCAAACCAAGAATCACCTACCCAGCAAAGCTGAGTATAATATTTCAGGGCAAAATATGGTCTTTCAATGAAACAGAGGACTTTCAAGCATTCTTGATGAAAAGACCAGAGCTGAAAAGAAAATTTGACTTTCAAACACAAGGATGAGAAGAAGCATGAAAAAGTAAACAGCAAAGAGAAGTCATAAGGGACTTACCAAAGGTGAACTGTTTACATTCCTACATGGAAAGACAATATTTGTAACTCTTAAAACTTTTCAGTATCTGGGTAGTTGGTGGGACCACACACACACACATACACACACACACACACACACATGCACGCACAAACACATACACACACATACAGAGACGGAGAGCACAGAGTGAATTGAATAGGATGGGACCATATCTTAAAAGAAATTAAGGTAAACGGTGAGAGAGAAATGTAGTGGGAGGAGAGAGGGTGAAATGGAATGGGGTAAATTATATCTCATTCAGGAGGCAAGCAGGAGACTTTTTAGTGGAGGGAAAAAGAGGAGAGCTGAGAAAAAAAACTTGAAGTTTACCCTCATTACATTCGACTAAAGGAAGGAATAAAATGCACACTCATTTTGGGATGAAAACCTATCTTACAATACAGGAAAGTGGGGAAGAAGGAGATAAGCAAGGTGGGGGGGATGATGGAAGGGAGGGCAATGGGAGGAGGGAGCAATTTGAAGTCAACACTTGGGGAGGGACAGGATCAAAAGACAGAATAGAAACAATGGGGGGCAGAATAGGACGGAGGGAAATACAGTTAGTCTTACACAACACAACTATTATGGAAGTCATTTGCAAAACTACACAGATATGGCCTATATTGAATTGCCTGCTTTCCCAAAGGGAACGGGTGGGGAGGGAGGGATGGGGAGAATTTGGAACTCTAAGTTTTAGGAACAACTGTTGAATATTGTTCTTGCTACTAGGAAATAAGAAATACAGTTAATGGGGAATAGAAAGTCATCTGGCCCTACAGGACAAAAGAGAAGATGGGGACAAGAGAAGGGAGGGATGATAGAAGAGAGGGCAGATTGGTGATAGGGAATATTAGAATGCTCGGTGTATTGGGGTGGGGGGAGGGGATAAAAGGGGAGAAAATTTGGAACCCAAAATTTTGTGAAAATGAATGTAAAAAGTTAAATAAATAAATTTTAAAAAATAATAATAACAACAAAAAGTAAAAAAAAAAGATAAAAACAAATTACTTTGCCATCTATCTCTGGGTTCATGTTGTACACCCCCTCCTGTGCCTCCACACAGACAAAACATAAGCCTTTTAAGGGGGAGGGGGATGGCTCGCCTTCTGATTTTTTTTTCTCTCCAGAACAATAAAAGACACACACTAAGTGCCCAATAAATGCTTGTTACCTTAAAGGAACTCAGTTCCCTCAGCAGAGACAGTTCAAGGCTGGAGGAGGCAGGAAGGTCTCCCTGCAGACTCTGGGTAGTTGGTCAGGGATTGTACAAGTATTTCCTGTGAACACGACCATCTTTATTAATATAGGCCTTGTGGGAGCTCCCTCTGAAGTGTCCCTTGGTGGGGGGAGGGCTCCAGAAGGCAACGCTCCTGTCTCGCCTTGCATCGCAGATATCTCTGTCCATGGATGGCCAGGTGAGACTGCTCAGGGTCCCCGCAGCACCACTGCCCCAAGGCCACTGGCATGGCCCTGAAGGCAGGGACCGAGTTTTGTCTTTCTCTGTCTCCCTGGGTGGGGCACTGTGTCTGGTGAATGTGGGAGTCAGAGAGACCTGAGTTCGAACCCTGCCTCACATGCATCACCAGTGACCTTCCTCTCTGCATCCCGGCACTGGTTGATCCATTAAAACCAGTGAATGGTGATGCATTTGTGAAGCACTTACTGTGTGCCAAGCACCATGCTCGCTAAGACTGGGGATACAAATGGCGTAAAAGCAAAAAGGGATCTGCCCCCAGGGCTTGCTCCCTATGGGAGAAAACGGCCCACAGGGCGGGGGAAGACCCAGCGGGTGAGGGGCAGGAAAGGAAAGGATTCCAGGCGACTGAGTTCAGAACTGACTCCCGTTCATCCTTTCATTCAGTCACTCGTTCAGATATTTGCCATTCCTCTCACTTACTGATTTGGTTTTTATTTTGTCATTTTGCTGTTGATCAGTCGTTTCAGTCCTGTCTGACTCTTCATGACCCCAGAAGGGGTTTTCTTGGCAGAGACACTAGAGTGGTTGGCCATTTCCTTCTCCAGCTCATTTTCCAGATGAGGAAACTGAGGCAAACAGGGTGAAGTGACTTGCCCAGGATCCCACAGCTAGTGTCTGAGGCTGGAGTTTGAACTTGGGTCTTTCCGACTTCAGTGTTCTATCTACTTTACCACTCATGTGTAAAAGAAGTTCAATCAATGTAATTCCTCTGATGAGTTCAACTGGATGAGCCAGCAAGGCTGAGCATAAAAGTTCCATATACTTTTCCATGTGGACTGAGAATAGGAGCTCCTGCCACTGGCCCACCACGGGTCACTTCCAAGATCAGGCCTGCGGTTGGAGACCCTGGGCCAGGGCTTCATGTGTCCTCATTACTTCCAAGCAGAATCTTTCTGAGGTCAGATTCTGCCCTTGTTTCCCCAAGTGGAACATGGTAGTCATTAATACGTAATTGTTAAAACAGAAAATGAAAGTTAAATAATTGCAAAGAATAAATCTGGCCCCTCAAAAAGGAGATGCAAAGAGCCCTTTCCTCATGCCGTTGCAGTGGGGGCTAAGGCATCCATGGACTAATGTTAGGTTTAGGTAAATGACAGATGAAACAGAAGAGAACTGCTGGTTTGCTTTTTCTTCTTCCTCTTTTTCTTTTAAAAGTTTTGCTGTTTTATAGGAGAGCTTGGTGGGAAGGGATGCAGAGGAGAAGTTAGCTGATATAAAAACAAAACATCATTAAAAACTGTTTTAAAAGAAATGCGTAGAATAAGAAAAAATAAGAAGTCGCTGAAATGAAGTGGAATTGCTTTGGCTCGCGCCAGTTCCTGTGCCTGGGTCGCAGTCCTCTCCCATCCCCTTGTCGAGTTTCTCCTCCAGTTTAGGTTGTTGTCCTTCATTCCTGAAGAGGATCAAAATGGCAGCCCTGCATTGGGTTCAAGACACAGTGCACCCGACTGGGACTGATCAGGTCAACTCAAGCTGGAAGACTCTGCCACAGGCTGGCCACAAATGGTCCCTATGAGCATCTGGTGTGGAGATGACGCTGCATCTGCACATCTCACATTGCTATTGAGCCACTCGGAGAGCGCAGCACCTTCTTTGATGCAGACACACAGTGCTGGGCAGTCCTGGGCCAGCGTCTCCCATCTCACGAAATCAATTCCAATTCTCCATGTTTTAAAGTTCAGTGAAATGCCACCTCCCCGGGAAACCCTCTTAAACCTTGTTCAACTCAATCCATAATGGCCTTCACATCCTGATGACACAGAACTTTTAAAAAAAAATTCTCTGATTTACTTTCTTTGTAGATAGAGAGAAGATTGATGGATAGTTGAGAGAGATAGACAGATAACTAGATAGGTGGATGGATGGATGGATGGATGGATGGATGGATGGATGGATGGATGGATGGATGGATGGATGGTTGGATGGATGGATGGACATAGACAGAGACATACAGATACATCTGTGTCGGTATCATCTACCCCTACTAGACTGAGTTCCTCAAGAGTAGGGACTTCATTTCATGATAAAACTTTGGATCTCCCCTAACATCTGACTGGAGAATTCTTCATGAGTTGGATTGAGAAGAAGTGAGCTCTCTATCACTGAAGGTCATCAAACTGGTCGACCCCTCTGCAGTGATGGGACAGAAGGGCCACATGTTCAGAGGTGGGCACATTACCTGGCCTATGAGGGTCCTCTTAAGTCTGGTTCCTTTAAGGTGCAAACAATCACAGCATTATTGAACAATACACAGAACAATATTTATTGGAAAAAATAGGGTCTTTGTGGAAAAGGATTGACCTACAAATATTTCTCAGAGGAGCGGGGAGAGAGAAGGAGAAAAAGAAGAGACAGAGAGGCAGTATAGTCAAATAGGAAGTTTAACCCTGGGCCAGCCTGCCATCCCTGCCTCTGACACTAACCATGTCATCATGGTCACTTCATGCCATCCCCCTGGCCTCAGTTTCCCTTTTTTAATAAAAGGATAACAAAATCAGTACTGACTCGCTCCTGGGATGCTGTCAGACTTGATGAGATAATGTCTGCAAAGTGTTTGGTAAACATTAAAGTGCTTTGTAAACAGTAAGGTATTGTGTAAATGTCAACTCTTGTTCCTTCCTGTGGAGAGCCAGGGTCTACAGGAGCTGATGTTCTCTGCCAGCTGGGGAGCCCACGAGGCACTGGGCAGCTCCTGGAGCAGAGTCCTGGCCTCCAGCCAACAGCGCAGAGGGTGCATTCAGGCTCCTCCTCTCCCTAGCACACCTGGTCCTCCTTTCATTCTGTGCTGCTGTTTGTGGGTGGGGGCCGTGAGCAGCCCCTGCAGAGAGGGCCTCTCTCTTCATCTTCCTCCTGGGGTCTTCTCTCACCTGCTCCTTGGCCTCATCCCACAAGGAATGCCCCCAGTTCCTCTTACATCCATCCATGTCAAATCTCTTAAAACTTCACTTCAGTAGCACAACTGGCACTGATCCTACCTGTGATTTCACTGGTCGGGAAATGGTCAGGAACTTGCTGATGAGGACATTCGCTCTCCCAGTACAGGTAGCACCTTCTCTGCACTTTGTAGTCAGAGAGAGCTATCTAAAGCCCTGAGAGACAGCCAAGGAAGTGCCAGAACTTGAACCCAGCTCTCCCAGGTCTCTATCCCTTATGCCAAGCTCTCTCCTCAGAGGGAGTCCTAGCTTTCAATACTGTTCTCCCCATTTTACTGTTCAGTTGTGAGACCTGAAAGACAACAGACACAAAAATTAGGCTTTCCTGAAGGGTACAACCACTGTGAAGAAGGACAAGGAAAAGAACAATAGTGACAGTTATTATGGAATTATCATCCTCACCACCACCATCATCATCGTCATCATTCTGAGCCAAGATCGTGCTTGGGGAAAGGGGGAGGAAGGGGGAGCGCATCCTGACTGACTTTAGCCAAGTGATCTCTTATAACTCCACCCACCCACTGAAACAAGTCCAATCAGATTGGAGAGAGTTTTTGGTGCTGATAGAAGATGACACTTTTTCCGTAGGCTACAGACAGCCATTGGAGGTTTGGGCTCAGCTCCAGGGTAACCTTCTTCTAGAGGCTTTTCCCTGATCCTGCACCCCCATAGCTCACTTTATGCCCCTCCTCCCCTTTTATAAATGATTTTACACTCACTCGTATATATTGTTCAAGGCTGGATCCCTATATAGGTCATTTCTCCCACCCCTCCCCAAGAGGGGCCCGTACTGCTTTGTGTTCCCAGAGACTGGCACACAGCTGGTACTTCATTCACATTTGGTGGATTAGGTTGAACTGGGGACCAGGGCATGTACGCACTGAGGGATGAGCCAAGTTTCCAGGCCACCAAGAGAGCGGTCAGAACTGACGATGTTAAGGCATAAATTTAAATTCCCTGGGGTTAGGTAGGAGTGGCTTTCAACTCAGTAAATATTAACCACCCTTGAACATCGGTCATTTTATTAACCATTGGAATGCAGGTTGGGTTTTGGGTCTTGGAGATAGATGCTCAAGGCCAGGTTAGATGACAAACCCAGCCTTAGTGGTTAACGAGACCATAAAACGTCCCATGGCTTGCGGAGGCCTTGGGTCATCACCCTACTTCTGAAAAGTAGAATGGTCCCATCTGGCATATGTGTGGCCCTCAGGACAGACTAATGACCCTATTCTGAGTCCCTTGATAATTTCCAGGGCTGCCGAAGTAGAAAATGTCAATAAGCATCTTGTTAGCACCTGGAAATACTACATGGCATAATAACTAGTGTTGCTTGATGTTGTCAGACCATTGGGAATCATCTGGACCACTGAGCAAATGGTCAAAGGGATGATTCTCAGCTCTTGGAGGCAGAAGGGTCTCCTCAGACCCTTCGGAAGGGTTAGCTTAGTGAATCAATCCAGAAGCAAGCAAGAGTAGGAGACTTGGGCCAGTGGCTGAAGGGCTTTAAAAGTCAAGAAGATGAGGAGAGAGTTGATCCTAGGCCTACCAGGGAGCCAGTGGAATTGTCTGAATATTGACCTGCTCGATCTTCCCTCTCTCTATTAAGGAGAATGTCACTCCTTCTCAGCTCCTGACCCTCATTCACCTGTGCAGCCAATCCGTTGACAAATCTCACCTTCACAACATCAGTCCCCCCTTCTTCCGCCATTTGGGGCTCTACCACCTTTCACTAGTAAACGTCTCATCAACCTCTTTGCCTCTGCTCCAATCCATCCCCAATTCTGCTGCGAAAGTGATTTTCCCAAAGCTCAGGTCTGACCATGTCACCCTCTCAATCAGAAAACTCTAGCAAGGTGAGGAACCTGCCACATGCAGCCTTCTAGGTCCTCAAGTGAGGCCTTTTGACTGGATCCAAATTTCACAGAACAAATCCCCTTTCCAGTCTGGCCTGGAGGTCAAGGGCTTCTCCCTCCTGCAGAGGCTCACTCTGACCTCCTGTATCTAACCCAAAATGCCCTTCCTGACTGGCTCCAGCTGATCCATCCCGCCTTGTTATTCCCCTTCCTGGCCTCTCCTTGTGCTTCTTAACTTGTAGTCTCCCATCTCTGAGCCTTTGCCCCGGACTTTGGACATTCTTCCAGAGTGGTTCTTCCTCACTTTTAGATCTTAGCATCCTTAGTTTCCTTTAAAACTCAGCCCAAGGACCACCTTCTACATAAATCTTCTCTTGACTGTCCCAGCTGCTAGTGTCCTACTACAAAAACTACTCCTCTTTATCATGTACACACATGGATCCATGATCTCATTGATTTGGGAATGTCCTCCAGCCACAGAGATAGCAACCCATCCTGTGCAGCTCTCATCCTGGCCTCCCAAAACCTGATCACAGGGAGATCAGCTGATGCTCTGAAGGCTTGCTTCCCTTTCTCCCAACCTAGTGAGAGCCCCACCAGAACCAGAGTGCTCTGTCTACCCCCCATCACACTTCACTCTCCACATACAACTAGCCCATTGTCCTTTTCTCTCACACAATTCCTTGAATATGTCTTTTTCTCTTTCCTTCTTTGGTTCTGTGGGACAGTCTGAGGTTCTGAGAGGTCCTCTCTGTTGTCCTCTTTGCTCTGATCCACTTCAGTCTGAGGACCTGAAGGTGTTTCATGTCCCACGCAGCACCACCAGTAAAGGGATGGTAATGAAAGTATGGCCATTTGATGGCATGGAAAGTTCGGGGGTCGACAAAGGGCTTGACCACTGCCTCAAAGCCATCCAGTCACCTCCTCCTTTTCATCTGTAGGCCTGGCTACAGCATCCCTTCAGGACAGAGATGCTGGTGGTGCCCATGCAGGGATGCTGAAACTTCATCAACTGACGTTGTTCACTTAGTCTTTTCCAAGTGGACCAGCCGGCCAAGGTTGGCTGAGTCTGCCAGCTGATGTTCTGCTCTAGAGAGTCAAAAGCTTTTCATAAGCAACAAATAATGAGCCTGATGAGATCTTACATTCTCTGCGTCTTTCAGCCAGTTGTGCTCCATCGTTGATGATCACCTAGGAAAATCTGCTCCTTCCCTCCTAACATTCTGTGCCAGACCCAGTGCTGGGGATACCAGAAAAGGCAGAAGCAGACCCTGCCCACAGGGAGCTCACACGGAAGCCCTGGTGTAAAATAGGGTATAGACGAGCCTTGATGGGGAAGGAAAAAAACATCCATTGCCTTTGTTTGGGAGAATCTTCTCCCACTTTTCTTCTGCTTATATGTTTCACATATGGCTAAATGTGTACATAGAATCCATATGTAGTCCTGTGGTTCAGTGGGTGTAATGTATGTAGGATGTGACATCCAAAAGCCCTGAGTTCAGAACCTGCCTTAAGCACATGCCGGCTGTAACCCTGGGCAAGTTATGTAACCTCTCCCAGACTCAGTTTCCTCATCTGTAAAATGGGAATGATAAGAGTACCTACCTCCCAGGGTTGCCATGGAGATCAAATGAAAATGAAAAGTGTTTGGCAAACCCCAAAGAACTGTGTAAGTGCTGACTGTTGTTTTTAGGATAATTCTTCCTAATTCCTAATAATTCATGGGGTGGAGCAATAGGACTTGGGTGACTCTGAGCAGGGCTGATGATACCCCATCTCCCTCCAAGAAACAGAAAGGAAGGAAGGAGGAAAAGGGAGGAGACAAAGAAAAGTGGAGGCTCATTCAGTCCAGACATCCAGAAGGGAGTTTTCAGGAATCCTTAGAGGTGGTGGGTACAGATCACCTCCCAGTACTCAAACAAGGGCCCTCCCATCTTGGCCTGACCAGGGCCAGCCACAGGTCTGGCAAACTGAAATGCCTGGGGAGCTCATGTTGTAGAAACTTGCTGTGTCTCCAAGCAGAGTATTTCAAAACTCCACCTGCTATTAAATTGTCCGCAAGAGAAAACCTGTTTTGAAAATTTTATTGGGTTCACAATCCACAGCAACAAAAAGGGAAGAGTCCTGGGAAGGGAATCCAAGAAAATGGGTTCTGATCTTACTCCTGCCACTAACTCATTGTGTGACCTTGGTTGAGTCATTAAACTTTCCCTGGGCCTCAGTTTCCTCCTCTGTAAAATTAGACTAGATGGTGTCTAAGGTCCCTCCTGCTTCTGATGTTCAGTGTTCTATGTTCTAAAATTCCTTTCAACTGTGATGTCCTAGGCTCTGTGCTTCTTTACCGTGTCTTATAAAGATAGTTAATAAAAAAAAAAGCAACCCTCTCTCTTATGCTGCTATCAGAGACCATACAATTTGCATAATTACTAGCTATAGAAAATGTCGGGTTTCCTGGATTCTCTCTTCTGGTTTGTATCTCCCCCTCTCTCAATGACTCATCTCAACAAGGCCTCTTCTAGCCTTAACTGTATCTAAAGAGGGAAGAAATCAAAACTTCCCCATCATCTCACACACAGGAGAGCAGCTGTCCCTTCATGGCCTGAGTCCCTGCACATTCCCATCGACCCTGTCTCCCCTACATGACAGGATTAGAAGACCCCCCAGGATCTCTTTGGATCCAGCCCCTTCCTCTCAGAGCTGAGGAAGCCAAGGATCAGGGACTCACTCAGGGTCACATGGTTGGGACACAGCAGAGTGGAATAGATAGAACACTGCATGGGGTCAGGAAGACCTGAGTTCAAATTCTGCTTCAGAAAGACCCGAATTCAAATTCTGCTTCAGAAAACACTTATGAGCAAGTCACTTTGCCTCAGTTTCCTCATCTGTAAAATGGAGATAATACCTACTTCACAGGGTGGTTGTAATATCAAATGAGATAGGATATAAGACCATTTGTGAACTTTCCCACAATAGCTAGCGTTACTGTTATTGTTATGAGTCATGGTAGTGATAACAGTAGACCCAGGATCTGTGACTTTAAATCTTGGATTCTTATGTCCACACCTGCTGCCTCAGAAATGACACATTTCATAGTCAGCAGCAGCTGCTCTCGGTAACATCCTTCTCAAAGCAGGGGCCATGCACCCAGTAAAGGGATGGTGATAATAAAGGACCTGTTGGTCCCAACTTTGGTACTCAAACTTTGGACAGCTCAGTCTACGCTTCTGGGGCCATGGCTTCTATTACAGATCCCTTTCTTGGATTTTGTCTCCTGCAAGCTCCTCGGTGTCTGACACACTCTTCTACTTCCTACATATTGTAACTACTCATTATGACACACATTTCGTAAGCGGAGGGAAGCAGTATTCTGCCTTCCTTATATTTTAGGGGATAAGACTCTTATAATTCAGTTTTCATAACTCCAAACACTCATGCCCTGGGTAACCCAAAGTCTATCATTTTGACATTTTAGGCCATGATCCAGAAGTCCAAATTTCATTCTCTGACACCATGTTCTTAACCAAATGCTCAGTTCCCAAATCTGCTTCTCTCTCTCAAATTCTCTCCTCCAGTGGGCAATGGGATGAAGGTACCACCTGTGCCCCTACAGCCTTCAGTTTGAGGTCCAAGACTTTGTCATCATTGCCCCTGCTTTCCAGATTCCTTCTGTCAGTACTCACACAAATCACCCAAAGGTTGAAGCAATCTCCTGCTTTGGAACATGCCCTGTGTCTTGGATATGTGCCCCAGGAAGACAATAGATGTCTGATGTTATAGTCAGGACCCTTTAGTGGGGAACCAGAAGCCACCAGGACTCCTCTCTTCCTCTGTCCCTTCATGGGTTCTGTCTCACCTGGTCACCTTGTGAACACACAACAAGGTGTTCCGGAGAACAAGGAACACAGTACATACACAATAAGTATGGAACGAGCTCAGATGTGATGGGGCCTCAGGAGAGATGCTGCACTGGGGGCTTTCAGCTGCCTGGGTTGCTGAATAGATGGTATCTAACTTTTGCCTTGTGGGAAGAGGATTTCTGCAGGTGGAGATGAAGGAAGAATGTCAGGCTTGGGGTGACTGTGCCTGAACAATAGCAAGGAGCGGGGTGGACACTCCAACCCTGAGTTGCCCCTTCCCGTTCCACTGCTACAGCATCACATCGTAAAAACACCAATATGTGGTGTTTCTGAGGCCTCTGGCATTCCCCCAGTTGGAGCATCTCTAGTGGGAATCAACTGTCCCTCCTTCTATCTCCAATCTGTCCCTTACCAGACTATTGAGTGTCTTCTCTCTTCTTCTCCTTCCCCTACATTTTCCCCTCTGGTTTATGGTCTGGTTTTATATTTGCAGGAGGGTATGGCATGGGAATTGGGGGGGGGGGGGAGTCAGCAGTGCATGGCAATCCATGTCTTTCAAAACCAAGATTTTCAACAAGCCAGAATCAGTTAAGCTTCTCAGAATGATGGTCCTTGTGATGGAGAGAAGGGGGAAGACCACCTTAGCTCTAGGAGTCCCTTAAAAGGGAAGAGAAAGAATAGACACCACTTGGCTGATCCTGGGAAAGTCACTTGACTTCTCTGACTAGATCTGAGTTTCCTTTGCTACCAGGTGGATGGATCACATTGGATGGCCTTGGGAAATTCCTTCTGACTCTGGTAGGTGTGAGCAAGCTGTGAAGTGGCCAGTGAAGAGCTCTGAACTGAAAACAAGAGTAAAAGTTGCCATCAAGAAATAACATGATAGAAAGAAGCGATAGCAAGGTCAAAGGATGACAAATGGTCAGCCTGAGTGTTCCATCTGTGTCCCCAAAATGTCAGAAAAAATCAAAGAAGACTCCAGAACATTGAGAGGACCCCTTGTGACAGATTCATAGAAGAGACACAGATTCCACAGGTTGGGTAGCCACAGATGGACTGTGATCTGCCCCTTGGAAGAAACATCCTAATCAATGAGATGGTGATGATGATGATGGTGAAGATGATATTTATATAGCACTTACTATTTGCCACTCACTGTTATTTAGAATTTATGTCTTGGATACATTTACAAATATTATTTCATTTGATCCTCACAACAACCATGGGAAGCAGATGCTGTCATTATCATTTTACAGAAGAGGAAACTGAGGCAAACAAAGGCTAAGTGACTTGCCCAATATCACATAGCTAGTAAGTACATGGAGCTGGATTCGAACTCAGGTCTTCCTGACCCCAGGCCTAATACTCTGTCTATTGTATCACTCAAATACACAGATCTATTGAAGTTTTCAGTATTTGAGCATGTCTCAAAGGAAGAATCATGGAATGTGTCAATGACCATAGCCTATGGTCTTAGAACATAGAACATGGGAAGCCAGGATTCAATGGGACCTTGAAGGTCATCTAGTTTAACTCATGTGGTATGAGACTCATAATACCAATTTATAGCTTTTAAAAACTCAACAAGCATTTTTCCCACAACAATTAACTATCCCCATTTTACAGTTAAAGAAACCGAGTCTCCAAGAAATGGTTACCAGGATCTGTCCATGAGCATCGAAGAAAGTGCACATTTGTAGGGTTAAAAATAAACTTCCTTCAGGTGAATCTGTGCCCAGCTGGATGAAAGGCATGACTGGGTAATCATTTGTTTGTTTAAAGAAATCCTCCTGCCTTAACAAGAGGATGAGCCCAGAGTCACAGAGTTATTCCAAGGAAGCTAGGAGGACCTTGGAGATCACCGAATTCAACCTCCTCACTTAGCTCGGCTCCCTGCTGGGGCATTCAAACATTTGTAATTAATAATCACCTTTGCTATCTCTACACATGATTAGCCCTGGCGATAGGAAAGCTAAATAGAAACACAGCTGGAAAATCGGCTCAGTATTCTTCTTTGCAGGGGGACAAGCCCAAAGCATTTGCCTTTTTATTTTTTCAAAATACTTAACTACAAATATTAGAAAATTCCTAATTCTTCAAAGGGTTTTATAGGCTATGCTCTACAATCTGAGGACTCAGTTTCTGCATCTGTAAAATGAAGGGGGTGCCCTGGTTTTGACATTCTCTGTTCTCCTTTCTAAGGTCCCCCCTCCTCGCTCTGACATTCTGTGTTCCACATTTTCAAATCCCTCTCACCAAACAATTCTATGCTCTAAGGTCCCCCTCCTGGGCTATGATATTCTGTGTTTTACGTAGAGATAGATGTTCCAGGTACTTCGGATACAAATGCGATAAGAAAAGATAGACCCAATCCTCTCTAAGGAGAGAAGATACTGCATAAAAGAAAGCCAGGGAATGCCTTGGAGTGGGGGCGGGGGGGTGTCGAGAGAGGGGGCTTCTAGGACTTCTAGGAAGGAAAGGAGGTAGGAAAACGGCCTGAAGAGCAGGCGGTGGAACCAGCCAATGAGCATGGCCCAGGTCCTTCTGACATGGTGGCCAGGGCTGGAAAGCAGAGATGCCCCCAGGGCAGAGACCTCTGGGGGGGAAGGGGGGGAAGACTGTAGGTAAGAAAGAGCACCAGTCCAAGGAGAGTCAACTCTGGTGACTGGTCTTGTGAGGTCTCTTTCAGCTTTGGCGCTGCCTGGTCCATGTTCTGCTGTCCCCCATCTGAGCCTGTAAGGAGATCCACAAAAGCTCCCTCACGCTTGATCCCTTCACTTTCTGCCTCATGTCATAGAAGGAGTCTGGGAGGTGACTTCAGCGTCTGGGTTTGGGTCACTGACCACAAGCATTTATTAAGTCCTTCCTATGTGCCAGGCCCTATGCTATGTGCTAGGGATCCAAAGAAAAAACAAAGCAGACTTCTCTCCATGAGCTCACAAACTAATGGAGGGATAACATGCCGACAATTACATCCAAAAAGGACAAACAGACTCACCTGGATTAAGTGCTTCCTGCCTTTCTTACCTTTGATAAATTCCTTTGCCTTCAAGGGCCTTCTTGCACCACTGCATCTCTAACCTCCATCTTTGCATTCTCGTTGGACAGTCCCAATAGCATTTTCATCCAAAGCTGATAGAAAACACTTTTCGAGATGCTGTATTTTGTGGGGAAACTCTAACTCTTTGGTCCTGACAAAACCTAAAAGAACCCAACGTTAAAAAGGTTGCTTGCAAACACCTGGGCATCCCGCTAGGGCCAGTGTTAGCAGTACAGTCCGCTGATGGTCAGTCCAGAGTGTTTCTTGTTTGTGATGTTATAGATGAGGTAAAGGCTGCATGAGACCAGAACTTGTGGGGTCTGGGAATCCTCTGGTGCCATAGGGGAATGTGGAGAGACCCAGGATGCCTCAGTTACCTTCTCAGTGACATTCCCAGCTCCATCCGAGCACCTTTCCTCCTCGACCTTGCCTGACAAAACCCAGCTCCTCCTTCAAAGCCCTGTTCCAGCATTCTTTTCCTCCAAGTAACTCCCCTTGATGACCACAAATGGAGGCCCTCTCTCCTCTCTGAGCTTCCCATGACCTGTGTGCCTCTCCTATAAATGCCCTGTTGGGTACCCACTGAGCACAGGGTCCTATACCAAGCACAGGGGGCACTCAGAAGAACTGGACCTGTTTAGTGCAGCCCAGGATTCTCCAGTAAATTTGCTTCACTCTAATTTCTAGAGCATTTCAAGGCTTAGTCACTATCCCTGGATAAGTCAGAGGCTAATTCTCTCCATCTCTCCATCCCTTGGTTCCAATAACTGCAGTCAGAAATTCTGGCTCCCCAGGTCAATGAGAAGAGCAGAGGCGGCAGCTATGGTGGGCAGACCACCAAGTCAGCGATGTGTACAGCTGGACAGATCAGAGAAAATCCGCCTGGCCTTTGTTCTGCCCAACAGAGGGGAGAGGTGGGTGATGGATTAGGTGAGTGTCTGACACCCAAGCAGCTTCCCTCTCCCTGGCATGAGGATATAAACAATTTACACTTCCTCCATTTCCCCCCACCTCCTCACCCTGTTGGGAGCAATCCGGTCCCAGCTTTCTCACGCTCCCCTTCGACAGAGACACATGGGGACCCCTCTCCACGCTGACCCACTGTCAAGGCCAACCTGACTGATACTGGACGCCATCCAACAAGATGAAGTTACCAGCATCAGAGAGTCTTAAAGGGGGAGAAGTCGTGGTGGTCACTTAGAAAAATAAAATAAAATACACACAATCAGACGAAGCATGATCAGGCCAAGTATATGGAGATCAGTGTCTCGATCCCTACCCTCAAAGGGCACACAGACTAGTAAGAGAGACAGACAAGGGCCCAACCAGGAAGTAGCTGATAGCTGGATATGCAGTCGGTAAGATCCAAGTTCAAATCCCACCTCAGGTACTTACTCACTGGGTGATTCCCTTTCTCTTGACCTCAGTTTCCTTATCTTTAAAAGGAGGGAACTGAACTCAGTGCCCTCTGGGATTCCTTCCAGTTCTAAATACAGGATTCTAAATATCTACAGAATAAGACAGAGGCAGCTGGGAGCACCACTCCTGGAGTCAGGAAGACCTGAGTTCAAATCTGGCCTCAGATACCTACTAGCTGTGTGACCCTGAGCAAGTCACTTCAGTTGTGTTTGCCTCTGGAGAAGGAAATGGTGAAGCATTCCAGTATCCTTGCCAAGAAAAACCCATGGCCAGCACTGGTGTGCTGTGCTCCATGGGGTCATGAGGAGTCAGACATGCCTGAAGGACTGAACAAGGACCACACAATAGGACCTCATCCCCTCATTCATCTCTTTGAATCTGTGGTTGCCTTCAAGTCTCTGTAGATGGGCAGCCCCTTCCACAAAGACTCTCTGATTCTTACTCTGCCTCAGATTATCGCATTCAATCTCAGCCACTTTCCTTTTTATTCGAGTTGTGTTTGTTTTTCCATTTAACATGTATTTATTACCCCTTCCTCCCAATGAAAGTAAGAAAAGATTGAGAAAACTCTGATATTGAATGAAGCAGATAGGACAAGGAAGCTGAGAGTACCACAGGGTGGGGTCAGAGCACCCAGAGCAGATGGGGAGTTGCCTAGAACTTCTCAGTTCTACCTAAAGAGAGGCTTTGGGAGGCATTTTTGCTCCAACCTTCAGCCTTCTAGTTGGAGAGGAGAGACAACTGAGGGTACTGAGGAGGTACTAGGCACCAAAGCTGTCTCCATGGTGATGAGATTCCTGGTGATGAGCTTGTCCTGGGGGAAAGTATGATGTTTCCAGGGTCAAAACCAAGCAGAGTCGCTGCTGGGAGAGTAAGAGATGCTGAGAATCCTGAGCGCTCTATACAGAGAGGATTGGGGAAATTGCCTTGGATTGGCTTAGTGTGGATTGGATTGGATTGAACTGGATTGGACTGGGAGAGAATATATGGGATTAGGCTATGTATGAAACTGAACTAGATTGGTCAGGACTGTACTAGATTGGATTCCATTGGCCTGGACCAGACTAGAATACATGGGATTAAGATTGATTGGACTGGGCTGGATGATGGAGTCCAATCCACAGGAGCACCATTGATGGGGAAAGAAGCTAGTTGGCCTGGGAGCCCTCTTGAAATGGAGACTTTTGGAGGAGCCTTTGTGCCATGATTACCTGCCCCCCTTTTTCCCCTCCCTACCTCCCCCATACCTCCAGACATCTGGGAGTTACAAAGAGGCAGGTTTAGGCTTGACGTTAGGAGAACCTGCCAAATACAAGGAGGCTGAAAGTCTGAGGAGGCTGTGGATTCCCCTCCACCAGAACCCTTCAGACAAGGCCTGGGTCAGTAGGTCTCAGTACTATTGCCAAGAAGATGCTAATTCAGGTGGACCCTCCAGTTCCAAGTCCACATTCTATGCCCCCTTAGGGCTCGGAGAGTCTGAGTTGGCTCTGACATTCTACAGTCTAAGATCCCTCCCACCTCTGACATCCTATGGTCACAGGCAGGGGGTCCCAACCATTTTTGTGCCATGGACTCATCTGGTGGTCTGGGGAAGCCTCTGGATCTCTTCCCTCATTCATGTCTTTAAATGCATAAAATTAAATCTATAAAATTACTAAAGAAATGAATTATATTAAAATAAAGAAAAAAGTTTTCCCATCCAAGTTCATGGACCACCTAAAACCTACCTGTGAACTCCAAGTTAAGACCCACTATTTTAAGCCTCTCCTGGGTCTGCCATTATCTATTCTTTAATTTTTCCTTTGGTGGCAATCGAGGTTAAGTAACTTGCACAGGGTCACACAGCTAGTAGGTAAATGAGGTCTGATTTGAACTCAAGTCCTCCTGATTCCAGGGCCAGTGCTTTATCCACTGCCTCCCTGCCATTACCCATTCTAGATCCCTCCTAGATAATGACATTCTGGGTTCTTTGTTCTGAGGTCCCTCCCATCTCTGTCATTCTCTCTTCTACATGCTAAGGCATCCAGAAACATGCTCCCTGAAAGGTGGTGAGCTCCCCATCACCAGAAGTCCTCAGGTATTTGTCAAGAAAGGTACTCTATACTTGACTCCTCTCTAGGAGTCAAGGCTCAGATAAGAGCTGCTCAAACCACCTAAGAGACCTTAGGCAAATCAATCAGTTCCAGTCCCAGACTCAGCATCCTCAGCAGTGAAAAGCCAGGGTCATGCTACATGGTTCCTGAGGTCCCCCCAGCTCCAGATCTGGAATCCTGGGGTCCAACATGACTCTGTCAGGATCTTTGATGAACTTCTCTGGGCAATCAAATTTTGACATAATTTTCTGTAAGCCCTCATGACTAACAGTGTCAGAGGCCTTGGTCAGATCTACAAACGTTGTGTACAGACCTCTGTTCTGCTCCTGACATTTCTCCTGGAGTTGTTGGGCAACAAATACCATATTGACTGTTCCTCAGCCCTTTCTGAAGCCACGCTGGCTCTCAGGTATATGCCCATCAATATTGTACATCAATTCTGTGATGGCATGTTTGCCTGGGTTCCAGATAATGCCTCTCATGCCTTTCCAGTCACCAATGGAATGAAACAGGGCTGTGTGCTTGCTCCCAGGCTTTTTAGAATGATGTTTCCAGCCATATTGTCAAATGATTTCAATGAGGATGAACATGGCATCAAGGTCAACTACTGTACTGATGGTAAGTTCTTCAATTTGAAAAGGCTCCAAGTCAAGACCAAAGTGGGGGGAGTGTTGGTGTATGATTTTCTGTTTGCAGGTGATTGTGCACTCAATGCTGCCTCTGAAGCTGAGATGTAACCAATTCTCTTCTGTTTGTGTTAATTTTGGCCTAATAATTAACACAGGCACTCCATCAGCCTCCACCATACCATCCATACATAGAACCATTGGTTACAACAAATGGAGAAGTTTTGAATGCTGTGGCTAAGAGCACTTACCTTGGTAGTGTACTTTCCAGGGATGCACACATTGACAATGAGGCTGATGCATGCATTGCCAGAGCTAACTGAGTGTTTGGGAGGCTCTGAAGAAAGGTTTGGGAGAGAAGAGGTATTAGACTGACTACCAAACTGAAGGTCTATAGAACTGTTGTGCTGAACTCATTGTGGTATACCTGTGCAACGTGGACAGTCTACCAGAGCCATGCCAGGAAACTGAATTGCTTCCATTTGAACTGTCTTAGGAAGATTCTGAGGATCACCTGGCAGGATAAGGTACCAGACACTGAAGTCCTTGCTTGAGCTGAACTGCCAAGCACTCAAACTATGCTTCAGAGACTGACAGACTGACCACATTGTTCGAATGCAAAATGTGCTCTTGCCAAAAAGACTATTTTATGGAGAACTCACATGGGGTAGGCGATCACATGGTGGCCCGAAGAAGCGATACAAGAACACTCTCAAGAACTTTGGATTTGACTGCAACATGGGAGACACTGTCACAGGACTGCTTAGCATGGAGTGCCCACGTAAGAAAAGGTGCTGTGCTCTTTGAGCAAAGCAGAATTGAGACAGCACAGGGTAAACGCAGGATGCGCAAATTTGGGATGTCCACCCCAAATATTCACACGGACTCTCTGTGCCCAACCTGTGGTAGAGCATTCCAAGCTCATATTGGTCTGATTAGCCACAGATGGACACACTGAAATTTCACTTTCCAATGGTGATGCCATTTTGGTCCTCTTTGAAGACAAAAGACAACAGTCAATCCGCCAGGACCTCTGAGCCCAAGGTTCTCTGAGGCATCTTGGGGTAGGGCAAGGTGCAGCGAGCCTGCCTTGCTAGAGGGGAGAGCTAGGTCTGAATCATCTGCTTTCCTTGTGAGTGCTCTTGATCCAGTGACTCCCCCACTAGCGGCTTCAGTTTCATGTGTTGTGAAATGGACATAAGAATGTCTGCCCCCAGGGGTACAGTCAGGATCAAAGGAGATAATGCAGGGACAGAGACCCCAAGAAATGTCGGCTTTCTTGAGAGGGCTCTGTCATAGCCTCTGGACAACCCAGCTTGGAAGCTGGAGAGTGGGGCTGCCATTCTGCCCTGAAGCTTCCCAGCTGTGGAATCTTGGCCCAGGCATAGTTACCTGCCCTGAGCATCAGGAATGGGTCTGTGGGTCTTACTCTGCCCATCCCATGTTATGACAGTAAGATTTCACACTTCCACCGAGGTCATCTGTCACCCTTGGGACTCACCATACCCCTCTAGGAATAGGTGTCGGTATCATTTTACAGAACAGGGCACTGAGGCACTAAGAGGTGAAGGGGACTCTGAGGTCACACAAGCGTTGACCTGGGACCACAACCCAGGCCCTCACCTCCCCCTCTACCCCACCCCAGGCAGTGCCCTTTTCTGTACATAGAACTGTCCCTGCCCTGTAAACCTCCCAGCTAAATACATGATGTGTCCTCTGACATCTTAATGGAAGAAAGCTTGGATTGTAACTGGAGCAGCTTGGGGAAGTAAACATTCCATCCCCTCCTCACCCCCCCTCCAGTTTCCTTAGTTCAAACAGCTCCCCTCCGGGGCAGACTGATAACCCCAAATGAGGCCCCCTGCCCTTATTGACAGAGAGGAACAAAGAGGGTTTCAGCCAAGCCTGCTGCCCTCTCCTCCCAGAATGATGGCCCTATCCTCTTAGGAGGCTCTCCCAGGAAGGAGGGGGTTCCAGCTGGTCCCTGGGGGGTGGGGGGCCAAGCTCTCTGAGAACATATGGGAAGGACAGACAATCCCTGCTTTCTCCCAACAATGGCTGACGTTTAAGATGGCAACTGATATCGTGGTCCCTACCCGGGAAGGTCCTGCTTTTATGGCCAGAGTGGGGATGAGGATGCAGGAGGGAAGGGACAGAGTGGGGGGAGAAAGAAGCCCCCTCCACCAGCCCCCTCCAGTAGAGAGGCAGCCACAGGCCCAGAGAATGGAGATGGGAGGTGAGAGCCCATTGCCGGGGTCAGCCTGTGCAATGCCCCCTGCCTTCACCGGACTACGGGGCATGGGCTGGCCACCTCCGCAGCTGGCCTTGCAGACCTTGTAAGGTGAAAAAGTAGAGGGTTTCTGACAAAGTGGCCCAAAGCTGCCCAGGGGTCCCTTCATGTCAGTGTCTCTGATCCCTGCATCTCTCTCATTCCCTTCTATTTCTCTACAGTTTTCTCCCTCTGCCTGTCTCTAACCTCTTCCTGTCTCTCTCCCTGCATCTCATTCCTATGGGGCTGTCTTTTTTCCCCTGTGTTTCTGTCTCTCCCCATTACTGTCTCTCTCTGTCTCTTCCTTTCTAATCATCTCTGAGTGTCTCTCTGGGCCTCTGTGTTACTATCAGTGTGTGTGTGTTTCTGTCTCTTTCTGTCTTTCTCTGTATCTGTCTTCGTGCACATCTCTCTCTATCTGTCCATGTCTGTCTCTCAGTACGTCTCCATTGGCCTCTCTCTCCAAAGAACAGGCTTCCTCATTCCTGCCTTGTAGCTGCACATCTACAAAGGAAATTTGGAAACATCTTGCAGTATTAATTAGCTGTCATGAAGGATTCAAGGTCTCAGGCAGAGAAGGTGAAATGGCTAAGGTGGCGGCGGTGGCCAGGGGTCTTTCTGGGACTTTCTCCCATGGGCAGTGATTTTTCTGACAGAGGACTCAGGCTCCAAATCATCCCCTGTTCTTGGTTACTTATTCTAAGGAGGAATGAAAGAAACAGGCCTTCCAGAGGCATGACTCCCCTCTTAGATGGTCATCTCCTTGAGGGCAGGAACCACTTTGTTTTTGTATTCTTGGTGCTTAGCACACAGCAAGCATTCATTTAAATGCTCACTGGTCATTTCACTGGCCCTCTGTTTCCTCAACTGCGAAAAGAAGGTAATAAATGGGCAGATTCTTATGCTACTCTCAGCCTCAGTTCCCCCACCCCACCCTCCACCCCCGGCCCCACTGTAAAAAGAGTGGGGTGGAGAAGACAATTTATGGAATCCTCCATCCCAGAGCTGAAAGGAAAGTTTAAGGATCGCAGATTGTACCTTACTCTCTTACAGAGGGGAAGGCTGGTTGGGGGAGGGGAATGGCCCAAGGTCAGCATGGAGCCCTAACAGCCTCTCATTTCCCACCCCACATACCAAAGAGAGGCCCGTCAGACTGGGAATACCTGCAGAAGTCCAGGAGGACCCTTTCCTGGGGGCTATTCAGATAGTTATCACTTCCTCCCCATCCTGCTCCAGGCTTATCACTCATTAATTGGCCCCCTCCTTATCTCCAGGGGCTCCCAGGATCAGAGGCCCTCCCATTCACTCCCTAGAGCACCCCACCCTCCCACTGCCCCACCTTCGGGTCCCTCCTCCTGTTAGGATTCCCAGAGACAGAAGCAAAAAAAGCAAAAAGAGACTGGGAGGAGAAAGAGATCACTTCTGAGAGAGATAAGGAGACAGAGACAAACAGTGTTTGCCTCTCCACTCAGCCCAGAGTCCATCTGTACTCCAGTTTCAGGTCAAATGAACATCCAAACAAGATGGAGCTTCCCCTGACTTGTGAGCTGGCCTCAGCATCTGCACCTCCCATCCTACTGCCACCCCTAACCCCCATCACACTGCCAAGAGGGATCCAGGGGCCAGGACCCTGGCAACTTGTCCTTTCAAAGCTCCAAGGCCAAGGGAATAAATAACCTCTTGCCGTGAGGTAGGCCCTATGATCTGCAGCTCAAGGCTGTCTGAGGGGAGCCAGGGTCAGGGAGAGGGGCCAGGGCACCTGGGGGCTTTTTGAGCTTTCTCCTGCCAGAGAAGGGGCCTATTCTGATGGGAGCCACTCTTGGAAAGTGACTGATTCAATTCAGGACCATAGTGGAGTCTTTTGTGAGCAGAAATCAGCAAAGATGAGAACGGGCCATCTGGGGCCTCCAGGAGAAAGGTCCCACTTCAAAGAACCTTCCATCAGGAATGTGCAGGCCCTTCCACTGCATCCTGCTGGATCATGGATGCCAAGAAGCAAAACATGAAGGGAAAAGGGTGATGCCTGAGGCCCTGAGGTTAAAGACTGCCTCTGCCATTTACTGTGCATGGACAAATACACGGATGCACACATATACATACATGTGTACACATTCACATACATGTATACAAATACATACATGTACATATACATGTGTATACGTTTTTTCAGCCTCATCCCTTCTCTGAAACAACACCGAGCTAAAATCGGCACCAGCCTCGAAGACCCTGGCCAGGCAGGCCTGAGTTGCCCCTCTCCCTCCCTCCCACAGGTAGATCCTTCACTTCAACTGGCTCCAATAAGCCCACAGTCTAAGAAACCTGTGGTCTTACTCACCTCAGAGCTCCTGTCTAGGCCCCTCAGCCTGGATCACATTCCATTGTCTGTGTTTATGGATTGCCGACTTCAACCGGCTTTCTGTTATCAGCACTGAAATAATCTACTAGCTGCCCTCAGGAAGCTTCCCTTCTGAGGAGGGGCATATCATAGACACAGAGTCTTCAGTGATTCAAGCTCAGGGCTCCTGGTCCCCTAAAGATCTCCTAAGCCAAATCCCCCATTTGACAGATGAGGAAACTGAGACTGAGAGACGAAAGGCCTTTGCCAAAGCTATAAAGGCAGGAAGGGCCAAAGGTGACATTTGAACTCTGGTCCTATGACCCTAAAACCAAAATTCAGAAAGTTACAATGAAATTTGTCAGTCAGTCAAATATTTCTGAAGCCCTCACTATGGCCAGATACTATGCTGAGCTCTGGGTATACAAAAAGGGTCAAAAGTCAGTCCTTGTTCTCAAGGAACTTCTAAACCCTCTAAGAGAGGCTCCTCTCATAACTGTTTAGGGATCAGGCTTCTCTCCCCTGATGCAGACACCCTATGGTCAGGGATGATTCATCACTGTATTCTCTGCCATGCTTTGAATGGGGTTAGGGTTAGCTCAAAAAACACTGACCGAACCCATGCTCCAACTTTTCACATTCATCTGTGTGGACACTCCCTCAGAAACCTCTGGGTTTCCTCCTGGTAGCCAATCTCTAGGTGATGAACCTCTCTGTCCTTCACCAAGCCGGGCCCATCCCCACAGCTTGGATGGGTGCAGATTAAGAGTCCTCACCAGAAAACTGCCTGGTGCTGAGAACCCACCAGAGAAGGGGTCACCTGGGCGCCACAAGGAGGCTTCTGCAGTTTGTCGGTCCAAATCTTCAGTCTTTCATAGTCATTAAAGTGGAATGAGCTAGAAAATAATGGAATGGCTGGGGTCACTCCTACATAGCCTGGTCTCAAACACCTCAAACAGGATCCATGACTGATCTACACACACATACACACACACACACACACACACACACACACGGATGGAAAAGTCAGATCTGCTGACCTCTCATGAGAAGGCAAAGCACAAAAGACCCTCACCTGTGCTGAGAGCCCCTTTTTCTCTGTTCCCATCAGGATTAGACATCAGCCTTGGCTTTTTTTTAACAGAAAATAATCCGAGATTGCCATGAAATCTGTGTTGTAAAAGCATCCAGACACATTACCGCACCCAGGAAATGTGCTGATGTTTGGCTGCCATTGCCCCAATTAATCTCTAGCAAGATTGACTCTCATTCAGGTCACTTCTGTGGGATCAGCCAGGTCGGGAAACCCTAGACAGACCCAAGGCCTGAGCCTCTGAGAAGCGTAGTGACCTCTGCCCTTTGACCAAAAGTGCCCCTTAAGAGGAGGCCCACGAAGGCCTAACAAACAAGTCATTCATTGCACTCAAGTATGAGATGAGCGGCAAACATGAGCAGGCCTAGGGCCTTGAGATTTCCAGGCCTTCAAAGGGTTTAGGGAAAGTAGAATTCTTTCTCTTATTACTGCATATGGATACGGAATTATTGACAGACAGCAAGATAACTAGGCAGCTAGATAGAGAGATGAAGAGGTAGGTAGATAAAAAGAGATGATAGATGATAGAGATGGATTGATAGAGATAAGTAGACAGATGACAAAGAGAGACATATAAAAGGAGAAGTGAGAGATGAGAGAGACTGATAGAAAAAGATGGATAGATGATAAAGAGAGATGATATAGATATGGATAGATGATAGCTAGATGGATAGACAGATGACAAAGAGATAGGCAGACAGAAAAACAGATGGATCGGTACATGACAGAAGGATGGATGGATGGATGGATGGATGGATGGATGGATGGATGGATGGATGGGTGGATGGATGGATGGATGCACATGCAGATAGAACTTATTAATCAATTTCTATAGATCCTTAGGCACTGTGCTAAGCATTGGAAATATAAATTCAAGCAAGCAAACACAGTCCCTGCCTTCCTGAAGCTTATATGATCATGGGGGAAGAGAGTACATGAAGGGAAGTTACAGTTGGACAGTGGAATAGATGTGGGCAGCATGGTTTGAAATGGTTTGGAAGTGACATCGAGGCCTGATTCCAAACAAAACAAGGTGAAAGTTCACCTGTCAGAGTCAAAGTCTGAGACCAGTGTTCTAGCAGGAGGGGCAGGGGAAGGAATCCCACAACCTATCTCTCCAGAGATTATGAACATCAATCTGTTAATCAAACACTCAATAAACACCTGCTACATTCCCTGCACTGGTTCCGCTCTCATTCTACTGGGGACCTAGCAGTTGGACAAAGCAGGGGAGGGCTTCTTGAAGCAGGCGGCACTTGGAGGGAAATTGGGTATTCTAGAGGCAGATGTGAAGAAAGAGGACATTCCAGGAATGGGAAGAAAGGCTTTCAGGCTGGTTTCTACAGAGCTAGACCATGTGAGAAGGAGCTGGAGCCAGACTGGCCACTTTGCATTTGACCCAAAGCAGTGGAGAACGATGAAAGCTACTGAGGGAGACTGACTGGTCAGCTTGAGGCAAGTTCCTTTCACAACCAAGCGGAAGAGACCAAGGCAGAGGCTGTCACAATATCCATGATGGGTGATGAAGCGTAGGGTGGTGGCTGAGTCAGTGGAGAGGAGGGATGGTGCTAGCTATATCGTGGAGGAAGAATTGACAAAACCTGGCAACTGAGTAAATATGGCAGGTGAGAGAGGGTGGGGAGCTGAGGATGGCAGCGGTAGGTACCCTGCTCTTGTTCAGTTGTCTCATGGCAAAAGATACTTGCCCTTTCCTTCTCCAGCTCATTTTATAGATGAAGCTGAGGCAGAGTGAAGTGACTTGCCCAGGGTCATACAGCTACCTGCCTGACTTCAGAACCATAGGGTACCTCAACGGCTGCCTCATTGTGGAACTTCCCTGGGTGCCTGAGGCCTTGCCCTGAAACATCTGGCCCCCCTGCAAACTTACTCCAGCCTGGACTATGCCCCTGCCAGAGCAGCCACCGTGGGGTCTCTGCTTTGTGGATGGGCCCACGGTGACCAGCCTTCATGCCCCTGCCAGCTCTGGGCCTGTTCCTGCCTGACCCCCAGACCCCCCTTTAGCCTTTCAGCTTCTTCTCTCATTAGAACATAAGTCCTTTGAACATAAGAATTGTCCTTCCTTCTGCTTCGATTTGTCTCCCCAGCATTTTAGCACAGTGCCTAGAACAGTGTAAGTATTTAATAAATGTTGGTTTTCCAGCCAGTCTCCTGCATCCGGTCTCCATCACCTCCATTCCACTGGGCAAGGCATCACAGAAGTCACACCATTCATCTGCTAACTGCTCCCCAGTACCTGCCAAGTAAAATCATGGAACCTCAGTTTGTTCAGCTAGACTTAGGGGCTCAAAAAAGGGTGTAAACATAAGGAGAGAGTGCGGAAGGGTAGCAGATGGAGAAACCCCAGAATGCTGTGTTGGAAGGAACTTTGGAAGCCTTCTAGATCAACCCAGGTCTAGATAAGAATATGCTCTAGAACATGGAAAGACCCTGAGGGGTCATCTTGCCCAAGCCCCTCACTTAACACATTGTTATTCAAGGTCATTTAAGTAGAGAAGAGACAGGCATTAATTGGGCATATTTCAGAGTGGATTCCTGTTCAGCTGCAGGCAGGACAAAATGGATTCTGAAGTCCCTTCCAACTCTGAGATGCTGGGATTACATGAGTTCATCCCAGGAGACCTTCATGGCTGGTTCATCCCCTGACCAAGCCCTCCGTGTGCCTGTGATCCCAATCACTTCCTGAGCTCCTCGGTCCAGCCTGACTGGTCCCCCCCACCCCTTGTCTTTGTTATGTCTTGTGACTTTGTGTCAAGCTCACACCTCTCTCTAACCTGGCTCATCCTTCAAGGCCAACTCCACAGATGGAATTCCACTGTCCCCAATACTAACTCTCCAGTCATGTTATCATCTCTATGATGTCATGGTCCTCTTGGAGAAGAAGAACCACAATCCTCCAGCTGAGTGAATATATAACATCCCTGGCATCCTGGTCCAGTGTCTCAGGACATGTGTTGAGTCTGGTTCGAGTGGCAGGGAAGGATACACCACAAGTGAGAAAGTATGAATTTGGTCAATCTTCGAAACTCAAGGAGGCATCTAAGCAACCTTAGGCTTGGGATCTTCCACTAAAGAAGAAGAAATGCCCATCTATAAAGTCTAGGCTGTTTAGAAATATCAAAGAAGGAGGAGAGAGAGATAGGAGAAGAGGCAGATGACAGGGAGGAAAAGGAAAGTGGGAAGAGAGAAGGAGGGCAGGGAGAGAAGGAAGAGGAAGAAGGAAAGAATAGGAGGGAGAGGAGAAAGAGGACGCTAGACAAAGAAAGCCTGAAGGATAAGAAGAAAACTGAGATCCTAATAATAGGCCTTTATTTCAGGCTTAAGACTTTTACCTAATATTCTGTGTGTATCTTGATCTCTCCAGAAACCCTGAGAGGTCAGTAGGGCACAAAGGACCCTGCCTGTGTACCACATGGGGAAACAGCAGCTCAGAGAGATTACATTACTCAGGGGCGGGGAGCCACAACACGTCAGAGACCAGGAATGGGACCCAGGTCCTCTCTGCCTCCAGCTCTGGGGCCTTCACCACGACTGGCAGAGACAAAGTCAGAAGACTCCTGGGCATCTGTGTGTGGCCCCCAAGCTGGCATGGACATGGATCAGTGAGAGGGTAGGGAGAGGGTCTCCGTGCTCGCTGCTCCCCCCACTTCCCCCAGTCACCTCTAGAGTTCCTCTTTCTTCTCCCATTGTCCCTGCCTGGAGGGGCATCTGGCTCTTTTCTGTGGCCCGACACTAGCCAATCATGCAGATAATGGGCAGACAAGAAGTCTTCAATACCTGAATCCCAGGTTAATGGAAACCAACACCTGGCAGAGGCATGTTGAGTAATGGATGCAACATTGCACTAAGCCCAAAGTGATTTAGTTCCCTGAGCTTTCAAGAAGGAGCCTCTTGATCAGCCCTCTTGCTTTGACAGACTCAAAGCTTTAGCCTGGAGAGGAGGCCCAGCTTTTTCCAACTTAGGAAACTGAGGCCCCACTGAGGTTAAATGAGTTGCCTAAGATCACCTGGAAATAAAAAGCCAAGTCAGAAGCAAGCCCAGGTCCTCTGACCACAGATTCAGGGATTTCTGTAACAGCATTGTCTCTGTAGCATCTGAATACTGCCAGTGAGTGGGGTGGCAGAAAAAAAAAAGACGCAGACAGAGAGGGAGGGAGGGAGGGGGAGAGAGAGAAACTCTCCCTCCTCTTCCCACAAGCAGTTTCTTCTCAGTTCCCTAATTTGAAGTTGTCCATGACTGGTTCACCCCTTGAGTGGACCGGCAATGAGCTAGCTGACTTGTGTGCTACCTGAGAGATGTCCCATTATCTTCTCTATCATTTCCTGTCTATTATCCAATGGCCAAAAGTCCTCTTGCTAGACGCTAGTCCCCAAGATGTAGAATAACAGCTGAGATTCCATTGTGTGGGCTTCATCTGGAAAATATTTCTTAAATACCTCCTGTGTTCATAACCTTCAGCTCACAGGGGACGCAGACATGGCTGGGTTGTTGGTGCGTTTAGGAGAAAGTTAAGGAGTTCTGCTTTGGACATGCTGTATTTGAAACGTCTCTGGAACGTCCAGCTTGATATGTCTAATTGGCAATTGGTGATCTCGGAATGGATATAGGTCTAAGAGTCAACTACGGAGAGACGATTTGAAGAGAAAGGGAGTCTTTGCTTTGATGGACATATGGTCAGGTAGGTGAACACTGGATGATGTTTAGAAAGCCTTGTTCATCCATAATTTCACGGGATTTCACAATAACCTTGGGGTGAGATTAGCACAGATCCAGTTTTCCACTGACCTGTGTAACTCATCCAAAGTCACAGAGCCAGCAGACGCAGATCCAGAATTCAATCCCATGTAACTGTCTAGAGATCATCTAGAGGAATTCCTTCATGCTCAAGAAAGTATTATCAATGCGTTTTGTTATTACATTACAAATATTTACAAATTATTTCCTTACATAACAAAATGAATAACTCAGTGATTTCATCTGAAAGATCTCGGTACATTTCACCTGGATTCCACCCCTCAACTTTTTAAATGAACAGAAAATCTATTTTCTCTCCCTTCTACCGGTTCCCTTGATAAAGACAAGAAAAGACAAATTTCTTGTAACCAATATGAATAGTCAGATGAGGCAAATTCCCTCAACGGACGAATACAACCAGGGATCACATTCTGCCCCTAAAGCTGTCTCTTCTCTGTCCTGGGGGGATCCTATGAGTCATCATCAGACCTTCAGAGTCGTCTTGGGAACTTCGGGGTCATGGGTGGTCACTGTATTGATCCGAGACCTTACAGCTTCCTCAGTGTTGTGGTTATTATATAACTGTCCTCCCAGTTCTGCTAATTTTATTCTTCATCATATTGTTTGTGTAATATTGTTGTTTTAATATAAATTTCTGATCACTTATCTCAGCAGCAGGTCCTAGAAGGCTTTCCCTGCCTCTGTGAAACCATTTCTTCCTTCATTTCTTACCAAACAATAGTTCTCCACATTCATAGATGACAATTTATTCAGCCTTATTCAATTTACTTCTCAGTTGGAGGATTTCTCCTTAGATTCCAGTTTTTTGCCTCTACAAAGAGATGCTATAAATATTTTTGAACAAACAAGACCTATTTTTCTCTCTCTGTTTCTCTCTCTCTCTGTATGTGTGTCTTTCTCTCTTTTAGATCTCTTAGGCCTAGCAGTGGTCTAGCTAGGTCAATGGACATGCACTGCTTAGTAATTTTTTATGTATAATTCCAAATTTACTTTCCAGAATCATTGTACCCATTCACATGTCCATTAATATGTCTACTTTGCCCCAGCAACCCCCACCACCATTTGTCAATTACATGGATAATTGACGCTGACTTAAAAGGTCACATCATGAAAAAATTGGGGAAAAAAGGGAAAAAATTACATCAGATCTACAGATAGGAGAAACGCTCGTGACCAAACAGGGAATTGCAATGATCACAGGAATTTAAAATGAATAATTTTAAAGGTGATACCTTAAGCAAAGTAGGACAGCATGGAATAGTCTAGTTGTCAGATCTATGAATAAGAGAAGGTTTTAAGACCAAAAAAAAAAAATAGCAAGAGCTTTAAAAAACGTAAAATAGGTCATTTTGATTACATAAAATTAAAACATTTTTATACAAACAAAACCAATGCAACCAAGATTAGGAGGGAAGCAGAAGACTGGGAAAAATTTTTGCAACTAGTGTCTGTGATAAAGGCTTCATTTCTAAAATATATAGAGAACTGAGTCAAATGCACAAGAATACAAGTCATTCCCCAATTAATAAATGGTCAAAGTATATGAACAGGGAATTTTCAGATGAAGAAATAAAAGCTACATAGATAGATAGACAGATAGACAGATATAGAAAAATAGATAGTCATATGAAAAAAAATGCTCTAAATCACTATTGATGGAAGAAATGCAAATTAAAACAAATCTGAGGTATAAGTCACACTTGTCAGATTAATTAATATGACAAAAAAAAGAAAATCACAAAAGTTGAAGGGGATGTGAAACACGTGCACTGTTGGTGGAGTTGAGAACTGTTCCAACCATTCTGGAGAACAATTTGGAACTACACCCAAAGGGCAATGACACTGTTCATACCCTTTAATCCAGCAATACTACTGCTCCATCCATATCCTAAAGATATTCCAAAAAGAGGGGGAGGAAGTCCTATTTGTACAAAAATATTTATAGCAGCAGTTTCTGTGGTGGCAAAGAAATGTAAATTGAGAGGATGCTCATCGGTTGGGAAATGGCTGAACAAGCTGTGGTATGTGATTGTAATGGAGTATTATTGAGTATAAGTAATGAAGCACAACAGATTTCAGAAAAACCTGGAAATATTTACATGAACTGATGCAAAGTAAAGGGAACAGAACCAGGAGAACATTGTACATAGTAACAGCAACATTGTAACAATGACCAACTGTGAACGACTTAGCTCTTTCCAGCAATATAATGTTACTTGGGGCTATCGGGGAAAAAGTGCTTGATAAATATAGAGGCAAAGAACTTAGGTTCCAATCCTATCTCCCTACTCAAAGGTCATTCCCAGCTCTGACTTTCCATGTTCTATGGGGCTAAAGACTGGATGGTACAAAGTGACAGGAGCTCAAAAGACCTGGGTTCAAACCCCATCTCTGATTCTTACCACCTGTATTACATGGGTCATCTTCCTAAGTTCAAATCCAGCCTCAGACACTTACTGGTTGTGGGAGTCTGGGCAAGTCATTTCATATCTGTCTGCCTCAGTTTTCTCAGCTATAAAATGATCATAATAATAGCACTTACCTCCCAGGGTATTTGTAAAGTGCTTAGTACAGGGCCTGGGACATAGGAGGGGATCCATAAAGGGAGATTTCCTTCCCTCTCTGCACCTTCCATGCCCTGCCTCCTTCTAGGGTTCTCCTTCCAGGAAGTCCTCCCTGATTGCCCCAGGTGCTAATGCTCTCCTCACTTTTCCTACATAGCTCCTCATACACTTTGTATCTTCCATATATATTTTGTATGCTCTGTATGTACGTGTATATAGTGTGTGCATGCACATGTGTTTTGCATGTGTGTTGCAAACACATATGTGTGTTGCTTCCTTCTATAGATGACAATCCCTGGGGACAGGGAGTGATTGGCATCTCTCTGTTTAAATTCCTATTCCCCAGCACAGCACCTGATGCACAGTAGGCACTTACCTGAGGTCATCTCACCCATTGTCTGCATTTGACAGACAGAGACCCAGAGAGGGAAGGGACTCCTCCAAGGCCCTACGGCCCATCAGGCAGCAGGGCCAGAAATGGCACATAGGGTATCCACTCCTGATCCGAGGAGCCCTCTCTGCTTGTCTGCCACAAGAGATGGGAGCAGTCAGAGCTCATCCCTGCATCTCACATTGTGACTGAGGAATGGGCACTGGACTGGGAAGCAAGAAGATCTGGATTCAAATCCCACCTCAGACTTTTCCTGGCTCTATAAGCCTGGGCTTCTGGATCCTTCTACACTGACCCTGTGTTATGTGGATGGGATTTTTGCATATGCTCTCCCACATTAGACTGTGAACACCATGGGAACAGGTATCAGATTTTGTCTTTCTTTTTATCCCCAACACAGTATAGTGTTCGACACATATGGTGCTTAATCAATGTTTGTGACTGGGCAGGTCATTTAATAGCTCTGTGCCTCAGTTTCCCCCTCTATGTTCCCTTCCAGTTCTTAATCTATGCTCTGTGATATTGAGGTAAAAATGAACGGTGTTTTCCAAGGTTCCAAAGGCTGTAAGCTCCAGAGGTGGGATTTGAACTCAGGTCAGAGCTCTTTCCATGATGCCATAATGCCTCCACAACTAGATGTATTGCAAGAAATGGTGGCTGACATCTTCAATGGGACAAGGATGATTTTGCCCAAAATGGGGCTCCAGGATGAGGAGGGATTTGGCCAAGTGGACATAGCCATTAAGAGGCTCCAATGAAGGTGTCCCAGGCTCCGCATCCCAAAGGTTGCCCCTCCCTGGCTCCCTCGGAAAAGCCTCCAGGATCTGTCACTGTCCTGTTCCCCATCCTGCCCCAGTGTCTTGCTCCCCTGAAGCCCAGACACACATGAAAGGGAAAAGAGAGCAATGATTTCAGGGGGGATTTAGTCCCCGTATTGACAGAACCCAAAGCTAATTCGCAGAAAACATTCAGATGTTCAGATGCTGAGGGCAGGCTTGCTGGCTAAGTGGGTGAGAGGCCCAGACGCCTGCTCTCTGGCTGCATCTGACCTAGTTTAATGAAATCAGGTCGTCTGTGAGGTCCTCATTACCCCCAGACTAAACAGTACACAACAGAGAAGGCCTTGCGCCCCCGGCCGCCCCCCTTCCCAGGGCCTGCTCACTCCCATCACCACATTGTCCAATTGCTCCTTAATACGGGTTGACTCGGGCTCTGGCCCCCCCAGGGCCAGTGCACAGCCCCCGTGCCCAAAGAGAACCAGCATGATCACTGATTTGCAAACAGAAAATGAAGCCGGGCCCCCAGCCTACATCCTCCCGGGATGGGAGACAAAGGGAGAAACCACTGTCTGGAAGCATTATCTGTGATGGATGGCGCTCACCTCTTAATCCGGCCCTTCAAAAATGGAACTCACAGCTTCAGCACATCCAGAGGGGGAAGTCAGAGGGTGGGGAAACTGGAGGCTTGTGGTGGAGAATCAGAGCACCAAGGGGAGATTGCTCTCTTGGGGAGGGTGAGGGCAGAGCAGATGGCCATCCACTGCCTCTCCGGGAGCTGTCAAGCTCCATGTGATGCCACATGGGGCTGCCATCCCAGAATTCCACATGCTTTGATTAGGCATCTCTTGTGTGCTTATGGAAAGAAAAATGCCTCTTCTTTGGCTGCAAAGATATCAGGGATAGGGGTGAGAGTTGGGGCCAGAGTCAGGAGACCCAGTACTCCTCTCACTATGACTGACTGGCTTCAGTCCTTTCTCTGAACTTCAGTTTCCCAATGCAGAGGAAAAACCTAAAGAATGGCTTTGAAGACAGAGTCTGGATTTAAATCCTGGTTTTGCCACTGACCACCTGTGTGCTTTTGGACGAGTGACTCCCCCTCTGGGCCTCAGTTTCACCAAAGTTAAGATGGAAGCCTTAGACTACAAGGACCCTAAGGTTTCTCTGGGTTCTAAGCCCTTCACTCCTATGGCTAGATGCCCACTAAAGTCTTGGATGATCTGCCATTTCATGCTGTGAGGGTGTTATTACTACGGTGACATCAAGGAAACTCTGATGGCTTCAACAGGACAATACATGTATGGCATGGGAAATGATCTGATGGATCCGGAATCATGAGGACCGGCATTCAAATGCCACCTCTACTGCTAACTGTCTAACTGACCTTGGCCAAGTCAGTTTCCTCTCCCAGGGACTCAGTTTCTTCATGTGCAATTTGGGGCAGTTGGACTTGACCTCTACAGTCCCTTTTGGCTGTCTCCTCCCTCCCCCACACCACGTCTGAAGGCTGGGTCTATGCCCTTGTACTTTCCCTGCCCCTCCCCAGGCTCTCTGGTACCCTGAGGACAGCAGGGAGCTTTCTTTTTCCTGCCCCTACCAGGGGTGTCCAGCCCCATTTATGGGGCTCAGAGACTAGCAACCTAGTTCCATTTATCTTAAGTGGTTAAGATCAGATCAGCTTTTACAAAGAGACCTAAGTTATGGCTAGAACAACATCACGTTGGCAAGGAATTGTAGACAAAGTAGATGCCCATCTGTTGGAGAAGAGCTAAACCAATTGCGGCACCTAAGTGTAACGGAATACTATCATGCTGTAAGAATTGATGTGCCATGAATCCAGAGAAGCTTGTGAAGATCTCCATGAACTGATCAGTGAAGTCAGAAAAGCCAAGGAAACAAAACACACAGTAACGACCATCATGTAAATGGAAACAATCACCACACTGAAAATTAAAAGGGAGTGTAACAGGATTGTAAACATCAAGCATGACTTGAAGGAGGAGACAGGAGAAGACCTCCCCAGCCCAGTCCACCCTGGAGGTGAGAGGTCTAGAGCTCTTACACATCTGGGGACTTTTCCAATGTGTCAGTCAACTGATTGAGGACTTTGTTCCTCTCTAAGAACATACTGTGTGGTATATAAAATGACATTCTAGATGGGGAAGAAGGAAGAACAGTGGAGAAGACTATGATGATGTAAGAAATCAAAGACATCAAAACCACCTGTATCAAGAGCATTTTACTTAACACCTTGAGGGCATATTCCATCACCCCGTCCCACCTCAATCTCTGGGGAAGGAAGAGGGATTCAGCTCACAGCTTAGCTCAATGCCTACACAGCATGAGTCCCACCAAGCTCAAGTCCAAACCCTCTGTGGACCATCATCCCAGACCCTTGCTCCTCAGGGTCTCCCTGGCCATTACACTTGGTCTGGATACCAGGACTTCACGGCTAAAGGCTCTTAGGTCAAAGAGCACACCCCTGCACCTAGGACTGAAAAGGGTGCATAAAAATGTCCAAAGCCTGTTTCTTGGGCCTACGTGGCACCATGGGAGTCAAATGGTCCTCAGACCTCTCCCCCTTTCCAAGTGCTGGGAGGGAGGGAGTTCTTCACCATTAGGTGAGAATGAAGGTAAAGAACCATCAGTACTTGGGCAATTCTGGCTATGCGTCCAGTGGAAAAGTCTGTTCCCCACCATGTACTAGGACAATACAGGGTGACCACGCATACACTAATTCCCCTACTCCCAGAAGCAGGTCCTAGTACCTTCCACGAAAGTGACTCCATTTTAGATGACTGGGATGTGCACCAAACCCCCACCACACATCCACAATGCAAACTTGTTGGAAGGGATTATAGAAGCCAAGTAAAAGCTTGCTCCATTTCTACTCCTAGATGGACCATTGTCCACATCCAACCATGCTACACTGGAGACTTTCTTCTAGGTCTTTCCACATTACATGGGCACCAGAGCAGCAGCACTATAAGAAAAGCTGAGCAACATAGAATCAACACTTTCAAACTGTGGTACTAGGAAAGACTTTTGAGAGTCCCTTGGACAGCAAGGAGATCGAATGGGTCAATACTTAAAGAAATTAATTCAGGCTGTTGGCTGGAAGGTCAAATGCTGAAGCTGGAGCTTAAATACTTAGGCTCCATAATGAGAAGGTAGAACTCCTTGGAAAAGTCCCTGATACTAGGAAAGACTGAAGTAAAAGGAGAAGGGGACAGCAGAGGATGAGATGGATAGATAGTGTCATGGAAACAACAAATGTGAACTTGGACAGACCTCCAGAGATAGTGGAGAAGAGAAGGTCCTGGCTTGCTGTGGTCCATGGTGTCCCAGAGAGTCAAACCTGACTGAAGGACTGGGGTACACCTCTGAGTGTTGCCCATCAGTTTTACCTCACGCTCTTTGCTCAGCACACATTTCCAAGGCATCTTTGAAGCCACTTCCTGGGTCTGAGTCCTCCTTAGTGACATGCTCCCATCAAGAATCTCTCTGTTGACTTTAGACCCACCCACCATTTTGATTCCTTGGGGATTATAGTGTTCTGTGCCAGAATCAGTCATATAGCAACACAGGAAGCATATTCATGTCAAGAGAATGAATATTAATGTCATGGAAAAGCTGAGAATTGTGGGAAGAGATACAGAATTCCCTTTCTTATTCCTGTTAAATGCTAGATCTAGTTCACAGTCTTCATAACTAGTACAAAGTATACCCTGTTTGTACAAGTAGACACGAATGGGGGAAATCTTGGTGAACTGTCCATTCACCTGCCTGCCAAAGCCTGGACAATGGGTCTTCTTCATCCACTTGACTATTCCTGTGTGGATTGTTAAGGTGTTCTCCTGGTCGTCCAGGGCTTGATATATCATCCACAATCAGTAACATGAGGAGAACCTCATTATCTGCAGGGAAACCTTATGTTCTATGTTGTCTATAATATTCTATGGATCTGTTTCCTCCAAGCCATTGGCAAACATCTGCGGCAGGCATCTGTCTCCTACTTTTGTGCCTTTGTTATGCCTAGATTTACGGCAACTAAGTGGTACAGTTAGCAGTCAAGACGTGAATTCAAACCTAGCCTCTGACACTTACTAACTGCATGATCCTTATCTGTAAAATGAGGATGATAACAGCACCTTACCTCCCAGAAGAGTTGTGAGGATCAGGATTTTTTAGTTTTAGTGTGTTAAAAGAAGACCATGACATCAGAGAAATGATGACATGCACTTCATTGACTGAGGGAGGGCTTTGCAAGTCACCAGCCTCACTTTCTCCTCCTGAGCCATCTGGATCCAGTGACCAGATATTCATCAGGATGACTGGAGATGACCCAGGATGCAAAGGGAGACTTTGGCCGTTTTTGGCTAAGTCTTATTCAGGTACTCACTTAGAGAGATGCCCATTCAGTGAATAGATCTCTTTAAGAAGTAATCAGAGAATGACCTTTTTAATGAGCAAAAGAAAAAAATGTAAAAGTAAATTCAGCTGGAAGGAAAAAAGCAACAGTTACTATTGATAATCACTCTTAAGCCAGGAGGGTCCAGAAAACAGCCATTAAGTGGAGTTTGGGCAGGGACCTACTGAGGTACAATCTATGAATTTCAGGGTGCACTGGGTTTAAGGTTTTGGGAAAGAAAAGAGAGAGAGAGAGACAGATATCTAGCCAGTAAACCTCAAGTTAACTGGGCATCCTGTGGCCATCCAAATTTACCTTTCTTTGGAGGGAAGGAAGAGGGGGAAGAAGGGAGAGGGTGAGCTGACTTACCCAGCTAGCTAGGTCCCCACTCAGGCAGCTTGGTCTACTCACAAGTTTGTATCCATCCTTCATTGTCGAAGAAGACCATGACATCAGAGAAACGATGACATGACTTGGATCCAGTGACCAGAACTGTGAGATCAAACAGTATAAGAACTGTAAAGCACTTTGGTGCAGTAGCTAGCTCACACACAGTAGGTGTCACATAAATGTTGTCCAGTCTCTGATTCTTCATGATCTCCTTTGAGGTTTTCTTGGCAGAGATACAGGAGTGGTTTGCCATTTCCTTCTCCAACTCATTTTACAGATAAGGAAGCTGAGGCAAACAGGGTTAAAGGACTTGCCAGGAGGCATACAGCTAGAAAGTGGCTGAGTATGATGAGTGTCCTGACTCCAGGCCCAGCGCTTTACCCACTGTGCCACTCAGCTGCCTGTATAGATGTTAGCTATTTACAATTATTATTCCTTGTTTAAGTTTGAAAACCAGAGATCATTGAACAAAGTCATCCCTGTGGTTCCAGCTGCCACACAAGCCGGACCACATAAATACAGGTGACTTTCGATGGAAGGAGAGCCCTGGGGCTGCATTTGACTACTGAATCAAATAAAATTTTATAATCAGCAAAAAATATGGTGAGATATCCTGTTGCCTGCACCTTTCAGTCACTTATGTGCTATAATGGCTCAGCCTGAGGGATGGGGAGAAGGAGGGAGGAGGGACAGGACAGTGGACTTCAGGCGTCTAAAATGCCATCCAGTGGAAAGAGATGAAATTTGTTCTGCTTGTCCTGAGAGAGCAAGACTGGGAACAACAGGTGGACCTTACAGATTTAGGCTTGAGCTCCAGAAAATCTCTCCCAGTTATCCCAAAGAGAAAGGGGCTGCTTGGGGCAGGGGGGTCCCCTCCCCCACCTGGGAGGATCTTGTAGTGGGATTCCTTTTAGGTAAGAGTTGGCTCAGATGGTCTCAATCAATCAATGAACATTTAGCAAGCACAGCCTATGTGCCAACTGTGCCAAGTTGTAGGGCTAAAAATAAAGTCAAAAGACAGTCCCTGTTCTCAAGGAGCTAATAGTCTAATAAAGGGGAAGGACGACACAGAAACGACATGCATCTATAATTATCTTCCATGGACCATAGCTCTATACACAGATATGATCCATGGAGGGCACTGACAGAGGAAAGGCATTAGTATTAGGGGGGATGAGGAAGCATTTCCTGTAGAAGGTGGGATTTCAGTTGAGACTTTGAAGGAATCCAGGAGGCAGAGATTAGGAGGGAGAGAATTCCAGTCACCTTGGAGAGCCAGCAAAAACACTTGGACTCAGAGAGGGAGTATCTGGTGTGAGGGAGGCCAGAGTCACAGAATTCAAGGGTACCTGGGGGGAGGAAGGTGGAAGAGCCCTGGGAAGGTGCTAGGGAAGCAGGTTGTGAAAGGCTCTGACCTCCACATGGAGGATTTGATCCTGGTCTAAAAAGACACTAGATTTATCCTAAAATTCTGCGATCTGCTGGGGAAAATTGTCTGAGAAAGCCCACTTCCTTCCTTCTGGCGTCTTCACAAGCATATCTTCTGGAAAGAGTTTATTCTCAGAAAGATTGTAGAGACGAGAAAGGAGGCATGTGAGTCACTAATTATTGGTGTCATTTTGGTAACTTGCTTTTGGCCATAATGCACACTGAGTTTTGTTTTGGTCTGTTTTTTTCTCATCATTTAGTATTTTCCCTTCTTTGAAATACTTTGGAAAAATTGATCACTCACAGCTTTCAGAATGGTTCCATCCAACAAGGCCTTCCTTTGTGGGGGCTGGTTGGGCCCAGCTGTTATTCTAGGCCAAGGGCGTGCATCTGGCCTGCAAGGGAACGCAGCCGATATTGGGCCCTGCCTGGGCTCCTGCCAATGGCCTTGGCCTCATTAGCAGCAACCCACAGACAATCGCCCACATCCCATGGAGAAAACTTTTGTTAACATTCCATTTTTAATCGGGTGGTTTGGGGATGAGAATGAGAACTGTTTAGTACATAAGGAGCTAAAGTGAAGGCACACACAGGGAGACGCTAAGGAAAGTTGAGGTGACTCAATATGACAACTGATGTTGGGGAAAAGGCATTAGACAAGAGTCAGGAGACAGGTTCTCTTCGCAGATTTGCCCTTAATTTAGGGGTGGAGCAAGCCAGACTCTCCTCCCACTGACAGGAACCTCAGCATCCTTCCATTCAAACCCCACCAGAAGCGTGAATTCTCTCTGCAGCATCCACAGTGAAAGTTGCTTCACTGGAATACTTCCAGTGACAGGGAACTCACTACTTATAAAGGCAGCTCATTCTGCCTTGAGATAGCTGTCATTCAACCCAAACCTGAACAAAAATACCTGATCTGATGCATGCAATGAGATGCCAGTCAGACCTCCACTGAGCAGGAACCCACCACCAAGGGTTGACCCCACCCACTTTGAGACAGCTTTCACTGAAGGAATTCCTTCTGACATTGACCTAAACTGACTTCTCTTTCCTTGGGCTTCCAGTTCTGCTCTCTGGGGCCAAGCAGAGCAAGCCTAGTCCCTCTCTCCACCACCCCACCCTACCCCCACCATCCCCACATCCCCCTCCTCAGTCCCCATTTCCTTCAAGATCTCTCCCCGAGGTATCGTCTCCAATTCCTTCCACCATTCACTGTCTGGCACCTACTACATGCTGAATAAATGCTTTACAGACTCTCATCATTCATTTGTCCTGGTTATTCTCCTCTCAGATCCCTTTAGTCTGATCATTTCTTTTCTAAAATGTGGCACCCAGAGCTTAACAAGACATTCCAGTATTGGCTGACCAGGACAGCAAGACCATCATTCCCAGTGGTGGAAGCAGCTAGGTGTCACCGTGGATAGAGAGGAGTCAGGATAGAGTTGGAGTCAGGATGATTTGGTTTCTAATCCCTCCCCAGGCAACTTACTATCTGTGTGACCCTGGGCAAGTCACTTAACTCTGTCTCAGTTTCCCCATCTGTAAAATGAGATGGAGAAGGCAATGGCAAACTGCTCCCATATCTTTCCTAAGAAAACCCCAAATAGGGTCATGAGGAGTCAGACACAACTGAAATGACTGAGCAATACCTTCTTACTAGGGCTGTCATGAGGTAATATTTGTAAAGCTCTTTGCAATTCTTCACCTACCATATATATGGGGCTTCTTTAAGGGGCCCGATGCTCTCCCTTCACTTTCCCTCTGGCCAGAAGCTTTCATCCTGTTTGAACACCTTTGTGCCAGGCCCACTCTAAGCACTGCTCCCTCCTCTCCTAGCAGAGTCATTCAGTAAAGGTCTCCCGGGTGCCCAGCACCCTCTGGCCACAGTCCAAATGGGCAGCTCCTCTGTGGGTGGCAGATAGATGCTTCCAATAGATGCTAGACCGTCACGTGTCAGGGATGCTAGGATGGAAGGTCCTTCAAGAGTGAGCTGGATAAATGGTTCCAACCATTGCATGCCATTATCTTGGGACACTCAGCTCCTGCCCTCCTAAATAGTGGAGAATAATCAAGTTTAGGCAAAGACCTTCCCAGAACTAAACATGGCACCAAAGCTGTGCTGCCAAGCCAATCTCAGGTAGAAAAGAGAATCCCTTGTTCACATTCTCCCCTGCACAGGCCTGTCATTGCGTGAGAACACAGATGCAAAGTCAGCATGTGTCTTCGGTGACAGCCTGCAGGGACAGAGGCCCAGACTGAAGACAGACTATGGTCTCCACCAGCAGAAGGAGGCTACCAGACTGGCACAGGGAGAAGGCTCCTGCAAAGCAGGCATGGCTCTTCCAGGCTCCCTGAAATCCCAAGCATACAAGGCCTCTTCCCTCTCCATCACTTAACAATTCACAAGATGCTTTCCTGCCTCCTTTCCTACAGGACTCAGTTCAGACCCTGTCCTGCAGGAGGCCCATCCCTCCAGCTGCAGGGCCTTCCTCCTTCAGGTGGCCATCTGTCTAGGTGCCCTGAATAGTTCTTGTGTGCGCCTGGTCATTTCATGCTGGTCTCCTGTGTTCCTCAAGAGCCGGGGCTGGTTTTGCCTCCTTTGCACCCCCAACAGAGTGTCTGGCACAAAGCAGGCACTTAACAATATATGGGTGTTGAATGACTGACTGTTTTACTATCAAAGAAACTAACCTCCAGGAAAGTCACACTGCTGACAAGTAGAAAGCCAAGATCCTGAGCCAGGGGTTCACTCCAACTGGAGCATTCTTCTCCCTACATCATGCCTTCTCGCATAAGACTGTGCTGTTGTCCAGTCATTTCTCAGTCATGTCCATGACCCCATTTGGACCTTTCTTGGCAAAGATGCTAGAGCTATTTGCCATTTCCTTCTCCAGCTCATTTTACACATGAGGAAACTGAGGCAAACGGGGTTAAGTGACTTGCCCAGGGTCACATAGCTAGTAAGTGTCTGAGGCCAGATTTGAACTCAGGAAGATAAGCCTCCTGATGTCAGGCCTAGTGCTCTACCCACCAGCTCTAGCTGCCTCCTCATAGGATAGAATCTTGACTTTGGAAGGGTCCCAGGTATCACACACAACACATGACGTAGGTATCATAGGTTCACAGATTTAAGGGTGGAAGGGACCATTCCCACAGCCCCAGCTGTTGCCATATCTTGGGACCAGAGCCTGCCATCTCTGAGGCTAAGGGAGGAAAATGTCAGTAGGACCCACGATGGGGTTAGAGGATCTGTCCTTCCTCTTCTTGAATCTAAGTCTGCATGCAGATCTCTGGTCTCTGAGCTGTGCTCACCTCAGCACTGAGTCTGAAAAGAGAAGGCTGACTCTGCAATAACGACCCTCTTTCATAGGCTTAGCACAAAGGAATTGCTTCAATCCAAAAAGACCTGGCCATTTCTTCCCCAGTTCCCAGGAAATGTAGGTCAGTATACCCAAATTAAAGCTCCCTATTCCTGTCACCTCATCAAGTTCATCAGGGATCCAACACTTCAAGTACACCTCACTGGTGAGACCACACACTCCACCAGCATGAGCCACATGCCTTCGTCAGGGTGTAGAAGAGCTTCTGTGGATGAAAAATGGCAGCCTACACCCACCCAACTTCACATTCAGAGCCTTAGCTAGAAGTTCTGACTCCAAAGGCAAATTCAGGGTGAGACGCAAGAAATCAGTCCTGGTCACAGCAGGAAACCCCAGAAGGAAAGGGGGTTGGGATAGGATCTGCTTTACAGATAGAGCAACTGAGGTTGTGAGATGGGAACGAACCTGGCCAAGGTCACACAGGTCATGATGACAGCTGGCCTTCTAAAACAGGTCCCAGGCTCTCAGTCTTATGCGTTTTATTCTTTCCCATCTTCCTCCAAGGAAGCAGGGATGTTTTCCAGGATGAGAACCTGGACCCACGTTCCACTCACTCACCCCAGGCACTCCGGGTGATTAAATCACAAAGCTTCATCCTGCCTGGTGCCCGCAGCTGGCCAGTTTGGAAGGATAGGGACCCTTCCAAGGAGTAAAAAGAAACTGTTTCATTTCATCCCTTGGCCCACCGATTGATCAGCCCAATTAAATCCCAGCCAAGAGGCCAAGGAGCAGCTAAGGCGCTGGGCCTGGCTTTGAGCACTGGTGAATGGAGGTGCCAGTCATAGCAGATGCCCCCAGGCATGGGGAGCAACACCATGGTGAGGGCAACAGGCCTGAAATGGGACTCTTTTGGGTCATCAGCTGTGCTGCTGTGGCCCCCTCCCCTACCCCAGGCCCAGATTTACCTTCTACTTACATTTGCTAAGGACCTACCGTGCACCAGGCTCTGGACTGGGTGCTGGGAGACACAAAGAAAAACAGGGCAGAGTCTCTGGGTTCAGCTAGCTCTTAGCCCCAGGGGACAAACAATACAAAAGAAACTAGGAGACCTGGGTTCAAATGCTGGTACTGCCAGACTACCTTGGGAAAATCTCAACTTCTCTGGGCCTCAGTTTCCTCAATTGTATCATAAAGAGGCCAGAACCCTAATTCCAGCTTACCCTTTCTCACATTCTGAGCTTTCACATAGAGCACCTTAAGGGTCCACAGTCTCCTAAGACAGAAGGTGAACTTCCCCCAATGCCCTTCTCACCACCTCCATGGGCCAGGGCAGGTTTTTCATGAGCTGCTTATATACAGAAGACTACCCATTCGCTGTGGTCAGTAATCCAGGGAGGAATCTGCAGCCAGCGTGGTTGGTCCTCAAATGTGGGACAGGCCCTCCCAGTCCTGGCCTCCAGGTCTCCACTCCTCAATCAATCAAAAGGCATCAAGTAGGCACCTACTGTTTTCTCGGAGTCTTCCTTTCCCAGTTGGCCTTCCCTTTCCTCTTTGTGAATCCCAGACATTTCCAGCCTACATGAAGTAAGGGCCTGATAAATAAAAGCCTGCTGACTGATTGGTAAGTTCCAGTTCCTTAGCAGGCCCTAGGCACAAAACAAGAATAGATAGTGTCTACCCTCAAGGACCCACAGTCACATAAATGGCACGGTGGGACAGCCAGTGCTTGGAGACCCTAGGATAAGTCAGGATCGCCTCCCAGTGGGAGAGAGACCCCAGGAGAGGGAGCACCCAACAGACCAGCTTTTGTTCATCAAAGTGGATAAGTCCAGCACTCTCTAAAGTCCACATGGAACAAGGAACCATGAAGGGCTTTCTGGAGGGGCCAGCATGAACACAGCCCCCAAGCCTAGCCTCAATGGGAGGGAGCAGTTGTCAGTAAGGCTAGAAAGATAGGTCCTGGTGCTGAACTGGAGAGAACCTGTAATGTCAAGCTAAGCTCTTCCCTTTCCAAATTGTTTTAAGGTTGACAAAACTCCTCACAGCTGCCTGTGAGGCAGATAATACAAGGCGTACTTGCCCCATTTTACAGTTGGTAAAACTGAGGATGGGGGATAAGTAGCACACCCCAGATACTTCACTTAGGCAAGCGTCTATTAAGCACCTATAATGTACTAGGCACTAGAGAAACAAAGAGAAAAATAAAGCCCTTCCTCCCCTCCAGGAGCCTATATTCTGGTGGACAAAACCAGTCTCTCCATGCCAATTGATAAAAGAAATCTTCAGATAATTTTTTGTAGGTGAGAGGATTACCAGTGACCAGGAGAATTAGGAAAGGTCTGCTATAAAAAGTAAGTGAGCCCAGGCCCCACGAATTCTGGGCCATCTGAAGTTCCTCTCCACCTGCCCCTCTCCTACGAGTTTGTCCCCGCATGCATGGGAGCAGGAATGAACTTCACCAAGAAAGGGAGGGCTTTGATGGGGACCCAGAGAGCGTCGAGTCTGAAAACTGAGAAAGTAGGTTCTAACTCTGACTTAGCCTCTTACTCTGTGATCTTGGGCACACAGCCAAACCTTAGTTTCCTCCTTTGTAAAATGAGGGATTTAAAGGGAGAACCTGGCACCACCCCATGGTGGGTCCAGGTTGAGGTCCAGAGAGGACCGGAAGTGGGCAGGAGCCAGAACACAGCCTCAGCCCTGCCCACTTGAGAGTAGAAAAGAAATCCCAGTCTGACCAGAGGACAGAAACATGGAGCACCAAGTCAGTGTTGGAACAGGGGGCATGAGTCAAGGGATAGAAAAAGGACCAGGATGGGGCAGGGACTAAACTGAAAATCCACACTGATACCTGAGAAGTCAGGGGCCAGGCCAAGACCCTCAAGCTACCCACCATCTTTGCCTCCAGTGTCATGAGGGATCACACAGAGAGCTGACTTCAAGTAAGGGTAGGCTCAACACCCAGGGATATCCCCCAAAGACCAGTCTTCCTCTGTGGTTTCTTCACTATGAGGTCTTCTGCTGCCATCCTAGATCACAGAGGTTCTGTGTAATGTAGTAGATGGCTCCCCGAGGCACTCAGAGGTCTCAGAGACCAAACCACTCTTTCCCCCAATCATGCACTGAAGAAATGGCCACAGCCTCACCTCAGAGAATCAAGTCCTCAAGGGCAGAGACCACTAAGTTTTGTCTTCGAATCCTTGGGTAGCACAATGCTGGGCACGAGGGAGGCTTGACTGACTTATCACCCTTCTACCAAGTGTAGAGGAACCACCCCCTGCCCAATCACCCCTCACTAGACCTCCCTTCAAAGCCTGATCAGCCTGGTTCCACTGCACCAGCTTTGAGGGTCCAGGATCACTACCATGCTACCAAGAAATGTCAGGCAAGGGCTTGAGAGAAGGACATTTATGTGTCACAGAGTCACACAGAATCTGAGGGTCAGAAGGGACCTCAGACACCAACCCATATCTGAAGGGAATCCCCATTCTAACATCTCCAAAAGTGGGTGTCTAAGCTCCCTCCCAACTCCAGTGTTCTTGGTTCTCAGGGCTCCTCTAGATCTGACATTCTCTGTTCTAAGCTCCGTCCTAGTCCCAGCTTCTTTGGTGTCTGTTCTGCTCTTCCTATTACCCAGTTCAGACACTCTTCCTGCTCTAAGCTCTGACATTCTCTGACTCTCTGAGGGTTTGGGGCTCAGAGGCCATTGTGGGCATTTAGAAGGAAAGCAGAGTACTCTACAGAAAAGAGCCCTGGGATGGGCATCATGAGACCAAGGCTTCATTTCCAGCTCTGTCCCAAACATGTCCTGGGGCCTCCCTAAAATGAGGCTGGACTCTCAGCTCAAGGCTTTTCCTAGTCTTGAGTCCCGATACTCTTGCAGTGGGCTCTCATCACCTTGAGTGGTCCTGCCCACAGTCTCATGCCCATTTCACAGATTCAGGATCTGAGGGAGAGGGAGTAACTTGCCCAGGGCCACACAGGTCTCAAACCCACTCCTCCTGGTCATTTCTACATCATGTAGCAAGGAACCCAAAATCTTGGCGCTGAGAGGGACCTTAGAACACAGCATGTCAAGGCTGGCAGGAACCCAAATTCAGGGTCTATTTGGATACTTTGTGAATGAAGCTAAGCAGACCCAGAGGTGTTTGCCCAATGGGTAGCATTTAGGTGGCACTTCATGGACCACAAAGTGCTTTACGGATTCATCTCATTTGCCCTCATGCCAGCCCAGGAGGTGCTGAGTACTTTCTATTATACATATACAACTTATAACCACCTCCCCATCCCATTGCTCTCTCCCAACTATAACAGCTGGAAGAGGAAAACCAGAGGACTGACAATACATTTACTTCTTTCTTGATTTCTGCGGTTCAGGGCCCAGGTCCACATTGTTCCTTGGGACAGGTCATGGCTGCAAGGACAAGGCTCTCATTAAAAATCCTGCTTGTCATGGATAACCTATATCCGATTACTCACCATCTCAAGGACACAGGGAGGGAGGGAAAGAATTTGGAACTCAAAACTTTAAATAAAAATGTTAAAATTTTTTCAGCCACCCCAATACAACACCCGTCTCCCACACTCTTCTGGGGGAGAAGACACTGCACTCTGTCTCCAGCAAATTCAGCTCAGGACCCTCCCAGTACCAGACAGTTCATGACCTAAAGAGGACAGTGTGTCCAGGGAGGCTAATCCACACACTGGGGTGTCCAGTGGGTTAGGGGGTAATGCTCATGGATTGCTATTCTACCATATTTCCATAGAAAGGGGATAAAAGAGTGAGAGCCATATTTCTGTTTTATGTGGCCCAGACTCAGGCAGAGAGATCATGGTGGGCCAAGGCCTGGCCTCAGAGACCACACACAGCAGCGGTTCTTCTGGGGCCAGATAAGACACAAGACACAGGTCAAAGTCAGGAGGTTCCCTGGACACCACCCTCCTCTTGCTAGGAGCAAACACAGCTTCAATGTTGTATGAGGATGATAAGCGTGAAGCAAAGAAGACATTCCTGGAGAAGAAAGCCTTATGTTGGATTCCAGGTCCCCTCAACAGGAAGAGATCCATCCCACAGAGGCCTGTCACAGAACCGCCAGAACCCAGCCCAGAGTCTAACAAGAAGCCTCCGTGACAAGAGGGCCTCCAGCCACTGAAAGCTCCTGAAGCATCCCATCTGGCTTGGGGATAGCCCTGGCCTTTCAAAGGTCTTCCTGACATCAACCTCAATATGACCCATCCCCAAATTGGGGATCCTGTGAGGGGTCTGCCCTCGGGGGCCTAGCAGAACCAGGCTAACCCTGCCCTGCAATGACTATTAACTACCAGCTCCCCGCAAGCCTCCTTTTCTCCAAAACAATATCTTTCCACCAGTCAGATCCTCTATGGCCTGGACTTGAGCCTGTGGGCAATCCTCTGAATTCCCTCCATCTCCCTCATGGCCCTTTTAAACTACAGCCCCCAGAAGTGAGCACTGACCAAGAAAGACCACAGCAAGGCCATCCCTCCTTTGCTAGTGGAAGGTATTTCCCCCAGTGTAGCCCATGATTAAATCGGCCTCTTTAGCTGCCTCATCACACCTGGTCAGTTAATACCAAACTTTCAGACCACTCAGACCCCTAGATCCTTTTCAAACTAATAATCATGCCTTCCCATCCTGAACTGGTGAAGTCAGTTTCTTGAATCTATTTAATGTGAAAGGGAAGACCATATCAGAGGACTTCTGAGCTTTTCTGTGGCAGAGAGAAGTCATCTAATGAAGAATTGGTTCAGACCTCTGTCATATATATGCAAGTGATAATAAACCACATTTTCACCAGCACTTGAAGGTTTACAAAAGCTCCTAACATCTATTATCTCATTTGATTCTCACAACAGCCTTAGGAGAAAAGTGCTATTATCTCATTTTACAGATGAGGAAACTGAGGAAAAAAGAGTTTAAGTGACTTGTCCAAGGTCACACAGCTGGTAAGGGTCTGAGACTGAACTTAAAGTCAGGACATTTCCTGGCTCTACAGCTTGGACTCTTTCCATGGTACTCCTTTTTATCCCAGGACGTTTATAATAATGTGTTTTAAAATAAGATATTCTTCTTTTAAACAACACAGGCTGAAGGACATGGGGGATGAGTGAACATTGGTAAGGGGACTAGAGGGAAATAGGTGAAAATAACTTAGGGCATCCAAAGACTTAGCAGAGAGGAAGGGCAGTTGTGGGGGGAGGTCAGAGGGCCTCAATTGCCTCAGCTCCTCATGACCATTCGATCTAGAGTTGGAAGGGACTTTAAAGGCCACAGCCCAACTGCCTCATCTCCCAGATGAACTTCCTGAAGCCCAGAGCAGTGAGTACTGGAGCCCAGACACCAGCCCAGATACTCTCCCTCCAAATCCATCACACCTTCCACTGAGCCATTTCGCTTCTCAGTGATGCATGAGGAAATGGTGAGGGGCTTGAGCAGAGAATATCTGCTCGAGTTGGAGGTGGAGGGAGGTAAAAGCAGTAATGATGAGCAAGAGGACTAAGGGGCCTTAACAGGACTGGAGACTTGGACATCCAGAAACATTATTCAGTATGGTGCTGGACTAGACATCTGTGGTGTGCACAGAAGGATGACCTTCTTAGATGAGCTGGTCAGTTCAGTTCTAATCCATTGGATCAGTGCTTTTGGAGTGCCTACTATGTGCCAGGCTCTTTGCTGGGATCTGGGATCACAAAGCATCATCTTTGATTCTCCACTGGAGCTCAAGTCTAATTGATAACAAAGCTCCCTTCACTGATGCAGATTGCAGCTTCTCCACATTATTCCAACAACTTTCCCAGAAAAGGCACCCACTGCTCTGGGGGCCTCCTTCAAGGTCCAATGCTGCCTTTGGCCTGTCCATTTGTCCTCATTTCTCTGTTTGGGTATGCATGCCTAGAACAAAATTAGATAATCTTGGCCACTCAAAAATCCAAAGTCCATGCAAATGGTATCCTATCCCTTGCAGGAAGCCCAAGGAAGCTCACAGGTCAGAGTTGTCCTCCAGAATGCCCAAATCCCAGTACTCAAGTGAGGGAGGAACTGGTCTCTCTCCTTACCCTTAGGGAGCACAAGTGGGGAAGGGCCCTCCTGACTCTAACTAGTCATGTTCCAGACAAGCTCAGCCCAAGAAACCAACTGGGCATTTATAGGTAATGCATGACCTTTAGCAAGGGATCAGAGCCCATGTTCCACAGACAGAACCAGAGCTCAGGCTCAGTGCCGTGGGAAGTATTCCAGCCCACCCCAGCTGCCTAAGGAACTGCCCAAAGTACAGGGTGTATAGCATCACTCCCTCCTTCATAAACCGTCATTGGCTCCTTGTGGTCCACAGGACAAAATTCAAAACCTTTTTCCCGGCATTTAAGGCCTTCCCCATCTGATTCCATCCATACATGGGCACACATTTTCCAGCATTACTTCTCATTCAAAGCCAGGAATAGCTGAGTTTAAGTTCTTCCTCTGACACTTACTGACTATATGACCCCAGACAAATCTTTCTGTCCTAGACAACTCTTTAAGACCATAAGTTTTGGAGAAAGTGCCAACCTACACTGGTAAAAGCATTTTTCTCATCCAGGAATTCCCTAATGACATCCCAAGCCCAGTCCTCATCCCTTCCTTATACACCTTAACATACTCCACCCCTGGCTACCGCTGTCTTCTGCCCACCTCACCCCCATGAGCTGTGGACTCTACTAACGGCCCTCACTTTACAGATTTGACCAAGATCACCTAAGTCACCACTGTCAGACGCAGCATCTGAACCCAGGGCCTGTGACTCCAGAGCTTGCTCCAGACTGCTGGTCCAATTTATGAAACCCTGCATCTCGTCCCTTCCTGGCTCTCTTTGTGCCCAAGGCTCTCTGGGATGGTGGCTGGGCCTTGGGTTGGAACAAACCAGATCACACACCAGCCTTTGAGGCAGGGACGCCTCCAAAGACATGAACTGGTTCCCCTTCTTTGGAAGCTTTCAAGAGGAGGCTGAAGAACCTTTCTCATGGACGTTGTCAAGGGAATTCCTTCCCTGGCTGAGTTGGAGCCGACAGCTACTGAGGTCCCTTCTGCTCTCTGTGATTCTGTATTGTCTCCATTTTATAGCTGAGAAAATAAGGCTCATTAAAGAGTCCCTCACTTATCAGCACGCAGCTAGCGAGCATCATTAACCAAGGGCCCGGAACTCTGTCCACCTGCCCGGGCTGCTTTGGTGACCATCATTCAATTCTCACAGACTCAGTATCAGAGAAGGAAGAGTGAAGGCCTCGAGGGTGGGGGAATTGAGGGGAGGAGGAGGGGGGAATCTGCACAGCCTGGCAGAAGGACAATTTCCTGGGGAACCTCCTTTAGTGCCCTTACTGACAATGACAGCAATTCCCGGCCATCATCAAGGCTGACCCATCTCAAAGGAGAATGAACCCAGGTGGGCTTGGGGGCAAACAGAACCTTCCCCACGTGGAAAGGAGGAAAGCAGCTCAAAATAAAGACAGACCCAGTGCAGGGGACAACTTCGGTTCTTGTCAGGAAGGAGATTTAGTCTTTGTTCCTTGTGAGAAGAGCGCAGTGCAATCTGACTGCCCATGTGATGTGAGACAGTCACTCAGGCCTCCCTGCGGCTCAGTTTCTCATCAATCAAATAAACGCGGAGACCCTGATGTCCTCTGAGACATCTCACAGTTTGGATGCTCCTTTTCCAATGTGCTTCTCATCTCTGACCTTCTCTGCTCTGTGTTCTAAGGGCCCTCCCGAGCTCTGATATTCTGTGTTCTATGTTCTAAGGATGCTGGGCAGCCCCTTCCATTTTCTGCAATCCAGGCCTTAGAAAAGAAGCCAAGGTAGCTACAAATCACAGCCATTTTCTTTAGACCAATGTAAATATTCATTTAGAGGATGTCAAGCTGGAAAGGACCCTGGGGGACTGAGCCAAGCACTCATCTCACAGAGCATAACGCAGCCCCTCCTCAAGATTCCAGAAAACTTTCCTCTTCTTTCCACTGGCCCTGAGTTCATATCCTCATTTCTTCTCACCTGCACTATTGCAATAGCCTCCTAACCAGTGTCTCAGTCTCAAGTCTCACATCATTACCATGGGACTCCACTACTCAACTATCTCCAATGACTCCCTATTACTGCTAGGACCAAAAGCAACCTCCATGTTTAACTTTTAATTTTTCTAAGTTAACACACACATTTTCAACAGGTTTATTTTTTAAAGAGTAAGCAGATTTAGGGAAAGAAAAAAGATGGTGTCTAGAACTAAAAATAAGTCAAACAGAAGATGTTTGAATATCTGTTTTATAACCACAACACACCAGAACATGGGCTGGATACCATATACAAGAACAACACGACACAGGCTTAAAGACTGAACACTCCCTGACGAGGCTCAAGATTTCAGTCTCTAGTGTCCAGATGTAGTCTGCAATCCTTGTTATTTGGGTGGATCCAGGGGTGTGTCGATAAACATTTAATAAGCAGGTGTAGGGGGGGAAGGGAGATGCACACCTTTTACATTTTAATCGACTATATTCCCACTTTCTTCTCAAGATAACCAAACAACCAATGATTTCTTGATTTCTAGCATTTGCCATTCTAGCACCGAGAATCGAGCTGGTACAAACCAGCTCCAGCACACACACCCAGTTGGGGCACTGGCTAGGCAACTTGGACACCTGACTTGAATACTGAACAGGAGAATGGCAGCTTGGCCAGAGCAGCTGTAGACAAAGCACTTAGCTCCTTGGGCCACCTAACTGCCCAGGTCCTCCCAGCAAGACAATGCCAACTGGAAATAAAGTTCCTATCAAGTCCCTCCTTCATCTGCGTTATTCTCACCTTCTCTGCACTGTGCCTCTCCTGGGTCTGAGCAACAACCAAATAAACCTTCTTGTTCTCCATTTTCTGTCACTGGACCTTTGCACAGCTCATTCCCCTCTGCCTGGATTGCCCTCCCTCCTTGCCTCTGACTCATAGAGTCCCTCAGTCCCCTTAAGGCTCAGCTCACGCACGCACCATTGTCTGCATGAAATCCTTCCTAGTTTCCCAGTTTCTCATGCCCCTCCTGATGATTTTGCATTTAATTAATTACTCTGGGTGTATCGTTATTTATTCACTATATATTAAGGCCATTTTTATGTGCCTTTGCTCTCCTCTGATAAGAGGCAAGCTCCCCAAAAGCAGGGATGGGCATTCTCTGGATTTACAGCCTGGAGTCTAGCACCTGGCTGATTCCATGCCTCCCACTGCCTTACCCCTGATCCCTCCAGTCTCCCTGAGCCACTCTGTTCTATGAGACCATCACCCCATCCTAACCTGACTGTCTACCCTTGACACTGTGGGGAACCAATTCAACAAGGCACCCCTTGACCCTCCCCTTCTGTGCTGACCATCTGCCAGTCTTCCATCTTGGCTCACCCCCATATCTTCCAGCACTTCTGGATTTCCTCTAGCCTCTTACCTCTAACCTCTCCCCTCTCTGATTCATCTTCACACCACAGCCAAAATGAAATCTTTAAAGTACAAGACTGACCTCAGCACTTGCCTGCTCAAAAGGCTTCAATAGCTCCCTATCACCTCTAAGATAAAAATCCCCACTTGGTGTGTGATTATACACAGTCTGGTGCATCCTTCCTCTCCAGACTATTTTTTTACATTTGTACACTTTCTATTCTAGCTAAATAAAATTGCTGACTCTCCTTTGTCTGAACTCCAAAGGAAGGTTCATTCTTCCAGCTTTCACATGGGCAATCGCAGCTCTGTGGAGTGGACACACTTTCAGGCTCTGCCGTCCAGATTCCTTACCTGTCTTCAACACTCTAGTCATGGGCCCCCGCAGGTGACATCCACAGCCAAGTCTTCCTTCCAATTGTGGAATACTTCAGAACAAACCCTTGGGTCCTGATGGGCTGGCCTTCTCCTTGTTCCCCCTCCTTCAAAGCACATGTGCCCGTGACTCCTGTGGTCAGCACTCTTGCCATGTCCCCTTGGCCCCTTCACTGCCTGTGAAGGTTGGCCTTCCACATTGGACTCATTTCTAGACCATGTTAAGATCTGCCAAGGGCTTTACTAATATTATCTCATTTTATCCTCACAAAGACCCTGGGGGGAAGTGCTTTCATTATTTCCATTTTACCAATAAGAAAACTGAGGCCAATGGAGAAGTAACTTGCTCAATCACATGTGTCTCCTGTAAATAAATTTTGTACATGCATTGTCTTCCCCAACATCATATTCACTCCATGAGGCAGGGCCTGCTTCACATATGTGTGCCTGTGCTCACCCCCAGTGCTCAGCACATCAGTTAGCACTTATTACCAAGGCTTGTTCATTGACTGACGCCCCCAGGCGAACTGGAGCTCACCCTGAACACAGATCCTTTGGGGACTCTAGTCACTGCACTTTTGAGAACTGATGAGCTCAGAAAGTCATATTTTTAGAACAAGATGGAATTTTAGAAGCAATTGAGTCCAAACTTCTCAATTTACAAATAAAGACACTGAGGCTCTCAGAGGTCACATAAATTACCAGGCAACATAGTTAGTAAGCATCTGAAGCACAATTTGAACCTGGGTCTTCCCCAATTTCAAGTGTAGCACTACCCACTGGACCACCTGGCTGCCTTGTGTATCTAAAACTGAATTGAATTCTGAGGTTCCACCTGAAGCCATCAGATGGGCAGAGGGGACAAAAGAAGAAAATGACCATTGTTGGAGGGGCTGTGGGGAAACAGGCAAATTCATGCACTACTGGTGAAGCTACCAATTGATTCCTCCATTCTGCCATCCAATGGCACTATGTCAGCGAAGTCCGTCAGAACTGAAGGCATCCTTTGACCCTGAAACGCCACATACCAAAGTGATCAAAGAGGGAAAGGGCCTCAAAGATATCTCTAGCAGCTCTTTCTGCTGTGGAAGAACTGGAAACTGCGGGGGTGCCCACCAGCTGAGGCATGGCTGAACAAATTCTGCTAGGAGAAGGTAATGGATGATGAAAGAGACAGTCTTGGAGAAGTTTGGCAAGATCTGGATGCAGTGAAGTGAGCAGAACCAGGACGAGTTACACAATGAGAGCGTTGGGAAGAAAAGTCCCTTTGGAAGACTTCAGAACCCTGAGCAGCTCGAGGAGCAGCGGGTCCCTAGAGGACCAACGACTACACCGAGACTTGCTCCCCACCTCCCGTGAGGCTGGGAATGAACTCCAGGCATATAGACATGGCCAAGAAAGTGGGGCTGTGTTGTGCTTGACCAGGCTTATCAGGGATAAGCTTTCTTTTTTTCAATCAGAAAGGGAGTGGGAAGGGCACTAGAGGTAGTGTTATCCAAAAAAAAAGAAATGAGGTCACTGAAGTACTTTTTAACAGTTCAATGTTGAATGTATTTTATACTTAAAAAGAAAGGCAAACAGTAATAGACATTCTCAGATTAATGTACCCCCCCCCAAAAAAAAAAAAAAACGAATTGGATCTAAGTCTAGTAGAGTGGAAACCATGGCCTTGGAGACCCAGAACCCAAGCTCGAATTCCCCCCCGTGACACTTAGCGCTCCTGGGATCTAGCGCTCACTACCACTTTCCCATCTGTTTCCTGCACAGTAAAATGAGGCCATTGGACTAGACGTCGAGGTCCTTCCAGTCTCAGGTCTCCGGTATTACTGCGCCGCCCAAGACCACCGCCATCCGGCCTCTCCATGTCCCTTTCAGATCTGGGACTTCGCTGGGTGCCCAGGACCGGCTGGCGAGCACCTGAGGACCCCCGGGATCTCGCTGCTCAGCTTTCTGGGATCAGAGAAGGGGCGAGGTGAAGGACTCGCTTTGGCCCCGCCGCTGTCCAGAGGCTGGATTCGATTCCAGGTCTTCGTGGGCCCGGAGGGCACGCTTTGTCCACTCGAATGCTCACTGTTATGGGGGGGTTCTAAGGGTGCTGTCCTTTGTGCTCCACGAGTCCCTCCCCAACCCCTTCCCCCCCCCCATGGGTCATATCCCCTCTCTACGTCCCCTCCACCCCCAAGCCCAGGCTGCCTCTGCCCCGCATTCCCGCATCCAGCATCCATCCTCCGGCCCAGCGGACCACCCCGCGGGCGCTGCCCTCCGCAGTCAGCCGGGCCAGGGCGGAGGGGGCAGATCAAAGGGGTTCCTCTGCCCCAGTGTCTCCGGCCTGGACGAGGATGTGGCCATTAGAGGGAGGAAATGAGTGGGGGCTGAGCAGCCGGCCCGGCACAGTGGGGGCCCCGGCCCGCGAACAATGACTGGGCCTGCCCTCCGTGGGGCCTGGGATAGGGATGCCCGACCAGCCTCCCCCCACTCCCGGGGCCAGCCCCACCCCTCCCCCGCCCAACCCCCCCAGGGTCCCCGAGCCCGGCCCCTCCCCTGCCCAATCCCCCCTCTGGAGTCCTCCAGCTTGGCCCCTCCCCCACCCAGCCCCCCCAGATCCCCTAGCCCCGCCAGCCTCCCCCCGCCGGGGTCCCTCAGCCCGACCCTTCCCCCACCCAGCCCCGCCAGGGTCCCCCAGCCCCCCCTCCCCCGCTGGACCCCCCAGTTGCCGTTCCTTCTTTCCGAGCGGAGTTAATGTGGGATAGGGGAGACAATGCGCGTCCTGACCCGGCCCGGCGGCTTTGGAGCCGGATGCCGATGGGGTCACAGCGCCCTGACCCCCGGCCAGCCACATCAAAGGCTCGCCCGGCCCCGCGCCGGCCCCGCGGCTTCTCCCGTTAATTGCCAGAAAATTGCAGTTTGCGCGGAGGCCCCCTTTAGCAGTTACCTATTCAGGTGGGGGGAGGGCCAGAAGCCGAGGCCCTGCTCCCAGGGCTCCGACCGGACTGGTTTGGCTCCAGGGGGCTGAAACGGGCACCACTCGGGGAGGGGGCAAGGCTGCCCGCGAGTTACCCCAGGGAAACTGAGGCCCGAGAAGGCAGACCTCAGAGGACGCCTGTCAAGGGACTGGCAAGTTTAAAGTTGAAAGCCCTTTAGGGGCTCTATAAATGCTAGCTTGTTTTAGTAATAGTGTTACAGCTGTTAGCTGCCAGTGCCCTCCTGGCACCCTCTCCTCTTGCCGCTGACGTACCCGCTCACCTCTGTACTATCTCCCACCTCCACGTCTTTGATGCAGACGATCCCCAATGCCTAGAATGCTATCCCTCCTCACAGCTTCTTTGAAACCCTAGTTTCCTTCCGGGCTTGGCTCAGGTGTCAACTGCTGGAAGTGGCTTTTCCTGACCCCTCCCCCCAATCCCCCTTGCTTCTGCTTCCCCCTCACCCCATGGCCCCATTATTTTATATATACTTTATACTGACTCATTGGGGTCTGGATGGAGCCCTGTGAGGGCATCAGCAGTCTCCTTTGTGTCTGTTCACCACCAGTGTCTCGCAGGGCACAATGCCAGGCACATGGCAGCCACTTTAGAAATGCTTGCTCATGGTCACAGAGATAGTGACTGTCAGGGACAGGATCTGCCCCAAGTCTTCTCTGTCCAGCTCTGCCATTCTGAGTTCGAAGGCCCTCTCAGCCCCAAAGTCCTGCCTCCAGCTCCCAAGTCCCTCCCCACTTGAATTCTAGGTGCTCTTTCAGAATCCTTATGTCCCTTGGGACATCCACCACATTTGAAGACATCTCCAAAATCTGCCAGCCTGGGTTCTAGACTCTAAAGTGGTCCTCCCCTCTGATATTCTGGGTTACATCGTTTCAACTCCCTTCCAGACCTGGTACTCCATGTTCTCTATTCCAAGGCCCTTCCCAGCCCCCACAGTCTCTTCTCCTGTATAGAATCGCCTGTATTTTGTTATACATTTTGAAGGCCCCTTCCAGCTCTATCCTTCTGAGTTCTCTGTTCCAAGCACCTTCTGAGTTTTCAAGTTCTGACTTCTCTGTTCTCAAGCCCCTCCCTGCTCTGACATTTTCTGTCTTTCTCATGGTATGTGGCTTGTTCCTGCTCATGTCCTTCAAGGCTTCCATAGCTCCTTGCTGTAGGTATGGGCTCCTGTCAGGTGCCCAAACCTGGGGGCCCATCAAATGACCTTTCTCCGGCTGAGTCCCTTGGCACCCAAATACCTACTGCCCAGTTCTTCCAAGTGCCAATATTATCCACTACCCCTCTTGTTCTCAATCTTAGCACAACTAGCATTTGTTAAACACCTACTGTGGGCCAGACACTCTCTGCTTTTCCCTCACAGCAACCTGACTCAAAGGAAACTTCAAGAGCCTTTTATTTTACAGATGAGGAAACTGAGGCAAGGTCACACAGTCAGTGGCTCAAGGTAGGATCTGAACAAATTCTGCCACTCTAGAACCAGGCCTCTTCCTATGCTCCCTCTGGCTCTGCAGTTCCTGGGATCAGAGGATTCAGATGCAAAGGGACCTTCAAGGTCTACAGTCATTCTTCCCTCATCATCCTTACCTGCCACAGAACAGGAAAGGGAGATGCAGAGGTTGGGTCACTCGCCCAAGGTGACCCAGGGAATATATAACCCAAGGGCTCTGACTCCAAATCCAGCACTCTTTCCAGTAGAAGGAAACTGAGGCCCAGAACCTGGAAAGGAAGCTAGCATTTACAGTACCTGCCTCTCCCCTATCGTTGGCAAAGGTCTTTTGTTGCCCCCATAGGACTATTTGCTATTTATCATTGAAACATTGACTTTCTAATTTTCTTTGACTAATCCTTGGCCCATGAGGCATTTCATCCACTTCTAAGTGGAACATCCCTTGAGGTTAAGCCTTGTATCAGTCTCTAGACAGGCTCCTCAGTCCTCAACATCTCTGCCTCTAGGCAGCTACTCCAGTATGCTGATAACGGAAGGGGCAGCAGATCCAGGGTTTCAGAAATCTCACCCCAAAGAAGAAAAGAAAAAGTTAACCTGCTGAATTCCTAACACACACACACACACACACACACACTCACACAAACACACACACACACTCACACAAACACACACACACACTCACGCACTCCCACCTCAAGAATTCTTCGAGATCTCTGAAAGCATTTTTTGGTTGGAAATATCTGGAGCTCCTTCCCCCTGGCACTATGTCAGACCTCTGAGACCAAGGATGCATTGAAAGTCAGCTCCCGAAGGGATCATTTCTATGAAAATGCTATCCCAAGGGCCCCAGAAGCCTGGATTCTGGCCACCCTGAAGCTGGTTATTTCTGCTTCACCCAGAAGGCCCATAGCTGGTTCCGAGTTATGTGAACTCTAGCTTTGAACACATCCTGATGTCTCAATATTTTCACATTGCTTGGGGGGACAGGGGGAGGGGAGGCAGAGGAAGATACCAAAAATTCTCTTCCAAGATGCATTCCTGAGATTCACCTAGTCGTGTTCAAAACTGTATTCTGACAAAGGCACTTCCAGATGTTCTGAATATTTGGACCCTGAGTCAGAGGCCAGCCTATGGATCTATGAATAACCCACCCAGGGACCTGGCCATGCAAGGTCTCATCAACCAAAAGGACCTTCTTCAGGAGGAATTCTAATCTGCCATTAAAAAGGTCTTTGTCTTGGAATCTCTTGGATCCAACACAATGTTTCCCATTTAGTGCACACTTAAGAAATATTTTTGGACTGAACTGGACTGAATTAAATTGAACTCCATCCTCCGGAGCATACGGATCAAGGAACCTGATCAAGTGGCCGTCACTGGCCTACATCTCCTGGCCACACCTTCCCTTTTTTGTCTCTCTTTGCTTCCTCAATTCTGATCCGAGTGGTACATGCGGGACCTGGCACGTGTGAGTCAGGGCCCCAAATGAAGCAGACCCCAGCGAACCTCAACCAACCAGGCAGAAAATCCAAGACAAAAAGGAGGAGGAGTCTCTTTTACACTGTTTTTCCCCCTCAGCCAGTCTTTTCCCAACAAACAATGCCTCTTTGGGAACAGATTTCTCCTTCCTTCTGGGCACAGCCATGGGAAGCAATTCAGGCACAGATGAAGGGAGCCAGAAAAGCCTTGCTAAAGGTAAAGATGACTTGGTTAAAGGCTGAGGGGGCAGAGGGAGAATCCTCCGAGGTATGGGCTGGGCTGGCTGTGCCGCTCACCTCCCACCTGCCAGAGAAGGACAGACACACCTGCAGACACGACCGATGTGGTAACCGACTTGCTATTTGCTTATTTCTTACAGGGGTGTTTTTTTCTTTTTCTCTTTTCCCCAGGCAGGGAGAAGAGAAAAAATATTTATTAACTGAAAAAAGCATTTAATTTGGAAAAAGACATAATTGGCTAGTCTTATAAATACATCCAAATGAACTTTAAATTGAAAGAGAAGGGAGAAAGAAGCGGAAAATGAATATTGACCTTTCACTCCTCCCCCCTAACAAAATGACTAACTGTGATCCTGAGCAACTCACTCTGCCTCTGGCTACCTCAGTTTTCTCAACGGTTTGATGTCTTTGTCCAGTCATTTCAGTCCTGTCTCAATCTCCATGACCCCAATTGAGGTTTTCTTGGCAAAGATGCTGGAGCGGTTTGCCGTTTCCTTCTCCAGTTCCTTTTACAGATGAAGAAACTGAGGCAAACTGGGTTAAGTGACTTGCCCAGGGTCACACGGCTAGTAAATGTGTCAGGCCAGATTTGAACTCACAAAGATGTCTTCTTGACTCCAGGCCTAGCACTCTAGCAACTGAGCCACCTCAGTGGTAAAATGAGGATATTTACACGGAATAAATACTCTTTAATTTTGCTTGTAAAAGCTCACAAAGAACCGATCATCAATTTAAAAGCTCAGCACCTAACTATGTATCAGGTAATTTTTAAAATTAGAATAAAATGAAGTTGCAAACTTTTCACAGCTAAAGTCAGGAGGGAAAATCTTCACCAAAAAAGAGTGAGAAGATTTCACAACAGAGAAACCAGAGTGTTCCAATCAGTTGATAAACACTTATTGAGCCCTTCCTGAGTACCAGGCACCGTACTGAGCCCAGAAGATATGAAAAGAGACAAAAGACAATCCCCAGAGCTGAGGAGCTCACCATCTAAAGGAGGAGACAACATGGAAACAAACAGATTCGAAGCAAGCTGTATATGGGATAAATAGGGAATAATTAACAAGAGAGGGAAGGCACTGGAATGTAGAGGGCTGGGAGAGGTTTCCTGAAGAAGATGGAATTTCCACTGGGATTAGTGAGGATTAAAGGGGCCAGGGACCAGTAGGTAGAGATGAGGAGGGAGAGCATTCCAGGCATGGGGGACAGCCAGAGCCACGAGGTAGAGGGTCTTGTCTGTGTAACAGCTGGTGCCACTGGATCAAAGGTTTATGAACATGGGGTGGGGGGGCAGGGCGTGTTGTTAGGGTGTGAAGGGCTTTGGCCAGAAAGGGGATTCACACAGAATTTAAAGGGTTTCCACAAACAAAGCCAATGCAGCCAGAATTTAAAAATAAATCAGTCTGTTGGTTAGCAAGCAAAAAGAAAGATCTGAATCAAATATAAAGTGGTTGGTTGGTTGTCATCCTCTGTTCTCCAAGAGGACAAAAAAATGACATCGTTAGGTTAGGGTCAAGGGACAGTGTGTTCAACTGTGGCTGCTCAGACCAATACAAGCTCAGGCACAAATAGTTCATATGAACATTTGGAGTGAAGATGGCTCTAAATTTATGCATCTCCCATTTCCTTTGAGCTATTGCAGTTCTGCTTTGCTCATAGAACACAGCCCCTTCTCTGATGTAGGCACACCATGAGGTGCCGGTGTCTCCCAGGTCACAAAATCAGTTCCAGACTTCTTCAGAGAGACCTTGAGAGTATCCTTGTATCACTTCTGACCACTATGTGAACGCTCACCCTGTGTAAGTTCTCCATAAAATTGTCCTTTAGGCAAGTGTGTCTTTGGCATTCAAACAACGTGGCCAGCCCATCTGAGCTGCGGTCTACTGCAGTAGAGTCTGAATGCTTGGCAGTTTAGTTCAAGAACGGATCTCAGTATCTGCTACCTTATGCTGCCAGGTGATCTTCAGAATCTTCCTAAGACAGCTCAAATGGAAGCAATTCAGTTTCCTGGCATGGCACTGGTAGACTGTCCAGGTTTCACAGGCATGCAACAAAGAGGTCAGCACAGTGGCTCTGTGGACCTTCAGTTTGGTAGTCAGTCTATACCTCTTCTCTCCCAAACTTTTCTTGGGAGCCTCCCAAACACTGAGCTAGCTCTGGCAATGCATGTGCCAACCTCATTGTCAGTGTGTACATCCTTGGAAAGTACACTACCAAGGTAAATGAACTTATCCACAGCATTCAAAATTTCTCCATTTGCTGTAACTGGCGGTTCCATGTATGGATGGTGTGGTGCTAGCTGGTGGAAAACTTCTGTTTTCTTGGTGTCAGTCATCAGGACAAAATTAGCACAGGCAGAAGAGAATCTATCCATCCTCAGTGGCCCCTTGGCCTCAGAGGCTGCAGTGAGTGCACAGTCATTTACAAACAAGTTACACATCAACTTTCACTCCACTTTAGTCTTGGCTTGTAGCCTTTTCAAGTTAAATAATGTACCATCGGTTTTGTCCTTGTTGAAAACACCTGACAACTTTGCTGAAAACATCTTGCTAAAAAGCATAGGAGCAATCCCATAGCCCTGCTTCACACCACTGCGAACTGGAAAAGTACAAGAGCATCATCCACTATCCAGAACCCATGAAAGCATGCTGTCATGGAAATGGAATACAATACTGATGAACTTCTCAGATACAAGTTAGAGAGAAGGATGTAATTGTATATATACCAAGCTAGATACCAAAAAGAACAGTTCACAACGTAGAAATAAAAATAGCACTTGAGAATAAACAAAAACTTACGTGGCAAAATCCAAGAAAATCACCAAAAATAAAGCCTGTGACTTCCGAATTCTATACGCAAATGTCTAAAGCACGAGTAAGTTAAATTAGAGATCTGAATGCAAGGAAGCAACCTTGGCCTCAGGGGCTGTCTTTGAAATTTGATGGGGTGAAGGCTGTGATTGGAGTGCATCTCTAGATAATCAAACCTTATTCAAAAGAAACAGGATGGGTAAAAGAGGGAGCTGGATAGCAACATTAAGAAGATATAGTCTTGGAAGGAGATCCAGACAACGGGGGAGCAAAAATCATGGAGAAGGGCATTTGGGTAAAAACCAATGGAGACAGAAATAGAAATGATCTTCCATTTGGGGGATATGCTATAGACCACCTGCTCAGCAAGAGGAAACAGATGACGAATCTGGAACGCTGATCACAAGGCTGGCACAAAGACATGACGGAGCAGTCATAGGGGACTTCAATTATCCAGACATCTGCTGGAGCTCACCCTGGGCCAAACCCAGAGTAGCTAATGGCTTCTTGGCTTGCCTTCCTGATCTGTTCATCCTTTCAAAGATGGAGTAACCAACAAGCGGGAATTCTCTTCCAGATTTGGTCTCCACCAATACAGAGGAACGGATTGATGGGATCAAAATGACGGCAAGCTCCCAGGGAGATAACCACTCCATCTTAGAATTTGTGTTAGAGGAGAATATACCCTCTATTATGGAAGAGCAAATTCCTAATGATTCTGAGGAGGGAGAGGGGGGATTCCAAATTAAGTCAGCCTAGGAGAGAGTTCCTGAGTTCTCAGGAGACTGGAATTCTGAGGACAATAAGAAAGGAAGAGTTTTGCTAAAACAGAAAGAGGGAAGCCAAAGTGGATGCACAACACAGAAAGTTCATTGACCAACTTCGATTTTTTAAAAAAGAGATACATCTGGCAGAGATGGGAGATCCAGAGGTGGGGAATATGGCATCTATTTTCATATTTTTATGTGTTGATCAGTCTTGCTAAGCATTTTTCTTTTTCTTTTTTTCTTCAAAAATATTCAAAAATATCCCAGATGGCTCTCTTGGAGGGGAAGTTTAGATGATTAAAAAAAACAAAAAATATCAATAACAATGTATTTTTAAAAGAAATACACAACAGCAGATGAAAACCATGGAAGATGAATGCTAAAATTTGGCACAGAACCATGTCAGAAGAGCTAAAATTTAGAATGAACTGCAGCTGGTAAAGAAATCTAAGGATGGCTTAGGGGCAGAGCCTGGAGAAAAGGTTGGGGAAAGGAGGAAGATCCTTACTGAAGGTGGAGGGGACAATCATGACCAACTAGAGGAAAAAGAAAAGACTGCTCAATTCTTACCTTATTTCTGTTTACTCTGCAAATAAGAGAGATCTTTGGGCTAAAAAGGACAAAACAAAACAGCCATTAGGGAACTGATACCCAAAGATGCAGGGAGAGAGTAAGGGAGCATTAGCTTGTACCGGTAAACCATCTTGTAGCAGATGGGATAAATACCAGGTTAACTGGTATGACTTCGTGCTGCCCCATCCAGGTTGACAATCAATATTCCTGAGCCCATAACGAACTGCCAGACATGTCTGCTAAGACCTCTGAGTGATCACTGACAGATCCTGGAGAACGGGGGAGGTATGGCAGTATTGGAGAAGGGCAGGTGCTGTGCCAGTTTGCCGAAAGAGGGGGAGGGAACACCTACTATGTGCCAGGTACTGTGCTAAGCATATTTAAATATGATTTCATGTGATTCTCACAACAGCCCTGGGAGGGAGTTGCTATAATTATCCCACTTTGTTTTTCATCACTTGTTTTCAAAGAGGACTGATGACATCAACTGTGTCTTGACTTTCCTGAGAATTGGACTTATGTCAGGCAGAGCAAAGTTGCTGGCTTCACCCTCTCTTCCAGAGTCATCAAAGTCCAATGGCCGGACAAATGTCACAACTGGTGACATTTGGCTCAGGATGCAGTGGGTGACTTTCCGTGTCTGACTGAGCTCTGAGCACTCCACAGTGTCTGCATGGCCATTGGAACAAATTATTCTCATCCACTAATTCTACCAAGGGAAGTCTTCACATGCCTGGGGTAGATGCCCCTTAACTCACTGATGGGTTTCAGATTGACCAGTTAACCTGGTATTTATCCCATCTGCTACGAGATGGTTTACTGGTATAGACTAAAGAGCCTTTAAGAGGAAGAAATTTTTTCTACCACTGTAGACCAACATCCCCTCTAAAACTCAATCTCTTAGAAAATTGTGTACAGCACTAGCAACTGGAATGATTTACCCAGCATCATGCAGTCAGTGAGACTTGAACTCAGCTCTCTCTCTGCTGTGCCATATGAAAAAAAAAGAGGGGGATGGGGGAACAGAGAAAAGAGAGAATTAATTCAGCCAATTATAAGCCACACAACTTGACTTAGATTAGTGGGAAAATTCCAGATCCATTATTATTAAATGGATGGACGATGGGCATCTAGTAAAGGAAGCAGCCATCAGAACAGCGCAGAGCTGGGAGAAACCTCAAAGTCCAGCTCATCCAGTTCCCTCATCATTCAGAAAAGGAAAGTAAATTCTTAAGCCAAGTGAAGCTAAACAACCTGGCCAAGTCTCACAGGTAGTAAAATCAGAGGCAGGATTTGAACGAGAGCCTCTGATTGCAGTCAGTGCTCTTGGTCCAAGATTACTTGCCCTTTTGTCCTGGTTGGTCAGAGGCATCCCGTAGATAAAGTGTACCTAGATAAAGTCTCTCAAACTATTTTTATGGAAAAGATGGGATGATGGGGGACAATTCCACGGATTTGGAAGCAGATTCCTGAGTGACCAGTTTAGAGGTTCAGTGTCAACTGGGAAGTAGGCCTCCAAGATAGTGCCCCAGAAATCTGTGTTTGCCCCTATGCTGTTTTTGGTTTGTGAGGCAATCGGGGTTGGATTGACTTGCCTAGGGTCACACAGCTTCTAAGTGGCAAGTGTCTGAGGCTGGATTTGAACTCAGGTCCTCCTGATTCCATGGCCAGTGTGCCACCTAGCTGCCCCAACCCATATGCTGTTCAGCCTGGATGTCACACCTAACAAATGTGCAGGTGACAAAAGACCCAATAAAGACTTCGGCAGGCTAGAGCCCTGGGCCAAACCGAGTGAGATCAAACTTAACAGGCATAAATGTAAAGTCGTATATTTGGGCTCAGGGAGGTGATATTGTGATTACAAGATGGGGGAAGGGGGCATGGATAGACAGTAGTTCATCTGAAAATAACCCTGAGGGTTTAGCAAGTTTAATGTGAGCCAACAGTCAGACATGGTGGCCAAGGATGCTCAAGCAATCTCCATCTGCCTTCATGGAGGTAAAGTCCAAGGACCTAAGGGGCTGATGGCTCCTCTATCCTCAGCCCTACCCATACCCCCTCCAGAGGACTACAGTCAGTTCTAGAAAGGGTTAATAAGGTCACAAGTAGCTGTGGAGTCCCAGAGGAAGATGGTGCTTCCATTGAGGGAACAGGAGAGAAGTCTCAATACTCAAGGGGAGGGTGAGCATTGGCTTTACATATTTGAAGGGCTGTCATGGGGAGAGGAGATGAGGCTGGGGAAGGATAGTGCAATGGATAGTGCACCAGGGGCCTGGAGCCCGGAAGACATAGTTTCAAATCCAACCTCAGACACTTGCTAGCAGTGTGACCCTGGGGAAGTCCCCTCATCTCTGTCTACCTTGGCTTCTTCAACTGTAAAATGGAAACAATAGCCCTCACCTCCCAGGGTTGTAGTGAGAATCAAATGAGACACTATCTGTAAAGCACTCAGTAGAGAAGCTGGCACACAGTAGGACCTATATACATGTTAGCCATTATTACCATCACCTACCACACTATCCCAGAGTCTTTACTCAAAGACCTCCAATGACAGAGAGCTCAGTACTTTTTAAAGCCCTGACATACACTTGGATCACTCTGACTATTAAGAATTTTGACCTTATATATTCACATGCCTGTATCTGTCACCCGCATGTCATTCACATGTCTGTATCTGCCAGCCCTCAATAGCCAAGCAGAATTAACCTAATCCCTCCTCTTGGTTGACACTATTCAAATTTAAGATTTACCAAGTCTTTTCCTCATAATGACCCTGGGAGTAAGGAAGTACATGGGTTATTGAGCACTTTACAAAGGAGGAAACTGAGGTTCTGAAAAATTAAATGATTTGGTCACCATTAAGGGTAGCAGGTCCATGCTGAATGGGAACTAGTGGTGTTTATCTATAACCTGGAGAAGAGAAGACTTACAGGGGACACCAAGGCCAACATGAGGAGGAGGATTGGCTTTCTTCTGCTTGGCCCCATAGGGCAGAAGCTGGTTCGATGGAGGGAAGGTGCACCATCCAATCTGCCCCAGGTGGAAAGGACTGCCTTGGGAGATCCCAATTCTGCTACGTTCTAGCAGAGGCCGGATGAGCATGGATGAGGGGTATTCTAGACCAAACCAAGGGTTCTTCATTTCTCTGTGTTTGGAAACCTTCTGACAGCCTGGAAATGGAGATAGGCCACTCCTCTGAAACAACAAAATACATGGGATTACAAAGGAAACTAGTCATATTTAAATATAGTTATCAAATTGTATTTTGAAACACACTCAAAGATATTCAGTGTAAGAACTCTTGTTCTAGAAAATAAACTTACTTAGCACGGATTGGACCAGATACTCACCGAGGACCTTTGCAAGTCTAAGATACTGTGGGTGGATGGATGGATGGATGGATGGATGGACGGATTCACTAGGCTAGCCCACTATTCTCACAGATGACCTCTCCTTTCACCTCCTCATGCCCCAGAACAAGTACTACTCCTTCCTGCCTTCCTCTCTCTGCTCAAACTATTGCCCCCCCACCCCCAAATACTCTCCCCTCTTGCTCTGTCCCAGCCAATTCAAGGCCTATCTCCTGATCCGCACTCTTGGTAAATGCTTTTCTACCATCTCCGCCTCTCCTGAGTTTCTCCTTCTCAGAGATCTTAGTGCCTTCTCATTCATTTTGGACACAGACTAGATGGCTCTGAGCCCTCCCAAAAAGAACCATGGCTCTCCTAGGGCCTAGATTCTCAAAGCCAGGCCTAACTCTTCCTTCAGGGATGTTACCTTTCTAGCCTCTCTGGAAGCTCCTTAGAGCCAGGGACCCTGAATCCCCAGGCTCAAGGAATCTTAGGAGGGGAGGGACACATGTGACCTGGTAGGGACCCCACCTCCAACCTCCCCAGTAAGGAGCCATTCAGCCTCTGCCTGAAGACTCCACTGACAGGGAACTCACTCCCTTATTCTTTGACCCCCAACACCTTTTCAAAAGATGCCACTCTCTGAATTTGTTGATGATTTATGTGACTGAAAGGCAGCTGAACATTGTGAGTAGAAAGGTGGCCCCAAAGCCAGGAGAATGCTCACCTCGCTTCTGAAAGTGCTAGACGACTCTCTGAGAACAAATTGCTGAGAAAGTGCTATCCTGTACTGATAGGTGTTTCCTCACCTGGGAATCCCCTAAACCATGAGAGAGGCTTGAGGGGGCTGCACCAGGTCAGTGGGTACTTGAGCCTGAGCAGAGGGTCCACAATGAAGGACCCTGGAAAGGAGGCAGGGTGGTCAGTGAGTGAGGGCCACAGGGCCCTTCACAAAATGTCACAAGATCTGGAGAAGGGGATCCCGCACATTGGATGGACAACCTGTGGATGAGAACCGTGCAGGATGAGAAAACCCAGGAGAGTGGCTATCTACCCCAGTTGAGGGAGTATCCCCACAGATAAGATCCACTGACTTAGTAAAGAATCTCATGTTCCACATCCGTGCCTTTGCAATGGCTGTCCCTGGCACCTAGAATGCACTCCCTCTCTAACTCTTCTCCTAGAATTCCCAATTTCCATGCAAGACAAGGCTCAAGAACCACCCTTTCTCCAGGAAGCCTTTTCTGATCTGCTCTTTGAGCAGGCCCTGTCTCTGTCCAGCCCCTCCTCAGATCACTTTGTGTCATTACTTTCATTCTCGGTGCTTGTGTCTCCAAAGGTTGGCACACAGCAGTCCATTAATAATTGCTTTTGGACTGATAGGTCCCCTATGGTCACACAGCTCAAAAATGAACCCAGGTCCTCTGAGTCCAAGTTCCCAATCTTCCCAATGTAATCAATCAATAGACAAGCCTTTATTAAGCACCTATTGTGTACCAGGTGCTATGTTAGATTCAAAGGGGGGTGAGACAACATGGAAAAGATCATGCCAAGGTCATTTGGCACTGGAGGACACTGATGCCCGGGGAAGACGATGAGCCAGAGGCAGTCAGGACTTGAATCCAGCTCCCTGACCTTCCAGGTCAGCACTGTTTCCCAAGCACCCAGCCCCTTCCATCTCCTTGGGTCAGACCCCTGCTCCGTGGAACAGGAAGCCAAGGAGGAGAGAAGGAAGCTGGCCTGGCCCGTTGGGTGCCCTTGCCTGGCTGGGAGGTCAGGGCTCACCCCCTGCATTTTTTTCTCTGCGGACAGTTACCATTTTCCCGGAGGATGTCCCCATCAGTTGGGCTCCTTTCTTTGGGGCCTGCTCGCAGAGCTCCCTGCGGGTCGAGGGCCCTTTGAAACGTGCCCGCTGCCGGGCCGGGTGGAGCAGCTGAATGCCACCTCGAGCTAATTGGGCGTCTCCACAGAAACTGGCCTCTAATTCCTGGTTGCTAGCTTACATTCTTTCAGGCCCTGGCTCCCTGCCCAACACTCCCCCCTGTCTCACAAAGAAAAGAATGTCCTTTTTTTCTGCGGCTGCCTCTCTCCTCCTCCTCCCTCCTCCTCCTATCCAAGGCCTTTTTTTCTCCTTCTTTCCCTTCTTCAAATTTCAAAGCCCCCTCCTTGAATGACTATTCAGGGTGTGCAGAATAAGGCCTCTCCAGAGAACTGTGCTCCCGTCAAAGCCGGCCGCTTCTAAAGGCCGCGGAGGGCCGGCCTACCCACGGCGGGCCGGCCGGGCAGGCAGGCGGACATGGCACCGTGACCCGGCCATCTGTATGCAAATCTCCCCAGGCTGAGTAAACTGGCCGGCCCGCTGGCTGGGTGCTTAGCCATTACCCACACACATTGGGGTCTTTGTACAGCCACATTCTGCCTTGGTCGGAGAGAAGGCCCGCTGCCACCTGCACCCCGGAGGTGCCAGATGGCAGATCTTGGCCACAAGACGGCCCGTTGTCTGAGCAGGACCGAGCTCAGGCATACGCGGGCATCTCTAGCTAGCGGAGTGGGAGGAGGAGTTGGGGGCAGCAGCCGATCCCCCTCCACCCACCTATCTGTCCATCCATCCATCCATTCATTCATCAGATATTGACTGAGCACCTACTGCGTGCAAGGAGACCAGGAAATGATGCAAGACTTGAGACAAAAAGAGGAAACCTGAGGGGAGGGGGAGGGGGTGATACCTACACGGAAAGCAAAGGGTTCGGGCTGTGGAGGGCAAAGGGGAAGGAAACAGGGGCAATGCTTTGTGCATTAAAATGTTCCTTCCTGCACCGAGACTGGAGAGTTCAGCACAAGCTTGAAGAGAAAACGGGACGAGGGGGTCACTGAGTCTGGGCTGGGATCCTAGACTGGGGATCGGAAGGGACTTGGAGTCCAGGGATCCAACCCCATCACTTCCCAGATGAGGAAAACAGGGCAAGGAGAGAGAAAGTGACGTCGTCAGGTGCATCGTGAAGACTTGTAGACTGACTGGCCGACTGACACCTGTGACAGGTGAGGCCAGATCTTTGGACACGTCTTCATTCTGCTGAGGCAGAAATTCAGGCCCATCAAAGGGGCCATCCTACCATCCCAGTAGGGCACAGGCTTCCTCGGCGCCATCAGAGATGTCAGAGCAACCATTCTCGGGAAGGTTTTCCCAATGGGGGCGCCCATTCCCTCCCCTTGAGTCCTCTGCCACCCCCTTGACCCAAGGTCTCGTTCTCTAGCTTACTCCTGACCTCCAGCACAAGTCCCCAGGAGACGGCTCCTTTGGGGTGGGGACGGGCTCTTGGTAGCCTCCCAGAGGAAACAGGGTTTCACAGACCTTCCCGAGGAAGGCCAGAGGGAGGAGTGGGGGTGGAGGCTCTGTCCAGAGGATGGGATGGCCTGGAAGCAGAAACAAAAGGAGGGAAGGAAAATGATCCTATGACCTGGAGTGCCGGTGGCGGGGCGGGCAGATGCAGAGCAACAGAAAAGCAGAGCCTGGAAATCGGCTCTGAATAAACTTGGTTTCCTTGGGAGAGCCAAGAGGCTCAGCTCTGTTTCCCGGATCCACTCAGCCTGCCTTGGAAATGTGGGCGTGACCTGTCATCTTTCCAGGCTGCGATTTCTCCTTCTTTAAAATGGGAGGCAAAGAATCTGGTACCAACGACCTCCCTGAGGGGCACTGAGAAGTAGGCAAGATAATGGGTGTAGTCCTGGTAGTGGTGACTCCTCCCCCTCTTCCTCCTCCTTCTCCTCCTCATCCTCATCAACATTGCAGTTAGAGTTCAGCCCCCTGGCCCTCCATTCACCAGTCCTTCCATGCCGAGTATTCATTCTTCATGGGACACAACTCACTCACCTTTTCAGCTTGGCATATTTCCCCCTCTCACACATGGTACAATCCAGGCAAACTAGCCTTCTTGCCCTCCATCTCCCACCTCCTTGTCTTTGTACTGTCTGAGCATACCCCCAGAATGCCCTCCTTCCTACCTCAGCTTCTTTCCCTCAGAGCTTAGCTCAAGAGCCACTACAAGAAGCCGTTTCTGTCTGTCTCCCTTTTGGCTGGGGTAGCAGTTTGCATCCCAGAAAGTAAACTTTTGTTTTATATTTATATATATATACACACACACACACACACACACACACACACACACATATGTGTGTATGTATGTATACGTACATAATGTATATATGTATATATTATTTATATGTATATGTGTGTATTTACATATATCTAAAATCATGCTTTAAAGTTTGCAAAACACTTGGCAAATACTAACTCATTATATCCTTACAATAATGCTAATATTATGCCCATTTTACAAATAAAGAAACTGAGGCAAGCAGTGGTTAAGTGCCTTGCCCAGGGTCACAGAGTGAGAAAGTTTCTGAGGCAGGATTTGAAGACAAGTCTTCCTGAATCAGCAAGGTGGCACAGTGGATAGAACACAGACACTTACCAGCAAGTCATTGCACCCTGTTTGTCTTAGTTTCCTGATTTGTAAAATGAGCTAGTGAAGGAAATAGCAAATCACTCCAGCATCTCTGCCAAGAAAACCCCAAAAGGGGGCCAGGAAGAATCAGATACAACCGAGCAACAGCCGCCTGAGTCCAAGTCCAGAATTCTACCTGCTGCACCCCCTCGCTGTTCCTATGTAGATGTAACATTAATACGTATGGATGTAAGTGTACGATTATTTGCCCTAATAAAACATAATCTAGAGGCCATAAACCATTTTGTATCCCCAGCACTTAGTTAAAAATCAAATATACTGTAGGTACTTACTACTTGTTGAAGTTTGGTAAGTTGTCATGGCCAGGAAAGTCTTTTCATGAGGACTGACCTTTGGTGATGAACATCTCCGAGATTAGCGGGGCTGGTCCTCAAACAAGAATCCCCAAGTCTGCCTCTAGCTCAGACTGGAAGGCTTTCCAATCTGTCAAGCACTTCTGTCCTTCTGACCAAGACTTGGAGAAATGTGATTTACCTTCATGCCAGAAGAAGGGGTCATCCATGGACCAGGATAGCGCCCTACCCACAGGAAGCTCAGGGGCACCCAGACCTTCAAGAGGTGGAAGGAGGAAGAAGATGACAGGAAAGAGAAGAAGAGGAGGAGGAGAAGCTTGAGGCTAGGGGACCAGCCTTTCAGCCAAGATGGCGGCACATCTCTCTTGACTCCTAATGAGGCAGGATAGTTGAATTGGGGATGTCTAGGGGATGTCCAAGCAGAGATGGGCAACAGAAAGTTGGAGTGTTGGGGTGAAGAATAGGAAAGGGATGGAAGTAGGGATGGGGAAGGTCCTCTAAGACCTAGACCCAAATGACTGGGACGTAGGCCAATGCGCACTCAGTTCCTCAAGGTGAGACCCTTACAGTCCCAGGTGAACCAGCTCTCTTGATCATTCCAATAGGTTGTTGCTTCCCTCCCTCCATCCTCTGTGTCCCAGTCAAAGTGTGTCCCTCTCAGTCTCTATTCTCCCTCCTCCAGGTCTTTGCTCAGGCTGTTCCAGATGGTTAGAGCTTTCTCTGCTGCCCTTCACATGCCACCTCCCCTAAGAACCTTTTCATGATCCTGAATATGGCCAAGACCTTCCTCCTCTGGCCTCACAGAGACGTATGCTGGCCCCTTGACCATGTACATGTCCTGCTTCATTTTGTGTTATGGTTGTTTGTCCTGCCTCTGACACATATAGACTGTGTGAGCTCCCTCCTCCCTCTCCCATGCCTTCACACTTCCCTCTGTGCCCTATACTCTTGGATCCAGTGACCCGAACTCGTGGCTGCTCCTCGCTCCAGCCCCTCCATCTCTCTGTCCCAAGCATTCTCTCTGGCCATCCCCCAAGCGTGGAACAGTCTCCCTCTGCTCTGACCACCGAACTCCCAGTTCAAGGACCTCCATGACCCCCTCCCCTTTTTATCCTGCACAGAGCTTGTCAGGGGCACAGCAGACATTGGACCATGAGCTCCTCAAGGACCCACACCTTTACCTCTTTTTGTATCTGCGGTGCTCAGCCTATAGCAGTTGTTTCATCCATGCTTGCTAACCACAGACTCCACCTAGAATGTGGGTGACTCCTTAACATACACAAAGGCCAGGTTGGTGTGTCTCTTAGCTTTGTCCCTGCCCTAGGGCAAGCACAGGCTTCATACAGGGAGCTCTTAATGCTTGTGACTGATTCACTACTGTTAGCATAAGGTAGGGATGAGGGCTTATAGAGATTCAGAGCAGGAAGAAAGGACACCTGGGGAATCAGAGAAAAGCAGGAAAAAGTGTTCCAGGCAAGAGGAACATACAAAGGCTTGGAGGCAGGAACTGCCCCTCCCCAGAAGTTGCCAACGCAGTGTGTGAGTCCTTGTGTCAGACCAACGTTGTTGGAATTCTTCAGCTCTAGGCCAGATTTTGTGTCACTTAGGGTCTTTCCAACTGTGAAATTCAATGAATATTCTCAGAAAATGAATCAGTGATATGCTGGAGAGGGAGCAGATTGGTGGGCGTTCCTGAAAAATCTCAGGTGAGAAGAAATAAAGAATCCCAGAGTTCCAGAACTAGGAGGGACCCGGCCTAGGAGGAAGACCACCAGAACAAGACTGGTCCTTAGATGTTAGAAAAAACACCTCAATGAACATCATCCGACCTGTTGGTTTAAAGGCCAGAACAACGCTTGAACTGAATGAGACAAAATTCCAATAGGAATCAACATAAAGTCATACAATATGGTTCAAAAAATCAACCTCACAAATACAGGGTGGTTAGCACAGTCAGCTAACAGCTGTGCTGAAAAAAGATCTGGAGAGCTGAGTAGAACACAAACTCAATAAAGGCTCCTGTGGTCCAGGGCTGCATTGAGAGCAAAGGCTTCTAGGAATAAGAGTGACGGTTACCCCCTCGTGCTCTGGCGGCCATCCCCTACTTCCAGTTGGGACCGACAGTCTGCAGTAGTGGTGTCCACATCCTAAGACAGGAGGTCTGAGGAAAAGCAGGGCATGCCCCACTACCAGAATGCCCTTTGTTTAATTCCACAGGATTATTCAATGGGATCCCTCAGAGAAATCTGGTATGGAGAGTTACCCAAGGTTTTTAGCAAAGCTGAGGTCCCTCCCCTCTCGGAGCTGCTGCACGCCTGTGATGCTATAAGTAATCATGGGTAACCACAGTAAGAATGGTGTTTATAGAAGGTTTTAAGGTTTACAAAGCACTTTACAAACATTACCACCATCTGTCCTGGGCAGAGAGGTAGGTACTATTATCATCCCATCTTACAGATGAGGAAAGGAAGGCAGAGGTTAAGTGACTTGCCCAGAGTCACCCTGCTAGTAAATATCTGAGGCTGGACTTGAATTCAGGTCTTCCTGACTACAGAGCCGGGGTTCTTTGCGGCTTTTAAATGAGATCATTCAGGCAGGGTAGGCTCAGCAGGCCTAAGCCCAGATCTGTTCAGTGCTACCTAGTTAAGCCACCACCAGAAGCAGCTGCCTTCCTGGTCCACATCTCCCCACGCTCATTAAGGTAACAAGGAGGGAAGCGAGTGACACAATTGGTCATCACCCTCCAGCTGTGATGGACAAGACTCCGAGGCTGGAAGCTTTCTGAGGACAGGGGGTGTTGGGCACCTCCCATTCTTTCTTAACACGCTCAGGACTTTAACTTGAGTTGTAGCTCTGCATCTAGCCAGATGGATAAAGCTCTGGACATGGAGACGGAAAAGCAGAGTTCAGATCCAGCCTCCAGGCACTTCCTAGCTCTGTGACCTTGGGCAACTCACTAAACCTCTGCCTCATTCTCACACTCCCAGGGTGGTTTGGGAGAATCACATGAGATGCTTGTAGCACTTCATAAACTTTAAAGGATTATAGAAATGCTAGTTATTTGTTATCATGATATTCTCTCTGAGAATCTAGATTCTTAGTCTACTTTTCAATTAAATCAAGAAAAAAAAAATCATAGTCCGAACACGTCATGCAAAAACCACACTGGGTATCAAATTGCTGGCTGACAGGAAACAGAATCAAGGGTCCCACCAAGTTATCTGTTTCTATAAATATCTCACAACTTGATGAAGCTAAAAATATGGTGCTATTTGTCAATTAAAACTTTCTTTAGAGTCAGGAGCCAAGATCTTGATGCAGATTCAAGCACTGAATCTACTAAGATGAAATCCAGTAGAGACAAATGTAAAGTCTTGCACTTGAATATAAAAAGATCAACTTCAGAAGTACCAGATAAGGGCGGCACAGCTAAATAGCAGTTTTTCTGAAAAGAATCTGAGGGTTTGAGTGGACCACAAGCTCTCTATGAGTCATTCACAAAAACTAGTTCCATCTTGAGCTGTATTAAAAGGGTTTTCAGAGAAAAGAGAAGATGAATGGGCTACCTGGGGGACAGGGGAGTCACCCTCCCGGAAGGTTGGAGCAGAGGTTGGGATGCCCACTTGTCAGTGATGTTACTGGGGAATTCCTTCCTTGTGGACTGGGCCAGATGGCTACTGAGGGGCTGTCCACTCCCCCCAATTCAGTGATTCTGCCAAAGTAATGAATTCATTTTACTTTTTAGATACATACGCATGGTAATCTCTGTAGATAATTAGTCAGTTCTTGGCTGGTAATACGCTATATCCATTTCTGAATAAAATTTTAAAAATTAATTCCAAAATGTAAGAAATGATCTTAACATGATTTTCTCCATTAAAAATTCCTATTAACCTCAGAGATGAATCCTTCCATATTTCAGATGCTTCCAACTCCAGTTCAGTTTTAAAAGAAACAGAATTTTAAGTGATGGAGGGGGAGGAGAAGTCCAGGCGTGTGAATGCATCGCAGGATGGCCAGGTCAGCATGGCCGGACAGCAGACAGCAGGAAGGAAGGCTCCTCCTCCTCCGGGGTCTTCAAGCAGCCCCTCTGACTTTTGCTCTGACCTGGAAGGACTGAATGGCCATTCCATGCCCTTTGTCGAGGAAGAAAGTTATCCTTTGGATGCATTAGCCCCAACCCACCCAATGCCTCATTGATTCAGAAAAGATGCTGCTCCTGTTCAGGAAATGAGAGGCGGGAAAGGCAGCAGGCTAGGCAGGGTACCAGACTCCCCAAGGCAGAAGGAAGGACTCCACTCCCCAGAGGAAGACTTCCACCACTGGCCAGATAGTCTCTGGAGGACTGACCAAAGGATCGAGGCATGAGTGTCCCCAGATGAGGATGACCTGACATGAAAGGGCTGGGATTAAAATGACAGGGAAAGAGCCCAGGTCCAGGAAAGGATCAAAGCATCTGAAGTAGGGAAGGATTTGTCTTTGAGGTTAATGGGAATTTTTAATGGAGAAAGTCATGTTAAGATCATTTCTTACATTTTAGAATTAATCTTTTTAATTTTATTCAAAGATGTACAGTGGGCAATACGAGTAGGCTAGCACATAGCACCAACCAAAAACTGGCTAATGAAAGATCAGAGCTTCCATACCATTATCAGAGAGATGACTGGATGCAAAAGAAAGGGAGCTGGTCAGGCAGGAAGCATGAAGGCTAGCCAAACCAACACCCTGGGTTCCGATAACACCCAGGGCACGCCATGAGATGTAAAAGAAGGGCCAGAACCTGTTGGGTGGACATGCTGGGGAGGAATTATGGGAGTCTGCGGACAAAAGGCACCCAGGCTGAGAGGGCATGGGTGAGCTGCAATCTGCATCCCTGGAGAGACTACCCACCCTGGGAAGATTGTGATCTCAGATGGTGATCCATAGAGACGAGGGGTGGGGGAAGTGGTTAAATTTCAGGCAATTCCCACAGACAGAGACTTTTCATGATGAATGAAATTCTTCCTGAAGTTCAAATACTGATCAGTTTTGTTCTGCTGGGCAAATACCTTCTGAGCAAGTGCCTACTTGTATAAATGTGTATAAAACATTATGGTAAGCAAGGAGGGGTGAAGGGGAAGGGCTCAGCCCATCCTTGCCTACAGGGAGCTCACACTCTAGCCTCAGGATCAGGACGTCCCTGGGAAGGCTCCCCCTCCTCTCTGCCTCTCCAGCTTTCTGCAGGCTCCAGCTAAAAGCCTCCCTTCTACAGGAAGTCTTCCCCAATCCCCCTTAGGGTGAGGGCCTCCCCTCTGCTGATTATCTCCACCTCACCAAGTCTGGGGCCTGGTGGTACATCAGAGATGTTTTTGTCTCCCCAGTAGGCTGGAAGCTCCCCAAGGCTGGGACTGATATCTCCAGCACTTAGCACCATGGCTAGCACTGCCTGATGACTGGACAAGTCATTGCCATTCCCAAAGAGAACTAGCTAGGAGTAGGGTGTCAGGACAAACAGAGGTAAGCCCACAATTCAACCAGGAAAGAGCTTTGTAGCCAGCGAGGGTGAGGGGAGATTCCTGGAACAGAGAGCCCTCTGGAACAGAGAGCCCTTGGATTAGACCTTGACAGTGAGGCAGAGGGTCCAAAGCCTGGGGTCGACTGCCATCAGTGTGATCTGGAGAGAAGCTTCTGATCTCTCTCACACCCTCACACACCTGCCCCCTGAGTACCTGGAGAGCTCTTCTGCTAACTCACAGGGCTTTTAGGCATAATTCAGCAGTCTCTTCCAGGTATAATTTATGGTAATCACCTCTGAAAATGAAAGTCACATTAATGAGCTGGAGGAGGCAGTCACTCATTGGCATCCCCCTGTCTCTGGTCTCCAGGATCCGTGGGGCTCTCTAGGGCCCCGGTGGGAGTGATGGAGCCCGGGCCCTGCTCCTGCTAATTGCTTGGGTCAGCCTTCTGGCCTGGGAGCCCTGCTTGGAGTGAGGCCTGGGCTTGGTACCTAAGGATTGAATTCAAACCCCAGCTGTGGGACCTTGAACAGAGAGCTAGCCTTCTCTGGGTCCCAATCTCCCCATCTGTGCAATGGGAAGGAACAACCAGCTCTGTCCAACTAGCTTCATAGAATTGTCCCAAAGATGTGACAAAATAATGTGTGTTGTTGGATTCTCCTAGCACACTCTCTCAATGGGAACATTCATTGTTCATTCGGGAAATGAGGGAGGGAGAGGGAAAGGTGGCATTTCTATCAGTCATAGTATATTAAAAGAAACTCCCTTAAGTCAAGAAAAAGTCAAAAAGCATTGGGGGAACTGGGAGGGGGCTAGACTCAGCCCCCCTGAGGCTTCTCAGCTTGTTTTCTGCACCACTTCCCTCTTAAACGCTGGCCTGCCAGTGACACTGCTTCCTGACTGGGTGTGTGGCTTTTATAGATGCTGGGGGCTCCTGGTCCCAACTCACACTCGCAGGGGCAGGGGGAGCCTGGGTGGCTGCTGGTTCCACGTCTCCTTCAGGGCTCTCAGGGTCCCCTCGTAGGGCAGGGGCTTCTCCTGCTGTCACCTCGAGCCCCCATTCCAGTGTGTCCTCCCTAGGACCATTCACCAGTTAATATCTCTTCAGTGTTACTGATGAGCCCCACTATCAGCGAGCCAATTAAACTAGCTCATACAAAGGGATCTTTACTGAAAAGATAAAACAAGAAGAAAAGTTATCCACAATTCCCCTAACACCACAACACCATCTCACCCTACCTCCCTGGTCCAGAGAGAGTGGGTTCAAACTTGAGCTACAAAGATTTAGTTCCACTGAGTTCAGTTCTGAGCCAGGATGGCCACTGGACTGGGGGGAGATCCCTCCCTCAGATTGGCAGGTTCCAGGAGCTTGCTAACCAGGGCTTGGAAAACTCCAGTATGGACCCCGGCAGCCAGATCTCAAGACTGAGGCTGCCTCCCAAACTCCTTCACTTAGGATCAAAAAAGAAGGCACCCAGCAGAGACCAAGAGCCCTGTCACGCCCAGCAGGGGTGGGGAGAGGGGACCACTGGCATTAGCTCTCTCCCCATCCAGAGGCTGACAGTCACCCTTGCCTCTATCACAGCCAGGAAAGAGAGAGGTCATATTGTACACACTCAGGTATAATTCAGAAAAGACTTCTCATCACCACAAAGTGAAATGGCAGCAAACAGTCATCAGATAAGTCTCTGGGCAAGCCCTGAAGTGGACAGCCACTCATGCCCAGGGCAGGGTCCCCAAGGCTCTTCATGTGGTTGGGACTTCATGGACCACCCCCCATTACACTGGGAGTCACTTATCTGGGAATCTATGTGTCCCTCACAGCCAACGAAGCCCCTTGAGGACAGGTGTCACTGCATCTTTGTATTTGTGGCCTACACTGGGACTGACAGGTAAGCACATTAAATAGTGGTGAGCTGGTTGGATTGGGTGGTTGTGGTAAGATCCTCAAAGGAGGGCACCGCTTCTCATCTCCAGAAAATTCTGGGTGTTCCCAACACAGCCCAGTGCCTAGAACAGAGGGGGAGGTACATGAGATTCTGTGTCCCTATGTCACCTAGACTGTGGGTGCAGTGGGCAAGCATGGACCCAGCCTAACTCTCTCCGGCACAAAAGCTTCAACCCTCTGCTCTCAAGGTGCTCACAATGTCCCTGGGGAGGCAACGTGCTAACAGTTCTGTATTAACAGGAGAAGGAAGGAAGGAAGGAAGGAAGGAAGGAAGGAAGGAAGGAAGGAAGGAAGGAAGGAAGGAAGGAAGGAAGGAAGGAAGGGAGGGAGGGAGGGAGGGAGGGAGGGAGGGAGGGAGGAAGGAAGGAAGGAAGGAAGGAAGGAAGGAAGGAAGGAAGGAAGGAAGGAAGGAGGGAAGGAGGAAAGGAGGGAGGGAGGGAGGGAGGGAGGGAGGGAGGAGGAAGGAAGGAAGGAAGGAAGGAAGGAAGGAAGGAAGGAAGGAAGGAAGGAAGGAAGGAAGGAAGGAAGGAAGGAAGGAAGGAAGGAAGGAAGGAAGGAAGGAAGGAAGGAAAAAGAAACAAGGAGGACAGCCATCTGAAGTGCAGCCTGGCAGGCTGACAGCTCTGGGCCAGAACCCTGGAGGGGCTCTGAGAGCCGATGCGGAAGGAGCAGGGGGCCAGCTGGGATCTCCTGAGTGGACCAGGTCCGGAAGGACCCACCCTCCCCAGCCCAGACACACACAGACCCTCATGAGGCCAGCTGCCGCTCAGGGCATCTGTTGTACAGTTGACTGCCTCCACAAGAAGCTGATTGTGGGTCCAGTTGTGCTAAGACAGCTGCATGCCAGGCACGCGGGCTAAGAGCGGGGCAGGCCGGCAATGTCTGGCTCCAACCCAGCCCCTCTTTCTTGGGTTCGGTATTCTAATCAAACTGGTCTGCAGGGCATTCTCTACATTCAACATGCCATCTCCAACTTCCACACCTTTGCACTGGCAGTTCTGGAAGCCAAGCATTCCCCTCATCACCTCTGCCTCTGAAAAGCTTTGGCACCCTTCCAGCCTCAGGGTCCCTTGGGGGTGCCCCTGCTAGTGAGCTTAGCATCCCTCCGATAATCACCATGTAACTATCTATGGACATGCTGACTCCCCAGCAGAACTGAAGATCCTTGAGGCCAGTGCATGCTTTTGTTCTGGTTTGTCCGCTGAGTGTCGAGCGCAGTGCTGGATGAAAAGTATGGCCTTAATACATTTTAAATGAACGCATGAATAAATAAACCAGTGCCATCGAAGGTATTTGCAGGGCAGATAGCCTTCATCCCCAGCAGGGGGTCATCTCGCTGCTCTGCACCCCCTCCCCAAGGGGCCCAACCTTACGGGGCTTCTAAACACAAACCAATCCCATGTCTCCAGCACTTAACAGTTTACAAAACTGAAAAACAACTCCTAAGGTTCCACCTCACAGAAAAGAAAAGGTCAAATACTGGTTTCAGGAAAATGGGCACATTCATGACGGTTAGCAGAGCTGTGGGTAGAGTTCATATCCAGTCTCAGATAGGAACTAGCTATATGACTTGGGCATTTGCCTCAGTTTCCTCAATTGTAAAAGGGGGCAATAATAAAGCTACTTCCCAGGATGGCTGTGAGGCCAACCCCATTTCTGGACACATTCAGGGTGACATTCCAAGAGCCCCAGGAGGCAGAAGCCGTTGTCATGCCCATCTTGCAAAGGAGAACACTGAAGCTAAAAGAGAAGGGTCTTACCCAGAGTCACCAAGCTAAGAAGTGTCTTCGTCCTCGTTCTGTGGGTTTGCTGTGCAAACTCTCAAGTAGTAAATGGCATCTATTCTCACCGTTATCTATTATTGTTTCCGCCCACCCCCTCAAACTTCGTTCCACAGATGAAGAAAATAGGACTCAGAGAGAAATGTGGATTTGCCCAAGATCAGGCAGGGAGGGAACAAGAGAGCTGAGCCAACCCCCACCCCGCCCGAGGGCCAGGATGCTTCCCCCATCCCCCACGCACTTCTCTTGGGGGTGAGGGGCCCTCCCTCTGGCACGGTCAGACTCTGTCTCCTTGGCAGAGGGGATCAGCAGAGGTATTTGCAGAGGAGGGGTAAGAGTAGGAGGGGAAGGGGACCCTCCCCAGACTCCTGAAATCACCTCCCCTTCCACATAATCCCAGCCATGCTGTGAGACACCAATACTGTTCACAACGGAGGCCTCGGAGAATGTGGCTCAACCGGTCTTGGGAGCAGATTGAGTCTCGGCTCCCAACTAGGGCTCGGTGGTCCCCCAGCACCCCACGAGCTCTGGATGCCTGCAAGAAAGATTCCAATGGTGATGCTCCCTACGGAACTTAGGAGATATAAGACTTTAAGAAAAAGAAAAAAGGTAACCTCAGTGGATCCGCCAGCCTCCAAAACAGACGTCTCCCCCCAAGCCCACCCCATCTCCTGGCCTTTGTGCTCTCGAGAGAAGCCTTTGAAAGAGGCTGGCCTGCCCGAGACAGCCACTTTCTCAAGAGGTTTCACTTCAAGGTTCGGGGACTAGCATTTCTCACACAGGCAAGTGTGAGAGTGGTCACCCCGCTGGGCCTGCTTTCGCTCACACAATGACTGCCCAGTTTTCCAATTTTACACTCGACGTCGGCCCTTGGAGAAGGAGCAGCTGAAATATAGAGGCTGAGCTGTTAGAAACCACACGGTCAGACCCTCACACACAATCCAGGGGCCCCCTGGCCTTCACCATGAAAGCCAGGCCCTCTGTGGGGCCAGGAAAAGATCGGGAATGTGTGGGACCCTCACTGCTGCGGGAGGCAGCCCCTCTTGTCGATCACCCTCCAGCTGATAGCCAACCGATCAACAAGCATCTATTAAGCCCCTACTGTGTGTCAGCCTATGCTGGGGATACTAATGAAACTACAGATGAAGCAATCCTTACCACATATGGGGGGAAGGAAAAAGGAGGGGTGTTCTCTGGGAAATCACAGCAGTGTTAAGAGGAAGACCCAGGCACCCTAAACTAGAACCTTCTTCCCAATACCAGAGGAAGAGGTGGTTTGGGCACCATCTTCAGAGAAAAGGGCAGGAGATGACCTGGATCAAGGAGGGAAGGCTGCACCAGTAAGTGCAGACTCGGGTTGTCTGGGTTGGAGGGAAACCTCAGTTTTCTGCTCAGGAAAATGAGGGGACTAGGGGAAGACTATCTCTAATGCCCCTTTCAGAGGTAAATCAGTGCTCTGCAGACTCCAAGATCTCCCCTTGCCCAGGTTACATGGAGCCACTGGGACCTAGGCAGCCTCCATTAGCACCCAGAGCTGTGATCTGCGATGTGGACCGCCCCAGCCCAAAGTTCTAGGGGGATAGGCTGGCATGACTGGAGATCCCACCTTCAACTACTTCCTCAAGAGGAGGTACTGGGCATCAATGTGACCATGCCTCTAGAGGGTCAGTGATGAACAAATAAATCTCCCACCTGCAGACAGGGAGGTGACAGGTTTGGTGCAGAAGGAGATGGTTTGGTTTGGTTTGGTTTTTTTATATGGATGTTGTGGGCACTTCTTTGCTTGATTATGCATATTTACTAGAGGAGCTAGACGACTCAGTGGAAAAAAGTGCTGGACCTGGAATCAGGAAGCCCTAAGTTCAAATCTAGCCTCAGTTACTCACTAGCTGAATGGCCCTGGCCAAGTCACTTGACCTCTGCCTCCCTCATTTTCCTCCACTGTAAAGTAGGGATAAAGACAAAGCTTCCTTCCCAGGCTTGTTATGAAGCTAGAATGAGATAAAAAGGCTTTGCAGACATTCAAGGAATATTATTATTTCATTTGTGATTCAAGTTTTCTTTTTCTCTTTTCAACAGTAGGGGTAGAGTGGGAGAGGAATAAAGTCGATTTTTGTTAGTTTTTTAAAAGAGTGGTATTGGATCTAGAATTCCACCTGCCTACTATACACCAGACGTTATCAGTCTAGGAGTCTGAATATTGTTTGGTGTTTAGGATAAAGCTACTTTCCCTGATCACTCTGGGTAGGAAGTGATACCCAGGAGGGTAACAGCTTAATCTGGGCCAGCTCAACTCCCCTCCCACCAATAAAGATAATTATGGAAAGTGAACCCGAGTATTCCTCAAAGCAAGCAATATAGTAGAAGTTGGGGAAGTCAAACAAGGTTGTTGGGTGATAGAGTAACACAAGAGAAAAGGCTCTCGGTGACTCTGCGAGGAAGTCTCAGCTCAACCAAGGACGGAATAATCTCACCGGAGAACACCAAGCTTAGTAGTCACTGGGGATGCAATCCCTGGGGATCAAGGGAAGTGTTGCAGCGCTGGCTCTTCCCCAATGCCTGTGATTCTGAGGATCTACCATTGCTTTCTCGGTGTGTGTATGTGTGTGTCCATCTCTCTGTGAGTCTCTGTCTCTGTCTCTATCTCTGGGTGGGTCTCTCCTTCTTTGTCTCTCTTTCTCTGTATCTCTATCCCTGTTTCTCTCCCACTCCACCACCCCCGTAAGGAATAATGAATGTCGTAATACACGGAGAGAGAGATACAGACAGACAGAGAGACAGAGAGGCTCTGCTTCACAGGACAACCTGGGCGGGGGGGGGGGGGGGGTGGGTTAGAACACACACAAACTTCAGGCATTCTGCTTCTCCCCTTCTCTTTTCATAACTGCTTTCAGGTTAGACTTCCTGTCTGTGACTTCCCGATTCAGTCCTGCACTGTTTAGACTAGAAGCACCTGAGGGAGGACAGGCTGAGCTCTTGGGAAAAGAGGCTCTGACTCTGCAACTTAAGGAGAACAACAAGGAAAAATGTCTGGGAGAGCTTGGGGGCAGGAAGGTTTGCTCAGGGCTGCGCTGTCTCTGCCATGTAGGTGGCCAATCACTTTCTCAGTCTCTCAAGTCAGTCCTGGTGCTAGTTACTGGGGAAATCAAGTAAAACCTTTAGAGCTCGTGGCCCCTAAGAGCCTTTAGGTTGAGGCATACAATTCTAGTGTCCAGGCAGGCACTCTGTAAACAATTCTTTACCAAATAATACTGGATATAGATGTCAAGAGGACATAGAGAGAGATAGCCAAATCAGAAGGGAGAACCAGACATAGCACAAAGAATTCCAGAGCTTAGAACCTGGAAGAAACCTTGAAACAAAGAACTTGAGATGTTAGAGCCAGGAGGGACATTACAACAGAGAATGTCAGAACCAGTAAATTAGGGACAGAAGGATGTGGAGAATGTGATGGGGAGTTGGTGTGTGCCTAGACCATCTAAGATGGCAGACCACATGGAAGATGCTGGGGACCTTGTTTCTGGGAGGCTGGAGGACTGAGGCACTGCTCATGGGGTATCAGCCACTCAAGGATCAGGATTTTCCACTGTCTACACAGACAGAATTGGGGGTGTCTAAAATGGTCTGACCCATCACTGGCTGGTGCCTCACCACCCTGAAGGCCTCCTCCTTCTTCCTCTTGTCTCCACTTTGGTCATGGGGCCCAGGAGTAAGGGTCTGCCCTTTCCCTTTGTTCTCCTTCATTCAAAGTGCAGGATATGAGTCCCCAATGCAGCCTTGGAGCTTGAGCCACAAGGGCCTGGATGTCCAGAATTCCAGGCTGGGTGATATAGTCAGACCCAGTTCTAGGCTCTGAGGACCTCAGGTTCTAGGTAACCACTTTGGACCAGCATCCAGTGCACACTTAGTGAGACCAACGAACTTAGTGGGATCAGTAGAGTGTGGAATCTGAGCTAAGCTATAAGCCCAAACCTGCTCCTCTTGCAGAAAACCCACTGCCCAGGGGCTAGGAAAATGTATGTTCTTGCTATGGCTTTGAAGTAACAGATGATATCAAACTGGAGGAATATTAGACTACAGGACACAGAACATCAAAACTCTAAGAACATAGAATGCCACAGAACATAGAACATGGGATGTCAGCCCTAGAACAGGGAACATCTCAACTGGGAGAGGCCTTCGAATAGAGGACCCTACAACACCAAATATAAAATGTCAGAGCCAGGAGGAACCTTAAAACATGGAACATGGAACACTGGCATTGTAAAGGTTTCTGTCACTCAGCAGACCAAGGAAGACACTTCCTGGGGTCACTCAGTGAGCTAATGACAGCTTCACATGGCACAGTCCTGTCTCATTAGCACCAGAGTTCTGGGCTTCATGGGATTTGCTTTAGATGTTTGAACTCCCTCCTCAAGAGAAAAATGAATCCTCTGAGGAACGTGAAATTCTGGGCACTGGCCAGGAAGGGAGGGAGAGGGGCTTGGGGCCTCCCCACACCTAGGCATAATGCCCCCACTTCTTGGGGGAGCAAGAAAAATCCCCAACCTGCGGTGTATTTTGGTGGGATGTGGAGTCACACCTAGATGTGGGGAACAACCCTGCAAGAGAAACCGCCCCAGAGCACTATTCTCAACCTATCCTGATGAAACTAAGCTAGTCATATCTCTCCACTCAGCTGTCTGTCTGTCTATCTTCCAGGTTTTGAAATTGGGAATCGATTCAGTCTGGGGCAAAAGGCACTGGGGGAAGAGGACTAAGCCAGAATTAAACAGAAGAGAGGTCGGCAGGGGCAGGGAGATCGATAATAACCCAATTGGAAGGGCAGCATCTGAGCAGACCCTCAGAAAGCCCAGAACCCTTCACAATGACAGCTCCCACCCAAGAGGAATAAAAGCCTCCCCCTGCAGCCCTTGGCCATGGGCCAGAGGCTTTGGGGTCTACAAAACACCTGGGTGGGCAAGGAAAGCCCCTGCGCTCAAGGGACTCCCAGACTAGTGGAGGGGGCATGACAAACTACGATGGCACCCCAGGCCCTCCCCCGAGGAGGAGAGTCATAGGTAAATGCCTTCGATTAAGGATTGTACAAAACAGACTCAAGATGGTTAGGTGTTGTGGAGGAGCAATCAGAGAGGGTCTCTTGGAGGAGATGGGCTTGGGCTGAGGCTATAAAGCATTTTACAGGCATTATCACCTCTCCTACCACCCTGAGAAACATGTATATTCCCATTTTCCAGAAGAGCCAGAGACACTTAGGTGTGTCTGAGGCTGGATTGGAGCTCAAACCTTCCTGCCTCCAGGCCCAGCACTCTATCCATGTAACAGAGGCAAGTCGTGAACCCAGACCTCACTAGCTCTAAAGGTAATTTGGAAGCAGGCTGTGAAGGGTTCGCTCTACCTATGTGATGGGACTTGCTTGGGAAGCCCAGCCAGGAGCTCTCCAAAGGTCCAGGGGTCTCCTCTTCCTAAAGCTGGACAGGGGCATGAGATCAGCCTGGGATCTCATGGAATGCAACCCTCACATTTGACAGAGAATGAAAGGAGGCAACTTGTCCAATGTCACATAGCCAGTAAGAGGAAGGACAAGTGGGGATGAGATGTGCCAAGCTTTGTCCTTGCTACCAATCTCAGGTGGAGAATCCAAGCACTGTAAAACACAGTTTACTTACTTGGTCCCTCCACTGTTGAAAGTTGGGAATCATCTAGGGTGAGCTTACTGGACTTGGAGGGAGGAACCCTAATGTTGAAGTGGAGAACATCCTCACTAACCACTGCCCTATATCTCTCCTCTCCCTGACTAAAATCTGCAAAATCCAACTGTGCTGGGGGACTCAACTTCCTCTCCTCTCACCATCTTCCAGACCACATTGCAGCCTCACTTCCAATGTCTTTAACTGAAATTACTCTTTAGAAAGTTACTCATGTTCTTCTAAATTGCCAAATCCAATGGTCTTTCCTCAATCGTCACTCTCCTTGACTGCTCTGAAGCCTGTGACACTATTGGTCACTCCTTGGTGCTCTCTTCTGGCTAGGTTTTCAGGACCCTCCCTTTCCCATTCTCCTCCTTCCTCTCAGACCCATCCTTCTCTGCCTCCTTTGCTGGATCCTCCCCAGATCACATCCTCTACACACAGGTGTCCCCCATGACTCTGACCTGGGTCTTCTCCACCTACACAGCTTCCCTTGGTGAGCTCATAAACTCCCATGGATTAGATCATCATTCTACTGATAGTTCTCCAAACCATATAGCCAGTCTTAACATTCCTCCAGAGTTCAGTCTGCCATCCTTACTTATTGCTTGTGGACATCTTAACCTAAATATCTCATAGGTATCTCAAACTCAGCATGTCCAAAATGGAACTCATGATCCTTTCCAAAAACCTTTGTTCTTCTCAACTTACTTATTACTGCCAAGGCACCATCCTTTCAGTCACCCTGGCTGGCAATCTAGGAGTCATCCTTAATGATTTATACTCATCCCAAATGTATAATCCATTGTCAAAGGTTGTCATCTCTACCTTCACAACATCTCTCTTGCATATCTCCTTCCCTCCATCCACAGAGTCACCCACACTAGTTCAGGACCTCACTCAGACAGGACAATTGCAATAGATTTCTAATTATATATCTGCCTCAATTCTCTCCCCATTCCCTGTGTATTCCACTCAGTTGCCAAAGGCCTCAAAGAAAAATGTAGCTAGGACACAAGTCCAGCAAGAATTTCCAGAAAAGTTATAGCAAGCGTGAAAAGGCACTAAGAAATTATTTTAAAATCCATTGAAAGGAGTAGAGGAACAAAAGGGAAAAGAGGTAAGAGCTAGCCAAGAAAGAAAGAAAAAGAGAATTAGCTTTTTCAGGAGGTACAAAAGTTCACTGAATAAAATAATCCTTGAAAATTAGAATTCACCTAATGGAAGCTAACAACTACATGATACATCACAAAACAATAAAACAAAGTCAATAGATTGAAAAATAAAAGAAAATATGAAATACCTCATAGGAAAAACTGACCTGGAAAACAGATTGAGGAGAGATCATTTAAGGGTCACTGAACTTCTTGAAAGCTATGAACCAAAAAAGAGCCTAGATATTGTATTGTAAGAAATCATCAACAAAAGGTGTCCAAATATCTTAGAACCAGAAGGCAAAAGTAGAAACCTGAAAAAAAAAACCCAACATGAAAACTCCCAGGAATATCATAGTCAAATAGGAAAAGCATAATGCAAGCAGCCAGAGAGAAAGAATTCAAGTACTGAGGAGCCGTAATAGGAATCACACAAGATTTGGCAAACACCACCTAAAGAAGCAGAGAGGCTGGAATAGAATATTGTAGAAGACAAAAGACATAGACCTACATCCAAGAAAAATCTACCCAGCAAAACTGAGTGTAACATGACAGGGGAAGAAATGAATCTTTAACTAAATAAAGGACTCCCAGCATTCCTGATGGAAAGACCAGAGCTGAGGAGAAGATTGACAATGATGAGTCAAGAGGAATGAACAGGTAAACATGAGTGAGAAATCGTAAGAACTAAACAAGGTTGAACCATTTATATTCCTATATGGGAGATGTAGCTGCTCAGAGCTTTATCATCACCAGGGCAAGAAAGAAAATCAAACCGGGCAGAGGGCCTGGGTGTACTTCTGTTGTGTTTGGATGATCTCCAAAGAAGAGTGGAACGGGTGGGGAAGAGGAGAGCACTAGGGGAGGGAGAGGAAGAGTGGGGGAAATTATCACTTTGGAACTTCCTAACAACTGTCTCTCTTGACAATTTCATCAATAAAAGGGATTTTCATCCCTTTGCTGAGGACTCCCCAATGTCTCTCTCCATCCCAAGTCTCTGTCCTGAGCTCCAGTCCTGAATCACCAAACTCCCTCTGGACATCTGCCATGAATGTCCCAGACTGGACATTTCCACAACAGACTCACTCTCCTTACTGCTAAACCTGTCTCTCCTCCAAACAAGTCTTTGCTCTGTTGAGGATACCATTGTCCTTCCCAACACCCAGGCTCCTCTTTTCATAAGGACCTCCGAGGTCACCAATCCATCACCTTGGTTTTGCAATCAGGAAACAGAGGAGAGACATGAAGCCCTTTGCCTGAGGTAACCCAAGCACTAAAGGCCAGAGCTAGTCCAGGACCCCAGATTCTGACTCCCAGCTGGGGGGGTGTCTTCTCCACTGGAGCAGAGCACGCTTCCAGAAGGTTTATACACTTCAGGACCCTCATTGGCCACTTCCCTCTCCTTCACTGCCCCCAAAAGTCATGTAGGCTAAATCTTGTCTTAGAACATCTCCACCCCCTCCACTCACAAAGTCCCTGACCCATCCAAGACTGTGCCCCCAGGGATCTCCTGTCTACATACAACCCATGCTCCATGACAGAGTGATATTCCCAAAATGCACACCTGGCCAGTGACCATTCCAGCCTGCATTCCTGCCATTGGCTGCAATAAGAATTCTTTTGGGGTATGTGCAGCTTGGCTGCCTCAGCACCTGTCAGCTCCCCCATTATACTGTGACCAGTCACTTCTCCACTCAAGAAGCTCCTCTAACTCCCTTCTGCTTTTTCAGGTTTATTGTACATCACTCCCTAACACACAAGTGTATGGCTTACTTACTGGGCTCAGTTCCTACCCCTCTGCCTTTGCTCTGACTTTCCCATGAGGCCTTTCCCAGGCCCCCAGTTGCTCTATCCTCCTTGTCCCTGCCTTCAAAATCGATGTGTATTTCCACTCTTGGTGTGTATGTGTTGTTTCCTTCCCTGCCGCAATAAAATTTAAACTCCTTGGGGGAAAGAACTGTTTTGTTTTTGTCATTTTATCCTCAGAATGGAGTAGAGTGCCTGGCACATAGTAGATAGGAAGGAAGGAAGGAAGGAAGGAAGGAAGGAAGGAAGGAAGGAAGGAAGGAAGGAAGGAAGGGAGGGAGGCTGGCTTTGTCCCGTCCAGGCTCGCTCCCACGAGCAGAGCTGGCCCCTCTCTCCCCGCCCCAGGCTCCCTGCGCAGGCTTCCCCAGCAGGCTGCAGACGGGCTGGCTCGGCGCCTGGGCATCGCCTGGGCCTGACATATTTTGGGCAGAGGCGTGGGGGAGAGGGAGCCATGTGGCTGATGTTAGTAAACAGTCTCTCGCCCAGGCTGGCGGCCACCACGGGCAGGCAGCAGGAGGGTGATTAGCTGGCAGATCACACTGGACGGATGGGGCTGCCGGGCGGAGACAAGAGACAGGCCAGAAGCGAGCAGCTGCTCCGGTTGCCATGGAGACGGGAAGCCGAACAATGAGACTCCAATCCAGCATGTCAGGCGCTGGTGAAAGGCGCCCACCACACCCAGCCCCCACCCCCTTGCCCCGGACACCAGCCTGGACCTCCCAGGCCTGCCCAGGGAGGGGCGAGGAGCCAGCCAACCGCGGGAGGGGCGAGGGGGCTGGGGCTGGGGGGTGGAGAACCCTGCCCCGTTACTCAATAACTGGCCAGTGGGTTGTCTGGGATTAACCCTGGAAGGTGCCTTAGCCATCGTAGCCCATCTCTCCCTCTTCCCATTTTACAGATGAGGGAGTTTAGGCATCCCCAGGAGCACGGCTTTGTCGCAAGAGAAGCCACAGGACGTGGGGAGGATGGGGAATAAGACCCGGCTTCTAGTCTGGCTTTCCCCGACGATCCCTGAGACCACAGTCACGCTGGTCTAAACGCTAGCATTCTGTGCCTCCCTAGAGCCCGAGGCCGGAACTCGAAGCCAGGCGCAGCCCCCAGCACGGGGCTCTCTCCATCACCACCTTGAAGATTCCCTTTGCTTTATGTCCGCAGAACAGGGAACAGAGAGCAGCCGAAATGGGTGCCTTCTTCTCATACCCCAAAAAAGAAACTGGACGACCCTCGGAACAAAGAGGGTCAGCTCTGGGAAAGACCTTGGAACCGGGAACAAACAGGGTTGGGTCCCTGGGAAAGCAAGAACCATGTCTTATCTGAAGAACTCCAGGGAGGAGAAGCCACCCCCTCCCAAGGCAGCCCAGCCCACCTTCGGACGACTCCAGAACCTTTACTCTTTGAATCTCTCAGTGTCCGGATTCTGGAGCCAAGCCAGAGTAAGTGGGAATTCTCTTAGCCTTCAAATCCTGGAAGACTGCCGCCATGCTCAACTGTCATTTTCTATAAACATCAGTTATTATTATTATTTCTATTTCCCCTTGTGTCCTTTTGTCAGTCTAAACACTTCTCATACCTCCAACAGATCCTCTGTAAAGGTTGTTATTTTTTTTTTAATTTAATTGTCCTTAATTAACAAAAATTCACCTTCTCTCACCCTATCGGAAAAGAAAAATAAAAACCATATAACAAAAATTCATAAGCAAAACAGATGCCCACATGGATGGCATCCACAAAATACATCTCACCTGAATTCTGAGCTCTTCCTCCATCTATCATCTGCCAACCATCAGGCAACTTCTTTCATCATTGGTCCTTTGGAATCCCCACTCCTTTGTGCATTGATCCGAGGTTTCCAATCTTTCAAAGTGGTTTGTTTTCACATCATATGTTCTGGTTCTTCTCCCTTCATTCTGAATCAGTATGCATAAATCTTTCCTGGTTTCTCTTAAACTGTCCTCCTCAACCTTTCTTGACAGCCCAATACCATCCCATCCCATCCCATCTCATGCCCATAACACAATTTGTTCGGCTATTCCCCAAGCGATGGATACCTCCTTTGTTTCAGGTGTTTGCCACCACAGAAAGGGGGGCTGTGAGCACATTTGTACAGCTGGCTCCTCTGATCTCCTTGGGGTAAAAGCCTAGCAGTTCACAGCTCCACCATCATGCATTATCGTACATTAATATGCCTTTTTTCCTACAGCCCCTCCAATGTTTTTAATTTTCCTCTTGGGTCAGCTTCCTCATGCTAGGAGGTGTGCGATCAAACATAAGAGTTGCTTTCATTTGTTCATGATTTATAGCATTCTTTCATGTAGCTTTGACAGTTTAGATTTCTTCTTCTGAAAATTACCTGTTTATAGCTTTTGACCATTTTTCAACTTAAGAATATAAGGTTTGTTTCATTCTTGTCTCCTCAATTCCAAGTCTACTTCATGGCATAAAGTTGGTGTCGGATGAATCCTTGTTGATTATTTGATATGGTTGGAACTCAAGACCCTTCAACACCCTGGTTGCCCTCGTCTGGTCTCTCTCCAACTTATCAATGCCTTACCTAAACCTTGGTGCCCAAACTGAACATGGTTCTCCATAGAGTGGTTCTTGGTGCCCAAACTGAACATGGTACTCCATGGAGTGGTCCTTGGTGCCCAAACTGAACATGGTACTCCATGGATGTGGTCCAATGAGGACAGAGAACAGTGGAACAATCACTTCCCTCTGACTGGCAGCTTGCTCTCTCTTATTGTTGCCCAAGGGGGCATCAGTCTTCTTGGCTGCCCTTCACCAATGACTAACATTGTGCTGCCCTTCAAACCTGGCTGCAGCATTTGGTTCTTTCAATTCAATTCAGCAAACCATAAATGCAGCTTCTTATCATGTACACTGAAGGTACAAAGATGACATATGCCACAGTCTTGGTTTCAAGTAACAGACAAGTGGTAGGGACACACACACTCACACACGCACACCAGAATAAGGAAAAAAAATAGCATGGGATGAGAGAAGCAAGGTGCTCTAGGAAAATCTGAGAAGAAAGAGAAATGATTGTCTATGAAGGAATCAAGGAGGGCTTCTGGGGGAGGTGGGTTGAGCCTTGAAGGCAAAGACTTTGACTGGTGAAGCTGGGGCTGCAGGTGAGAGCCATGGCCAACAGGGATGTCCCCAGGTAGCAGAGGGAAATCCTCAGAATCGTTAACAGTGTAAAATACATGAAATGGAGAGAGAAGGTGGGATGGGAAGTTACATCCAGAGGCTGTGGACAGGCTTCAAATGTCCCCCAAGGAGAAGTCTCCAGTAAACAAGGGGGCCCTGAAAGATTCTGAGTCAAGAGTGACCTACACCTCAGGAAGCTTCACCTCCTCCCTCTCTGTTCCTGTCAAACTGACCAGACAAGCTTGCTTGGCCCCATTCTCACCCCTTCTGTGACATCTACCCCAGGGATGGGGGTCTGCAGGAGGTCCTAACTTCCTTTTTTGCTCACACTTCCTATTCTTAGTGTACTACATGGACTCACCACTTAAAGGAACTCAGCTTATGCGTCTTTCTGTAAAGGAAGGCGTCCAATGAACATGAATATTTGCTCTCTAATTTAGCTAATTCCTACGTTGAGACTTACATAGATAAGTCTTTTTCCCCTTAAATGAGAACCCCCTCAAAATTAGAAGGGACCACCTATTATTATATTAGAAGGGACTACCTTCTTTCACATGTAAAGCACTCTAGGAAGACCTGACTTCAAATTTAGCCTCAGACACTTACCAGCTGTGTGACCCTGGAAACGTCATTTAACCCTGTTTGCCTCAGTTTCTTCATCTGTAAAATGGGAATAATAAGAGCACCTATTTCCCAGAGTAGGTATGAGGATAAATGAGATAATATTTGTAAAGTACTTAGCACAACACCTGGCACACAATAGATACCTAATAAATGTTTCTCCTGCTTACAGTATGAACACTAGCTACTAGTATTATTTAAATAAGCTGACATTTTCAATAATCCACCACTTCCTTTGTTTGGGGTTTTCATCCACCAAGGCAAATATCAATTTCCCTTGCCTCCCTATTGTGATAAATCATTTCTTTCAGTATATATGCTGAGCTCCCTGAGGGCAGAGCCCTTACTTTACCTGAGCTTTGTATCTCCTCCAGCAGAGAGGAACACAGTAGATAACTTAAGGAATGGATTTTGTGCTGCCATATTGTGGGTCTCACCTCCCAGGGCTGTTGAGAAGAAAGGGTTCTCTGAGTCTTCAGGTGTTAAAAGAACAGACTCTCCCCATCACCACCATCATCATCTTCACCATCATCACCATCTTCACCATCACCATGACCATCTTCATCATCATCATTACCATCACTGCCATCATCACCATGACCACCATCATCATCTTCACCATCATCACCATCACCATGACCATCTTCATCATCATCACCATCATTGCCATCATCACCATGACCACCATCATCATCTTCACCATCATCACCATCTTCACCATCATCACTATCTTTATCATCATGACTGAAGTCCACATCACCATTATTTATGTTTTCTGGAATCCATCCAATTTCTAATCCCAGTGGCTTCTCTGGAGACACAGCAAGTACTTCCTGGAAACTTTTGCAGGTTCCACTGGAGTCCAATGTGTGAAAAGCCTCCTTAGCCCCCTTGTGAAGTAGCCCACCAACTCTCTTCTCTCCAGGACAAAGGCCAAGACGCTCTGCTCCCAGCCCCCTTCAATCGATACTGCCTTCCTCAGCTGATGATCTGGTCCTGAAACCCCCAGGATTGATGTCGTTCCCTGGGAAGTCAACCTGAAACCTATTCATGGAGAGGAAACTGCCCACACCATCTCAGTCATGTGTGAAAGGGGGGTAAGAACTCAAGTGAAGTAACTTTTTTCTTTTTTTCCTTTGGTGGTTTTTGAGGTAGATAATGAGATCCCATGGCCAGACAACATTTTTTGACTTGTGAGAGGAGGATCAGGCCTCTTAAGTTACTGGAGGAGTGAATTGACTCCTTTGTTTCCAATAGAAAAAATAAAGAACACTAGCAACCCCCAGTCCCCACCCCAGCAGGCCTGCCTCAGCCCATATCGTGCCTGCAGAGATCTGGGCTTTATTGACTGGGGAATGAAAGGGGCCCAGAACAAAGCCCCTTGGGAATGTCCCTCATCTATCTCATGCTCCATCTGTGACAGTTTCCCTAGAAGCCAGAAGCCTAGAGGGAATGATGGAGAGCCCCGTATGAAGGGTCTCCCCAGTGCCTGGACCCCGAATGACTCCTTCACAAGGATTCTCAAAGCAATAGCTGCCCCTCAAGAATCACCCACTCAGAATCAGAAGGGTGTCTGCCCCGTACGCAAATGCCTCATGGAAGGAAAGGGGGATGGCTCAAAGGAGTCAGGATACCCAAGGTTGAGACCTCTCTGGGCCTGTTTCCTCATCTGCAAAAGGAGGAAATTGGCCTCAACCTCTGGTCTCCATCTAGGATCCTATAATCAAGAGTGTGTGTGTGTGCGCGCGCGCGCGTGTGTTGTGTGTGTGCGTGTGTGCGTTTTGTGTGTGTGTGTTTTGTGTGTGTGTGTGTGTGCGCGCACGTGTGTTGTGTGTGTGCGTTTTGTGTGTGTGTTTTGTGTGTGTTGTGTGTGTGTGTGCGCGCGCGCGTGTTGTGTGTGTGCATGTGTGCATTTTGTGTGTGTGTTATGTGTATGTTGTGTGTATGCGTGTATGTTTTTGTGTGTTTTGTGTGTGCATGTGCGTGTATGTGTGTGTGTACTTACACTTTAAGAGCAGGCAATTGTCTCAATGGAGTGATTTTGGAGGTGCTAGAAAGACCTCCTGCCTGAAATTCCACCATTACTGTTTCTCCTTGGTAACAGCTCTCATTTCCCTAGCATGTCAAGGCTTCCAAAAGGGGTAACATGCAAAGTGCTCTGCCAACTTTAACAGGCTGGACATAGCCTTTACCAGCTCTTCTTAGCTATTATTTCTAAAAAGCTTCCCCCAAACCTGAGGCAGGGACCTCATCTGCCATCATCGCTGATGGTTGGACCTTCAAATCTCTATCGTCTTGGCAGCCAGACTGAGTCTGGCCACCACTTCCTTCTCAGGGTAGCCTCGGGGGGACTGGGCCCACCTGCCCAAAGGACCCTCCACATTTCCTCTGGTTGGGCCAGCCCTGGGCAGGCCGGCCCTTCTTATCTGAGCAGATCAGATGGCCAGGGGAGTCTAGGGGCCTCATAAACAGGGCTTCCTTTTAGGAAATGAACAGAGGTAATTAAACCCTCATTCATTTGGGGGAGTGTGGAGGCACATTCAGAGACAAATAGACCTTTATCCTCTCTGAGGGCTAAGCTGGAAGGTCCAATGCCTTCTAGCTGTCAGGGAGGCTAGGTAATGTATCTGTTGCCAAGGCCTAGCTGACCAGAGGTGGAGCCGGAGAGCACTCCCATGAAGACCTGCTCCCTCATCTTACAGACAGGGAAGTCAAGGAAGGATTGTCCCATAAAGAGGGCTCACTTTTTGCTTGGGCCTGAAGGGCAGAACCAGGAGCCATGTGTATGGGCTGCAAAGAGGCCCACTGAGGTTGGATGGTGGGGGAAACCTGCTAGCCAGGAGGGCCATCCCAAAACTGCCAACAGATTCTGATAAAGTGCATGCCCTGCACCAAAGACTGTGGCTAAGCCCAGGGGAAACTGAGGAAGGCAGAAAGCACAGCCCCTGCACCAATGCGGGTAGCAGCATATAAAAAAATGTACCTGCAAGACAGGCTCTACAACACCTCCCAGAGCTCAGGTCCGGCCTTAAATCTGGCCGCAGACTGTATGACCTCAGAAAAGTCATTTAACCTCTGTGTGCCTCCATTTCTTCATCTGTAGAATGGGGACAGTAATTGCCCCTCCTTCCCAGGGTGATTGTGAGGATAAAATAACTGACCACTTGTCAAAAGTACTTGGCACGATGCCTGCCACATAAAACATGCCATGTAAATATGCTCTATCACTGTTACTGGTATTACAGCCCACTGCTTTTCCAAGATCCTTCTGAGCCAACCAGTAGCCAAGATCAGAGTGTGGGGGCTGGGAGGAGGAGACAGGTGTCAGGGTCCCCTCCGGAGCTGCTCTGGACACTGGGATTGATACTACAATCCCAGGGACTGGGAAAGATCAAGGCAAAGGACAGCAGTTGTGAGACAACTTTAATCCCCTCCACCACCCCAAACATGGCTTTAGCCCACTCTTGAAGGGGTCTGGCATGAAGTCTCAGAGCATGCACAGAGGCTGGGTCTGATGCCAAGCCATTTTGGCAGGCGGGGTGAACCTGCTTCTGGAAATGTGATGCAATAGGGTGGAAATCTCTTCCCTTCGAAGCAAACCGACCTTGGGTACTTTCTGACTCTGCTGTGCTAGGACAGGCTAAAGAAATGGACTTTTCATTGGCTGCTGAGTTGGCCTGGGTATATTTTCACAGGACATTAAGGAGCCACATTAAGCTTCCCTCTGCCTGATTTCATTCAAGTGAGGACGGAAGAACTGTACGCCTTTGGTGGGGAGAGAGAAAGCATCCGCATCCCTCTTCCCCCCCCCGCCCCCGTCCCCACCCGGGGTCTCCATGAAACCAAGAACACCTGGTTCTGTTGTGACTTCTGTCTCTGTTGCTGCTTTCTTCCTGACCTAAGTAAAGGACTATTAGAAAAGGATTCGACCTTCTGAGTTATGGAAGGTCAGAAGAGTGAGCCTTAAGAGGTCTGGTGACAGGAGTCCACCCTCAAGTTTGCCAACAGCTGCATCCTTTAAGGAAGAGAGCCCAAGGGGCCTGCTGGACCCCATGGAAGTGAATGGGAGGGCAGCCCAGCAGGAGTAGTCTCTCCATGGGTTATGTGTCTGTCAAACTGGCCTGAAGTTCAGGACACTCTCAGGGCTCAGGTGGGACAGGGAGAGTGGGCACCCAGGCATTAGAGACAATAGATTCGTATGCTTATCCTCTTCAGAGGAAAATATTCCTCTGTAAGAGCTAAATGAAACTCAGAGTTGAGAGATTCCACATCGTCAGGTCTCAGTGCCAGACAGAGACACCAGGGAAGCATCAGGGGGTGAACTGGCCAAGCGTGTGAGTTAGGAACCTCTGGGGGGTGCTGACAGATGGTAGAAGCCCCAGGAGGGCCCTGACAGCGCAGGTGACTGGCCAAGCTCCCAGCAGCACTAAGGAGCAGAACCAGGATCCAGACCCACATTCTATGTCTCCACATTAGGCTTCTTTCTACGTTCCCAGGCAATGACGCACATCAAATGATACCAAATTCACATAAAACCCTTCCTTGCAAGGTTGGTAATCCAAGCAATTACCAGTCTCCCGACTTCAACAAGTGGTTTCCCTCTGCTTGGCCTCAGTTTCCTCATCTGTAAAACATGGAGACTGGAGTCAGTCCTCTCCAAGTTTCCTTCAGCTTGGACCCCGTCTATTCTGTGTTCTCAAGTCCCTCCCAGCTGAGATGTCCTCGGCTCTACGTTCTAGGTAATCTGTCCGTTGTGTTCTAAGATCCTTCTCACATTCTGAGAGGCCAGAGGTACCCAGGGGCAGACAAACACTCCTGGTACTGTGCAGGAATCTGGGGGAAGCTGTTGGCAGGGAAAGTCAGGGGAGGAGGTTGGGGAATGGGGAGGGGGCAGTAAGACCTTTAAGGAAGCGGCACAATAACTTCTCAGCTAGTAGGGAAAGCCTCTGGTGCTCTCCTGCCCAAGGGGCACCCCTCCCCCAAGCCCCACCAGTCTGTATTTTAATGATCTTTTTTATTAACCACATTTCTGGGTAAAAGAGAGTGTGTTTAATACTCTGTTAGTGTTGGTGGTGATGGAGAATTTGCTGCCTCATTTAACAGCTTACGTACTCAGGGAAAGCCAAACCAAACACAGCCCTGGTTTCTTGGGGAGAAAACATCCCAAGAATGGGCTGCCGCGGAGCCTTCAATGTTGTTGGCAGCCACTTTCCCAGGTAGTGAGCTCTTGAGGGCTCCGGAGAAATGCCCCGGGTCCTGTTTTCCATTAAACACAGCGCTCTGGATTTCAATGTCTCATTCACTGAAAGCGTTTCATTTATTCCAGGCAATTATGACTAAGAAAGATCGAAAAGAACATGGCGGGGAAAGGAATTGGATTTCCATCTCAGTTCTATGGCCTGGGCAAGCCCCTCTCACCCCAAGACTCAATTTCCTCAACTGTAAAATGAGATCCATCCAAAAAATATTCTAGTAAACAATTAGAATGTGCCAGAAGACACAATGCTCCCCAACTGGGCAGCAAAAATAAATAAGGCATAAACCCTGCGTCATGGTGCTCAAAGTCTAGTAGGAGGAAAGAGGTTGGAATGTAAACACAGCTATTACAGATGGGACTACCTAAGCAGCATTGACTGCTGTGTTCTAAGTCCCCTCCCAGCCCTGACATCCCCTGCTCTGAGGCCCTCCCAGCCCTGATATCCCCTGTTCTGAGGCCCCTCCCAGCCCTGACATCCCCTGCTCTGAGGTCCCTCCCAGACCTGACATCCCCTGCTCTGAGGCCCTCCCAGACCTGACATCCCCTGTCCTCAGGCCCCTCCCAGCCCTCACATCCCCTGCTCTGAGGCCCCTCCCAGCCCTGACATCCCCTGTCCTCAGGCCCCTCCCAGACCTGACATCCCCTGCTCTGAGGCCCTCCCAGACCTGACATCCCCTGTCCTCAGGCCCCTCCCAGCCCTGACATCCCCTGCTCTGAGGCCCTCCCAGCCCTGACATCCCCTGCTCTGAGGCCCTCCCAGCCCTGACATCCCCTGTTCTGAGGCCCCTCCCAGCCCTGACATCCCCTGTCCTCAGGCCCCTCCCAGACCTGACATCCCCTGCTCTGAGGCCCTCCCAGACCTGACATCCCCTGTCCTCAGGCCCCTCCCAGCCCTCACATCCCCTGCTCTGAGGCCCCTCCCAACCCTCACATCCCCTGTCCTCAGGCCCCTCCCAGACCTGACATCCCCTGCTCTGAGGCCCTCCCAGCCCTGACATCCCCTGTCCTCAGGCCCCTCCCAGACCTGACATCCCCTGCTCTGAGGCCCTCCCAGCCCTGACATCCCCTGTCCTCAGGCCCCTCCCAACCCTGACATCCCCTGTCCTCAGGCCCCTCCCAGCCCTGACATCCCCTGTCCTCAGGCCCCTCCCAGCCCTGACATCCCCTGCTCTGAGGCCCCTCCTAGCCCTGACTTCCCCTGCTCTGAGGCCCCTCCCAGCCCTCACATCCCCTGTCCTCAGGCCCCTCCCAGACCTGACATCCCCTGCTCTGAGACCCTCCCAGCCCTGACATCCCCTGTCCTCAGGCCCCTCCCAGCCCTGACATCCCCTGCTCTGAGGCCCCTCCTAGCCCTGACTTCCCCTGCTCTGAGGCCCCTCCCAGCCCTGACATCCCCTGTCCTCAGGCCCCTCCCAGCCCTGACATTACCCGTTTTCTATGGCTCACCCCAGCTCTGACACCGAGTCACCTCTAGAGATCCAGAGCAGGAGGGGCCGTGGGAGATTCGTTTGCCTTCCAAGATGCCTGGTTTGTAACTTGGAAGGTTTTTGTTGCCTGTGTTTGTTAATTATTCATGTCCAATCGTCCGGGACGTCATTTGAGTTTCCTTGGCAGAGATAGGGGAGTGGTTGGCTATTTCCTTCTCCTGCTCATTTTACAGATGAGGAAACTGAGGCAAACAGGGAAGTGACTTGCCCACGGTCACACAGACAGTGAGTGTCTGAGGTCCGATTTGAACTCAGGTCCTCTGAGGGCCAGTACTCTATCCACTGCGCCACCTACCAGCCCAATTTAGAACTTCAGGCTCCTTTAAAAACAGTTCAAAAGTCATCCCACCCTGTCTTTCTAGCTCCCAAAGCCCTATTTCCAAGGGACCAGAGGAAAAGCCAGTCCTGACTCTAGCTCCCAGGCAGAGGCTCTCAGCAAAGGGCTGAACCCCTGGTCCTAGCAGCCCCTAGAAAGGAGACATGGGCTCCAAGACACCAGAACCCAGGGTATAATCTGGCTGCCCGGATAAAATGCAGAAAATGGTTAATGGTGGAAGGTGAACTCAGGTCACCTTGCCACTGTCTCAGAGGGAAAGAGATGGGGAGAAAAGAATGAATGAGACAAAGGGTAAGAGAGATGGAGGTCTGATGGGAGCCAGCTGGGCCACAGGCCAGGCCTCAGCCACCAGCCAGCAGCCCCTGGAAGCAGCTTCCCTGGGGAAAGTCCACTCCCTGTCCACCTCCAAAATGTACCAATTCTCTCACCCCCAGCCCCACAAGCACAATACACATTGCTAGTGCTTCAGTGGAAACCTGTGTAACCAGAGAATTGGTCCGTTATGGCCTGAGACACAATTAGCCACAGGAGTTAAAGCTTGAGGGGTCATTCAGACGCAGGCTGAGCCAGGAAGGATGGAGGATACAAAGGAACATCCCTGTGCCCTCACCTCATTAAGCCCCTACTGTGTGCTAGCTGGACAATGCCTTTGGGACCTTTGGGATGCAGAGTATACATGGCTCCCAGCTCTCCAGAAGCGTCCACTCCAGTAAGAACAAATGCATACACACACATACAGAGAACAGATCTAAGCTAGATCTAGGGAGGCAGGGGGACATCAGAAAAAGCTTTCTGTAGAAAGTAGTAGGTGTGGTGGGGTGGGGTGGAGGGCAGGCATGGGGGAACAACCAGGGCAAATGTGTAGAGATGAGAGCCGGAGCCTTGTGTGAGATCCCAGAGCAGAAAGAAGATTACTTCAGGCAGACTTCAGGATGGGGAGGAAGGTGAAACAAGGCTGGAAAGAAAAATTGAGGCCTTTGCGAAGGGCTTTAAAAACCTGGGACAGGGGTCTTTTCTTTAAGCCTAGAGGCAACTGGGTGTCAGGGGCATTTGTGGAGCAGGGCAGTGACTGGTCAGATTTTGTTCAGTCATGTTCGACTCTTCTTGACCCTGTTTGGAATTTTCTTGGCAGAGGTCCTGGAAGGGTTGGCCATTTCCTTCTCCAGAACATTTTACAGATGAGGAAACTGAGGCAAAGAGATGCTGCAGAATAAAAACACAAGATTTGGCAACTAGTTCGACAAAAATGGGGGAAAGGGGAGGAGGAGTCCAGGGTGACCCAAGCTGCCAAACCTGGGAGACAAAGAAAAGTGGGAACCTGAACAGAAATGAGCAAGTTTGGCAGGAGTCCCCTAGGAAAAGACAGGTCTGCTTGGATTACTGAGTCTATCTCTAAGATATCCGGATCATGCGGTCCAGAAGGCAGCTGGCTGAAGCAGGGCTGGATCCATGGATCAGAGTCATTTGCATAGAAATGATCGTTAAAACCAGATGAGTGTGGAGGTCACAGGGCAGAAGACAGAGCCTTGGGAAACGTCCAGTTGGAGGGTCCAAAAGGGAGGATGAGCCCACAAAGGAGGTGAAGGAACAGACAGAAACAAAAACCCAAGAGAAGAGTCGGGGAGGTTGGTCAGTAGTGCCAGAGGCTGCAGAAGGTCTGAGAGGAGACAGACCAGAAAAGCCCACGGGATTGGCACCTAGAGCACTGACATTTGAATGGGGCAGTTTCATTCAAGTGATGAGGTTGGAAGCTAAACCACACAGGACTGAGGAGTGATGGGAGGGAAAGGGGACAGCAACTTTTTACCGGGAGTTTGGCTGAGAAAAGGAGGCTAGAAGACCATAGACTGAGGGTCTGGGGAAGGTTTGTTTTTTTTTTATGATGGGGAAGATGTGAGCATATATGAAGGCAGTAGAGAGAGTGGTTGTTCTAGGTTCTCAAAGAAAACCAAAATGACATTACCACGTTGGGGTCAAGGTACAGCATGTCCAACTGGCTCATCAGGCCCAGGCGAGCCTGGAGGCTCTGCTACAGGCAGTAGGGAAGGGACCCAGAGAAAGAAAAGGCTGAAGACTGGAGAGGGGGGGCATGACAGAGAACATGAGGGGCACTAGGACCAAGGACACCCAGAGGACACTTGACTTCAGCAAAGGATAAGCACCTTGTAATCAGGAAAGGAGGCAGAGATGTTAAGGAATCTCAAGATAGGAAGGGCTCACTTCCTGTCAGTGTTCTCCATGATATAAAAGGTGAGGTCCTCTTGAGAAGGCTGGAGAAAGGACACTACAGGAGAGCGAAGGTTTGGAATAACTTCTCAGGGGGGTGAGTTAGGGAGCTAGGGTTTAATTCGGGTCCTCTGCCTCCCAACACAGGTCTCGGTGCTCAATTAATGTTTGTTGAATTGGACTGCATCTGTCCCTCTGGCTGGATGCCTCAGTTTCCATCTCCAGGAATTGGCATTGTCCCTCTCCACTCCCAGGATCCAAAGACAGCCACTCTCCCAAACAGAGGATATTGACCCTCATTTTTCCCCCAAAAAGATAGCCCTCTAAACCCAGGGTCACTATCCACCATTGAGAGACAAGCTGCCTTTCTGGAAGGGCTTTAAAATCAGACTAGCCCTTTACGAATGGATCATCAGAGACTTGTTCCATGCTCCAAGGCCTCTTCCAGCTCTGATGCATAGAGGGATTCTTTCCCCAGCCCTCACCAATTTTATAGACTTGTGGGATTTGGTTCATGGGCCAAATTCACCACAATGCCCAGTCTCCAGAATGCTGTAGGCATTCTGCTCCCTAAAGGGGTCATTCTGAAAGTCACGACCTAAGGACCCCAGGCAGGCTCTGGTAGGGTCTTCATTGTAAGACCGCTCCTAGGACTCCCTAGGCAATACAACACCACTGAGTCATACCAAGTTTCATTCGTTTCCTTACTCTTACAGGAAATCTCTTCATAGTCGACCACCCATGATTACCACTTTCTCATTTTCCCATCTCATGCTACAGGACATTCAGCCTTTGTCCAGCCAGGAGTAAGAAGCCTTTTTATTCCAACCTCCTCTGGAGGGCACAGGGCATGAAGCGAGGCTGCTGGGATTATAGCCTCCCCCCTTACCTGACGGGAAGTTAGCATCTGCTCTGGTGTCCATATCAACCTTAGCCATAGGGGGAATCTGCTCTCTAAAACCAATAAAAATAACCCTATACTGTTTACCTGTCAGAGTTTCAAAGAAAATACTCGGTCAAAATTAGGACGCCCACATAGAAATTGTTTTTATGGTTACAGGAATGTTATTTTAGCATTAGATTATAGGTAAGATTGTATGAGTACAGAGCCTTCAGAGTTCACAAAAGCACAGAATGTGAAAGTCAGAAGGAACTGTTGTGGCCCTATACGGTGGGTCCATTGACTATCGGGATCCACCACATGTTGTGACAATATACAGAGGGTCCAGCCACCATTGGAACCCATCAGACAGGTGATCCTTCAGTCTCTGCTACATGTGTTCCAAGATAGGACGCCTACCACTTCCTAAGGCAGCCCATTACCCTGGGATGGCTCTCCTAGTTGAGGATTTCAGAGTGGTTTCCCCCCACACATTATTGTCCCCAAAGGAAAGGAGATACCAGGTGGAAGATGTTTGTAAGGAACCACCATGGTAGCAGGAAATTCACTGGTCATCTTCGGTAGCTAAGAAGCGAAGCCCTTCCTAACTTAGCTGCTCTTTTAAATCATGGTCAGAGCCAGCAAAGGTCAGAGATCCTGCAACGTCAGGACTGGGAGGTGGGAAGGATGGAACAGTGGGAGAGGTTTTCATTTGAATCTCCACTGCGGAGGGCAGTGCTTGGCACACAGAGTTGTGGCATGTTTAAATTCTCTGAAATGAAATACAAGGCCTCATTTAGAGACCTGCCATTCATAGGATAGGCCAGATTCTGAGCTGAAGGATCATCCGATCCAACATTCTCATCTTGCAGATGAGGAGGAACTGAGGCCAAGAGGTGACTTCCTCAAGATCACACAGGTGTAAAGTTGGCAAGGCTAGGACTGGAGGTCAGGTTCTCCAAACAATCCAATGCAAGCCACGTTGACTGTGTACATACTGCACTGCACACTCCAGGGATATGCCTTGACTGTGCGGAGGGGAATCGGGGACCCTCTGCGCTCCCCCACACCTCCTCCACTCCAAGCAAATAATACTTGGCAAGCACTTGAAAAGCAAACTGATACCAGAACATACTCATGGGTGAGATTTTCCCTGGGATACCCAGACCCCCTGCCACATATACACCCCGTGGCAAAGAACACTTCAGGTAACCTTTATTTTCTTACGGACTTTCAGGTTTAGATTACCCCCACTGACAATGCCCCCAGAACCCCCACGTGCCCCAAAGATGGGCCTTGCTTTAAGCAGGCAGGCCCCCTTGAATAAGGAGTTCCAGAGAATGGAGAGAATCAGCCAGGATCCCTGACAGGTCCATCGAATGTCCTCAGGGGCACCCTGACCTTTAGAGTAAGTCACCCCAAAAAACAACCAGGTTCACTCTTCCAGGGATGTTTGGGTTTCCTTCCTTGCCCAGGAAGAAAAGGGCTCACAAGGTTGGTCAAAAGACCATAATGGCAGAAAAAAAATCACTGACAAACTCGAGTAGCTCTACAGAAAGGGTTCACAGCTTTAGACTCTCATTTTTCAGGGAGAAACTGAGGCCCAAAAATGAAGTGACTTACCCAGGGCAAGAAAAAAGGCAGGGTCGGATCAGGATTTGAACCCAGGCCCTCTGATTGCAGAGAAAGAACTGTGTGGGGTGGTGGCAGGTCAGTAATAGTCAGGAAGGACTCCAGCTGACTTCTTCGACATAAACCTTCTGGATCTTCAGCATCATCTTAGGTATTGCCCTGAGAAATGTTCATGATTGCCACTGCTAGAATGAGCAGCAACATCTCTTGGTTTTAATCTGTTGTCCTGCCACCATTTCTGGGAAGCTCACTACCCTAAGACAACCCAGGTCCATTGCTGACACCTGCGCTCTACAGCCAATAAGGTCAAGTCTGCTTCAAGGCCCAACTCACTGGTTAATAATCAGTAGAAATCAAGAGAAGCCAGAATTTCAGACCTGGAAAGGTCTCTGATAGTGAGATCCCACCCTTATATGCCGATGGAGGTCTCAGACCCATCTTGCCTAACCCCCTTGATTTTACTGACAAACTAGAGAGCAAGAGACTGGCCCAAGGTCACCTGGGCTGGCTGTGGTGCTCCCACTGAAACCCCGCTGAAGGGAGCTGGGGAGTTAATCCAGATCATCCAACACAGGATCATCTGGCCATATGCGATCCCCCTCCACCCCAGAACAGTGGACTTGACAAAGTGGCCCAGAATAAACAGAGAGACCTGGAGCAGGGGAAACAAAGCTCAGAAGGCATCATTCAATGACTATTTATTTTCATAGACATGAGGTATTTCAAAGTGCTCAAAGATGCAGCACTAAAATAGACATTTCCAAGACAAGTGAAACACAGAACTTTGCCTTTCCCCAGTTCTATGCCCCAAACATTAACAAGGACGCCAACAGCAAGAAACAGGGCAAGGGGAAAAGGCCTAGGGAAGTCATTTTTTTACAAAAGCTTCTTAGTTCCAAAAAGTGATAAAGTAATATCTACTCAAAACTTCACAACTCATTTTCATACGAAAATATAAGTATCAAATGTAGTCATGTCTCCGCGCCATACTAAAGTATACAGACAGTGTAAGAATTAGTTCAGTATATAACAGCGATTAACAAGGTATCTGTATACAAAACATGCTCCTCAAACATTGAGGCATCACAGTACTTAGGTAGGAATCTCCAGTCTCCAAATGGCGCCCAGTGGGCTGCCTCTCATTACCCAAGACACAGACAAAGGCAAGTGTGAGATATTATTTACAGAGATCTAGCATGGAACCACCAGGAAGAGTCCCCCAGTCCATTGTGTAAGCACCAATGAGGGAAAGAAGGACTGACTGGTAAGTGTGTGTCTAGAGGCTCCAGACCCACTGCGCAAAGACCTCCTGCCGTTCAAGGGAGGGGACGCAGCTCCAGGCACCCACCAGAGCAGCGCAGCACGTCCACCTTCACTCCTCCATCCATCTTCACTCCTGCGGCCAGCTCCCAAGCTCCGCGGCACCAAGGCATTGGAGAGAAGACCGTATTGAAAGTAAACCAACATTCTTAACGTCAAAACACCATTTTTTCTTGAACAATTAAAAAAAATGTGCAAAGTGGCAGTGGCCGTCGGAGGCCCGGGAGCGGAGCCCAAGCCAGGCCTCGGCTCAGCAAGTCCGCACGTGCTCCACCTTCTTCAGCAGGTGCTCCTGCCGGGCGATCAACGCCTTCTTCTCCAGCTGGAGCTGGCGCTCCTCCGCCTGCAGGGAGTGCACGTACTCGGTGGCCTTTTTCAAGATGACCACCTTGGCCGCTTTGTCGTTCTTCACCAGCTCCGGCACATGGTCCCTGAGGGTGATGAAGCTGGACCTCAGGTCATTCCTTCGCTGGCGCTCCAAGATGTTGTGGTTGCGGCGGCGTTCGCTGTCCTCTGAGTCAGAGTTTCGGGGGCTCACGCTCTTGGCCTTGGGTGGCACTGGGATGCTCTTCGGCAGGCGTGGCAGAGCCTCAGCCTTTGTCTTCTTCAGAGGCGGGGAGTCTTCACTCTCAGCATAGGGGGAGGGTGCTGCGTAGTTGTGCTGCTGATGGATGGGTGCACAACGCTTAAGTATCAGCTCCCCAGGCTGGGCTCTGGCAGTGGGGGCAGCAGGGGCCACGGCTGCGTTCTTGGGTCGCACGGTGATGGTGAACGTGGTGACCGCCTTGGGGTTGTTGGAGGAGGATGCTCGGCGCTTCTCCACGGTCACCACATCAATCTCCTCCTCATCCTCTTCCTCTTCCTCATCATCATCTTTGAGAAACAAAGTCAGAGAGTTACTCTCTGGGCCTTGTCCAGGGAGCAGTTAAAAATGCCCTTCAATGAACACTGCAGAGAGGAACAGCCCAAGATGGGAGAGCAGCCAACGAGCAGAGAAATAGCTTTCACAAACCCGTGGGGAGCTGGGGGGCAGGGGAGAAAGGGATCCATCTCTCTCACACATGTACGCACTCACATGCACACATACACACAAACACACATGCACACACATCAAAGAATCAAATGTGCCACAGGAATCATTCAAAGACAAACCCATAATTCCAATCCACTCCAGTCCACGCTTCTCTAATGCAGTTTGGATAGCAGCAGTGTAGCTCAGTGGGCAGAGCACTGTACTTCCAATCAGTAAACCTAGGGTTGACCCCAAGCTTGGTCAATGACTAGCCAGATGATTTGGAAAAAGCCACCTCATCTACTTCCTCCTGCATCTACTTTCTCCTCCAGAAAACACTGCCAATTCCTGTACCACTGATGTCCAGGGTCCCAGGGAAACAGGAGTCATATCATCCCTAAATTATTCACCAAAACATCTGCAATTAAGTATGTCTTGGTGGATAAAAGATGAGCTCTGGGAATAGATCTAGCTCTCAAGTCACAGAACACAAGAATTCCAGAAGAATCTAGAGCACCATAGGTACCTCATAGGGTATCAGAGAGATATGTACTAGCTGGGTAGGTCTGTTTCCTCTGCAGTGTCATTAGACACAGACTGAGCTTCAGGAGGCCAGAAAATATAAGTAAGATAGCCTGAGCTCTCAGTTTTCTGCATGTTGGACCTCAATAATCATCTCATTTCAATGCCTCATAACAAGCACCTAATAGGTTCCTACTATGTGCACTGGGCACAAGGCAGGGCCCTGGGGATTCAAAATAAAAACTGCCAACAGTCTGTGTGAATGAAGTCATGAAATGTCCTGCAGGGACAGACACGTGAGAAGCACCATGAGAAACATCCAGTATCAACACCCTACACATCTGACTGGAAAAGAGATGGAGAGATCCAGGAGGGCATATCTGGGAAATGGCTACAGCCCAAGAGACCACTTCTCACCAGTACCAAAGCAAAGTCTTGGCCAGGGGCTGAGCACAGACAGGAGGGCAAGAAGGAAAAGGCTATTCAGGAGGGGAGGTAGGTTGGCTCTACATGGGTGGAGGGGAAAGTCTAACATTCAAGATTTCCACCTCCCCCCCAAAATGAGATCATTTCTTCTGAAATAGAAGATGTTCATCTAAACCCTACACACACATACAAACATGTGTGCACACACGCACATACAAGCACACACATGCACAAACATGCATGCATGCATACTCGAACACACACGCACATATGAATACACACATGCACACCCAAGGAAATCCTTCCCCATCTTTGGCACCAGAGATCTGAACAACTGGTGAATTTGTTCTGAAGCTAGCACCGTGCTGTCCCAGTCTGCGGGTCCCCTTAAGGCCTGGGTTTTGGGCGCCTGCCAAGAAGACAGCTGTTGGGAGGAAATGCTTCCCTCACCCAAGGCTGTCAAGGCAGGGACATTAAAGGGACAGGGAGCTTTTCTGGAAACTGAAGGCTGATCCAATGCTTCCAGGGTTCAGACACCTACCCAACAGGCCCTTTGTTACTAGCACAGGACCCAGCCCAAGGCCTGGAGACATGACTTCCTTTTAAACAGAAGGGAAGCTGGGCTCCTTCTCTCCCTGGCTAGGACCACCTTCTGGCCAGCCCCTAAAAGACCAGCCCAACCCACCAAGTCACACCACCAAGGACCAGGTGTCCAGGCACCTCAGCCCAACCAAGAGCTCAGCTTCAGGCAGTTGTGGAAGGGCTAACTTGGAATGCCTCTGGGTTCGAGCTGCCACGGAACCACATTTAACATACTAGGGTATACACAGGACATGAACCTCCAGGCACCTTATCTTTCCCATCATAAGCTTCCTGAGGGCAAGGACTGCTCTCTTTGGTCTAGTAAGCCCACCACACAGAGCAGTGATAAGAGAGCCGTCTCCAAAGGTCAATCCTCCTTTCACAGAGGAGGAAAGTGAAGCCCCTCCAAGGGACATGAGAAACTTGTATATGGAGTCCAGGGCCTGACATTCCTGGCTTAATAAATACCAGTTAGTTAGCTGAGTATGACCGCTCCTTGAACACAAGGATAATTAGGACCTTGATCTTCAGGGCTTGGCACAAAGAACCAAAGTACTTAGCCAATGCTTGGGTAGAAGGGGAGATACTGGGCAGGTGGGGAAGGGGCCTCTGAGAATATCAGTGCAACAGTGTCTCACAAGCTGAACAGGGAGAACAATCCTGTAAGTACTTAGCTTAATAAATGCTGACTGACTGATGTTATTTACTTGGCCAAGGTCACCCCAGTAGGAAGGGATAGGGCTGGATCTGGGAGGAGGGGTACCCAATCCACACAGATGACTCCATGTATGACCACACAGGGATGAGGGGTTCCTACCGATTCCCATTTCTGGGAGTGTGGGAGGGGGAGCAGGAGCTGAATTTGGATCAAAGGGGCCTTGGAGGGGGTGGGCCTCACACTGCCACCTGCTGGCACCCCCTGAACTACTGGCCAGCCCTAGGGACTGGTGGGTCATGGAGAGGATCTGCCCCTTTCCTCCAGGGCTCATCCAGGGAGGAAGGGGGGAATTGAGCTGTGGTCACTCCCCTTTTCCTGGGGATGGACTCCTCCAGCCCTCCCCTCTCTCTCTCCACAGCCACGGCTAGAGATCTCTCCTAAGGAATCCCGACTCGGTGCTCTGGCCCCAGGCTTTCTGTTACCACAGGCTGCTCCCCCACCGAACCTGTGAAACCCAGACCTTTCTCTGTTTGTCGGGCTGGAGGAACGTTTGGAGGCACCAGGGGTTGGAAAGGGAGAAGAGAGCACTTGTAACCGTAAACTGAGGGCAGCAGACCTCGGACCATCCCTACCTCCTCCCCCCGATCCCTGTATCCCTAGACCTCCCCGGAAACCCCCGACCGAATAAAGGGCAGTTACGGCTGGTCCCCCAACCAGCCCGGGGCCGGGGGGTCTCCTTACCCGAGTCGCTCAGGGTGTCGTCCCCCGAGCAGCTGGTGGCCCTGGCTTCTCCCTCTGGGAAGGGGCGCGGGCCAGCCCCTCCCGGGGGCGCCCCAGATGTGCCCGCCGCTCCCGCGGGGGGCTCGCGCTTGTTCACAGGGAAGGGGAACACCACGGCCGGGTCCACGCACTCGGAGGCCGGGTTGCACAGGTCGGCGGGCCCGGGGGCCGGGGCGCCTGCGGCCCTGGGGGGCGGCGCGGGGCAGGTCTTGGTCGGAGCCCCCCGCGGGCCGGCCTGCAGCTTCTCCGTGACCACGCGCTCCAGCTTCTCCCGCGCCGAGAAGCCGCTCCACATGCAGTCTCTCAGCACGAAGGCACTGAGGTTGCCCTGGCCCCAGGCGGCGTGGGCCGGCCCCCCAGGCCCCCACGGCTCGGCCTCGGGCGGCGGCAGCAGCAGCAGCTCGGACGCCCAGTCAGGGGGCTCGCCGCCGCCGGGCCAGGCGGCCGCCGGGCTGGGCAACCCGCCGGGGCCGACGCCAGGCCCGGCCCGGCTCGGGGAGAGCGGCGGCGTGGGCAGCAGCTCGAACTTCTTCCAGATGTCCTCGCCCGGGGGCGCGGCGTCCGGGCCGCCCACGTAGAAGTCGTCCTCGTCCGGGTAGAAGCAGGGCTGCAGCGAGTCGAACTCCAGGTCCGGGTTCTTGGGGGCCGCGGCGCCCACCGGCATGGTGCGAGGGGGCGAGGGGGGCGCTCCGCTGGTCGTCGGGGCTCCCTGGAGGGGAGGGAGCGAGGGAGCCAGGGAGGGTGGACGGAGGCAGGCGGCGATCAGCCCTGGGCACCGGAGCGGACAGACATACGGACACGTAGGAGAAAGAGAGGAAGGGGAACAGAGAGACAGAGGTTGGCACGGGCCGCAGCCGGGCAGTTCTCCCGCGGGGGGCAGAGAGACCAGCTGCCCAGGCAGCCAGCCGGCCGCCCGAACCGTCCCTCCGGAGGGTGGAGAAGTTTCTCTCCTCTCCTCTCCCTTCCACCCCCTTCCCTTTTGTGTACCAGGCGCCTGCACCGCCGGGGGAGGGGGGGAGGGGGGAGGGGGATGCTGAGGGTCGTCCTGCCCCTCCGAGCCGACTGCGGGAGGGGAGGGCGGGGGGCTCTGGGAAAAAAACCCAACCACAACAAGCCAAGGACTGCCCCTACACCCTCACGCAGCGGCAGAGCCGGGCACACGCACACACCCACGCCCACTTTCTACCCAAGGGGGCTCGGCTGGCTCCGGGGGTCTCCCCGGCTCAAAATGCCAAGAAGAAGGGGCGCCGCGGCCGGGGGCAAAGTTCCCGAGGCCGCCCCTGTATTCTGACATCGGGCGCGCTCCGTGCCCCCCAGCTCACATACTCCGGGCGCTGGGGTTCTAGGATCCCTCCCAGCTGACGTTCTAAGATCCCCCGCCCGCCCGGCTCTGGCGCTCGCGGTTCTAGGTTCCGAGGTCCCTGCCCGCCCGGACGTTGTGTTCCGAGCCCCCTCCCCGCTCGGACATCCTCCCGGCTCGGCTCCATGGTCGGTACTGGGTTCTAAGAAGGTTCCCCCGCCCGGCCCTGCCAGTCACTACGAGATCCTGCGGGCACACCCCTCGGGGAGTCTAGGCTGGAAGATCAGGGCACCTGGCCACTTGTCTGCAGCGCCCCCCAGCCTTGGGTCGACCCCCCCTGCAACCCCCAGCCCCGGAGCTCTGCTCGGCCTGGCCCGGTTGGGAAGCAACCGTCCCGCGAGCCGGGCTGGGAGCCCAGAGGTGGCACCCGCCGCGCCCCGCGCCCTCCGTGCCCGGGCGGCAGCCCCAGCTCTGCAGCTAGCCCCCGTGCACAGCTCAGCACGCAGGGCGCCAATCGGCCGGGGAAGTCCGGACCGGGGCCCGGGAAGGGGAGGGAAACAGGGGCGGGGGCGCACGGGCTCCGGGAGGCTTGTTTTTGTCCCGAAGCCCCGCGAGGCGGCTCCCCGCGTCCCCCCGGGTCTGAGCAAACAGGGCTGCAGAGCCCGGCGGGGCGGGCTGGTGCGGGCGCTGCCCGCCTCACCTTACCTCCAGCCGGCAGCCGCGGCGGCGGCGGCAGGGACTGGCCACACGCGCGGGCTGGGCAGGGCTGCCTCGGCTCCGGGGCAGCCCGCAGCCCTCCTCTCCAGCCGCAGCCTCGCTGCCCGGGGGCTCCTCTGGGCACGGCCGCCCCTCGCACCGGCCGCGCCGCCTGTCACTGACTGCGTCGCTCTGCAGCGCCGGGATATTATTAACCCCCAAATTCTGACACACCCGGAGGGGGGAGGCTGCCTAGAGGGAGCTGGGAGGTGGGGGCGGGGCGGGGGGGCTGGGAAGTGAAGCAGGGGGCGGGGGGCGGCCCAAGCCCCACCCCCCCGATTTCCATAAAAGTCAGGGGAGGCGCCAGGAGGCTTTGGCGCCAAAAGCCCCTGGGCCTTTCTTCTGCCGCGGGGCCGAGGCCGCCCTGCAGCGGCGGGGTCTTGGGGTGCCCTCCCCGCGCGGTGCGCGAAGGGCAGACGCTGGGCAATAGTCCCGGCCTCGCGGGGGGAGGGGGCTCGGCTGCTGCAATCTCCAGCCTCCTAGCTCACCGCGGGGGTTAGGGGGGACTCGGCCTCCGGGCGTTGCAGCCCGATGGGGGGGCTAGCACTGCCCCCAGATGCGGCCATCATGGGGGGGCTGGGAAGGCCCCCCCCGATCCGGTCATCATGGGGGGGCCTGGGATGGCCCCCCCCGATCCGGTCATCATGGGGGGGGCCTGGGATGGCCCCCAGCTGCGGCCATCACTGGGGGGGCTGGGACGGCCCCCAGCTCCGGTCATCGTTAGGGGGGCTGGGACGGCCTCCAGATCCGGTGATCATTAGGGGGGCTGGGACGGCCCCCAGCTGCGGCCATCATTAGGGGGGCTGGGAAGGCCCCCAGCTCCGGTCATCGTTAGGGGGGCTGGGAAGGCCCCCCTCCGGCCATCATTAGGGGGGCTGGGACGGCCCCCAGCTGCGGCCATCATTAGGGGGGCTGGGAAGGCCCCCCTCCGGCCGTCATTGGGGGGAGCTGGGACTGCCCCCAGATCCGGTGATCATGGGGGGGCTGGGAGGGGCTAGGACGGCTCCCAGATCCAGAGATCATTTGGGGGGGTGGCCGGAGGGAGGAGGGGGCCGGGGTGAATCGATCAATCACTGCGGGGCCAGGAGGGGCCTCGGTCCCGGGGCTTTCCTCGGTGCAAGGCGACCCCTGGCGGGGATGCGGGGGCCGCCGCTGCCGAAGGAGGGGCCGGGACCCGAATTGTTTCCTTCTCTCCTTCCCCGCCCCCTCTCTGCCCGGGCCCGCCTGGGCGGCCCCCGGTGCCCTCGCCGGGTCCTTGCCGCTGACCCGAGCGCCGGGGGCCGTGGGGGAGGGGCCTTCTCTGGATGCCCCGGTGCCAGGCTGCCCCACCCCCTCGCCTCTGTTTATTTACCCCAGGAGGCGGGAGGGGAGCTGACCCAGTCGGGCCTCCCCATTTATCTGCCTCTATTTTTTCAAAGAATGAGTAATGGAGCCTTGCCCCGAGTGGGCCACCGCGCCCCTCCTTTTCTCGCCCTTCTCCCCCCACTCCCCACGTGGGACCACTTCATCTAACACTAGCATTCATCGGGGTGGCCCTGTTGACCCACAGGTGGGGAAGGCGGTCACCCGAGGCTGCTGACCTTGTGAGGGGGGTAGGTCGGGGGCAGGGGAGCCCTCTGGGGGCATCAAGCCCACCGAGGCAGCCTGGGGCCTCTGACTCGGAAGGCGTTGTTTCCAAACTTCTCCTGGGGCAAGGGGGGGAGTGAATAAACCTCAGTTTACCCTGCAGTCCAAGGGGAATCTCACTACTGGTACCACTGGCTTAACCCGGGCTATTAGGAGAAACCTTTCCATACTGAGTCACCTAATCTAATTCCCCTGGAGACCAGCTTGGAAGAGCCACCTTGGTGACCAGGGTCACCTAGATTTAAAAAGAATCGAGAACGAAGCCGGGCCCTCAACCCCGGGATCTGTCCCGCTGCAGATGGGAGAGATAGTTCGGGATCCGCCTATTCCGGTGGCTGGGTTCTCCATTGTCTGCCTCGAACCTTTAAGGGCGGGGGTGGGGGGGGGTTGTCTGCCCCAACCTCGAGACAGAAGGGGCCCAGGTAGATCCCCCGCCCAGTCACCCTCCTTCCTCGGAGTGTTTGGGAACCATTCTGGCCCGAGAGCTGCCCAGAGAAATGGATCAGCCCCTGGGAAGATTTGGGGCCCGACTTCCCTCATTCTGGGCCCCTATTGTGGCCCCCGACCCCAGCATTTTTGTCTTTCTTAATCTGCACGTATTACTGACTTTACATTCACTGGGATACAAAGCGCCTGCCCTCAGGGATCTTCCATTCTAATGCTATCACTTCTCAGGGATGCACTTTACCTGGGGCTCCAAGGAGGAAACTGTAGCCTTGAGTGGTCAGTCACAACTTGCTCCCCTCTTCTAAAAGGCCCCCAAAGTTTTGAAGGGTTTAAACGGGACAACAAAGGGCCTAAGAAACCCCCTGAGTTCTTGCTGCGGGTGTCTGCTTTGTTTGCAAATGGAGAATTTTACAGGAGGAAGCTTTCTTGAAAGCCCTAGAAAAACCCTCCTTCCTAGAGATGGAGGCTGGTTTCTGGGGAGTCCTGCTGCATGCCCTTCCACTGTCACCAGACATGCATCAGTCTGGAGAAATGCCACCACCACCCCCAGCACCTGCCTTCCAAGGAATGGAAAGTCCTATGTTCCAAAGTCCCTGATAGCTCTCCTAACTGTACACCCTGGGCTCGGGGTTCCAAGGTACTGCCCAGCTCCCATCTTCTGTGCTACTTTAGTGTCTCCCAGTTATGGGCTTCCGTGATGTGCTTAAGCCCCTCCCAGCTTTGACATTCCATGTTTTCCATTCTACTCCTATGTTCTCTGACTCAATGACAACAGTGGGGCACAGAACACTGTGTTTGGAGTTGGGAAGGCCTGAGTTCAGATGCTGCCTGAGACAAAACTGATAGGCTATTCAACCCCTGGACAAGTCACATCCCCCTTAACTGGTTCCATTTCCTGCCCTATAAAATGGGGGGAGAGGAAGTCATAATAGCATCTCCCTCCCAGCCCGAAGTGAGACTACGGTATTTTAAGGTTTGAAAAGCACTTTACACATGTTCCACACCATTTCAAAAGAGAGAACAAGTGTAAAGTAGTCTAGGAGAGTGTCTCCACTGCCTCCAGGCCAGCCAGGCCAAGATTCCCCACCTTCAGCCTCCCAGGAGCAGCCGGGCCCAGCAGGGCAGCCAGGCCTTATACACAGTGGCTCATTCCAGAATAAAACATGGAGAGTTCAATGAGCATCTTTGTCAATGGGATGATTTAAAATTCTCTAGGGGGAGCAGGCTGGGGGAAGGAAGCCTTTTGTGAAGCAAAGGTCCCTTTTGTGAAACAAATCCTTACCCAGCCTTGACTTCTGGGTTGATGTGGCTTTCCCCATATTGGATTTCCCTAGTAAATCTGGGGATGGGGGGGGGGGGTGGCCATTACTGAGACCAAGGGGCAGGGGAAGACCAGGGGGGATGGGAGGAAGCAGACCCTGGCTTGGGGAGGAAGGGGACCAAGTGGTGTCCCCAGGATCTGGCGGAAACAGACCAGAGAGTGAGCCAAAGGATGAAAGCCAGGGCAAGTCAGGGGATGGTTAGGCTGGGGAGGAAAGACTGATCACTTCATAACTTTCTCTCCCTGTCCCAGGCCCTAAGCTGTGCCAAGCCCGCCCCACCCAGAAACCCCTGAACTGGCCCAGGTGCAATCTGTGAGGAGGTGGATGGGGGTACGGTGAGGGCTGGAATAAAACAGACTCTTCCTCTGTCTTGAGTGCTAACTTCTCTGCCCTGTGCTTCCGATTGAAGCTCTAAGATCTCTCCTTTCTCTGCCTCAGTGGGGTAGTTGGGAGTGTTAGATTAGGAGCTGAGACACCCTGATTCAAGCCTGTGGGATTGATGCCCATAGCTAAGCGCCTTCATTTCCCCAAGCCTCAGTCCCTTCTTTGCTCAAATGGGGATGACAGCACCTCGGTCCCCAGGCTGTAAGCTTTATGGCTATATAAATAGGCTGCCCTCCCTCCCAGCTCTGGAACTTAACACTCGGTGCTTGAAGGTTCTGAAATTTCCACCCTGTATGACCTTCTGCAGATCCCTACCTCCTTTAGAGATGCCTCAGTTTCCATTTCTGTCAAAGGGGGGGCCTGACCTCAGGGACCTCAGCTGTCCATAACTGGTGAGTCTGACTTGTTTCCTTGTTTTCCTCAGGACCAAACGGTCCTCCCCTCCCACCTCTAGAGAGGGCCTGCTCTGGACACTTCCTGCCCTCTGGGATTTTTCAATGGCCCAGATAATGATCCCACCTTACATTTGTAAATCGAAGATTACCGAGCTCTTCACCTCTAGCTCTCCTGCTGACCGGATCTTGGCTACCCAGTTGGGGGAGACCTGACAGGCACCAGACCCCTCCTGGGCTCCCCCTGGATTTTAGAATCACTGAAGGGCCTCTAGGAGAGGGAGAAATAGGCCTAGAGCATCCCAGCACCTTACCCTAGCCTAGCTTCCACGCCCTGGCCCAGGCTGGGCCACACACACACCAGACCTTTTTTCAGTTTTGAAGCATCGTAGTCATTTTGGGGCTTTGTTGTATCCCTGTGGATCTAGGACCCTGGCTCACTGATCCTTCTGCACTTTTCAGAGCGTTTTGAACAGTCAACAACTGAACTTTAATTAAGTCAAAGTCTCCTCCCTCTCAGGCCAAGGGGAAACCTTGCTGGCAAAACCTTTCTGCCTCACTTCATGGGCACAACCACCACATTCAATTCCAGAAGTGCCCATCAGGTAGGGACAGGCTGAACAAACTGTGACAGAGAAATGACAATAGGGTGACTGCTGAGAATGGGAGGGAAGATAAACCCAGACAAACCAAGAGAATGGCTACAAGGACAATGTGGGTAAACCACTTTTTAAAAGCTTATGTTCCATGAGTTTTCTTGAAAGTACTGTGCTGTCATTTATAGATGAACAAACTGGGGTCCAAAAACTTGCCCCAGGTCGCAGCTGGTCTGAGAACCCAAAAAGGAAAATCCCTCTGAAAGATTCTAGACTCTTGAGCAGGACAGTGATGGCCATGGCCCTCTCCAGAGGCCAATTGGAAAGTCTGAGAGGCGGGTGGGATTCCAGGTGCCAAGCAACAGGGTTTCTTTTTTTCTCTACTGCGGCAGGGTTCTTCTTTTCTTTCAGTGGTAGATGGTGACAGTGATGCCACCAAAAACACATCTTTCCAGAAGGAAGGATCAACAGAAAGCTGGGGATCTCTGCAAGGAATGGGGAGAATTTCAGACCTTTTTTTTTTAAAGCAAGCTGTATGAAATGGAAATTCAGCTTCACTTGTGATCTGTTATGTTTAGAAATGTTCTTTTTTTGACTTTCAAGTTACAGAATAAGAAATTTTTTTTACGTTCCAGATACTCTATATGTGTTTGCACATACACACACACACACACACACACACACACACACACACACACACACAGAGGTGAGTCTAAACAGTCTCTCACATGCATCTACACAAAGATATCCATCTCACTGCTATGCTTTTACCCAAGCTGTGCCCCCTGCCAGAGAGCCTTCCCTCTCCCCTCTCACAAAATCACAAGAGTTTGAAAGTGGGGGGATACCTCAGGGGGCATGTAGTCCATCCCATACCCAGAAGGAAATCCCTCTATGCTGCATCCCACAAGTGGTCATGGGGGCTCTGAGATCACACCAATCCTTAGGACATTTTTACATTGCTGCCACATCAAGCTTGATCTTGCCTTTTGGCCATGACCAACCCCATGGGCTCTGCTTTCTGGGGTCACCCTTGACCACAGCTCTCACATCTCCCCTGCCAGTTCTTCCAAGTGATCATAGTCTGTGTGACCTTGGACAAGTCTCTTGCAAATGAGGAAATGGACAAGGTGACCTCTAAGGCCCCTTCCTCTAACTTTCCCCAACTGATCTGATCAAGTGACTCCGTGCTCAGGACCCCTCCTTGCCCTATTGCCCACAGAGGGGCAGCTCCACCCCAGGATGCCCAGGCTTGGTGTCACCCCTAGCAAACAGTAGGATTTATGGTTTTTTCTTTTCTTTTTTCCTCCCCACCTCAGGGGTAAATGACTTGCCCAGGGTCATACAGACTCTGTCTTTTTGTCAAAGCCTCTGAGGATGAATTTGAACTCAGGCCTTCCTGACTCCAGGGCCGGTCCTCTATGCACTAGCTGCCTCAACAGTAGGAATTTAATAAATGCTTGCAAATGCTGGCTCTTCATCCTCCAAAGGTGCTTTCTGGCACTCCCATAGCCTGAAAGGGGCCCTCTCACACACACCCCCCACCACCAATGCTGCCTCCCCAACAGCCCCTCCCCCAAGAGACCACAAAGCATTCTGATATATTCACTGGTAACATTTTTTTCTTTTATGACTATGGATGTTTTTTAGATGGCCTGAATTTCTCTGCTGTCCTTTCCCCTCCCCCAACCCCAGCAGCCACATCTCTTTATAACAAAGACTTTTCTCATGAGCAAAATGATGTTTTAATCACTGAATCTGAAGTCAGAGGGGTTGAATTCAAATCCCAACTCAGCACTCATTGTGACCTTGCGCAAGTCACTCTTCCCTTTCCTGGGCTGTAAAAGGAGGAGGTTGGAGTAAATGACCTCTAAGGGTCCTAAAAGGCCAAAAATCTGCAATTCTAGATCTTTATCCCAGGTTGTGGCAATTATGGATCAGCTCCAAGACAGTGGCTTTAGCACAGGGCTCCGGCTTAGCAGAAATGTTCATTTCCCCAAACTAGGAGCCCAGCAGTCCACAACGTTGAGGACACTTACGTGAGTGAGAGAATGAAAGGATGTTAGAATTGGAAAAAGCCTCAGAGGGCATTTTACAGAAGTGCAAAGAACTGCCCAAAGTTAAGCAGAGCAGAAAGGGGAGGTCCAAAGTGGAGTGCCCCAAGGCTCAGAGCTGGGGCCCGGCTCTTCCACATGTTTATCAATGACTTGCATTTGGAGAGTAGAAGGGGTAAATGAATACCTGGTAGGAAGTCTCAGACCCTCCCTCTGGTCTTGCCTGTTCAGCCCGGATACCTGGTTCTGCAGGATCAGTCCTAGGGGATCTGCTCTTACCCTGAGGGTAGAGGGCAAGGAAAAGAAGGGGTCAGAAGAACAAATAATCCCCTGCTGATAATCAATTCAATTCAATCCAATAAACCTGTATTGCTCATTGCATATCGTGCCAAGCCTTGGGAATACCCCCTCCCTCAAAGAGCATACAGGATCACGCAGACTATTCTGGAACATAATCAGGTCTCAAAGGCAAAAACCAGGGGGAGGGGGGATCCTTCCTAATTCTTTCTAAAAGGCAAATGGAGTCTTGGTATGATTCTGAGTCTTCCCAGCATCTCCTGTGCAGTCAGGAAGACCTGAGTTCAAGTGTGACCCCAGACGCATCTGCCCAGGTTACTTACACTCTCCCCACCCCTCTGATAACACTTGTCTGGACTCTACCACCATCCTCCCTGACCCATGGTTAGCCTGGAGAAGAACATTAGGAGAAACATTACAGTCACATGAAGAAGGATTAGATTTACTTTAAACAACTGCACAGAACAGAAAGTGAGGGAAGTTCAAGGAAGCAGCTTTTGACTCAAAATAAAAAATTTCCAAACTACTCAAAAAATCAGAACTAATGATGCATGAGCTGGGAAGTTGGGGCTGGGTGATCTCCAAAGACCTTCCCAACTCTGGAGTGCTCTGATTCTGTGGAACCCACAACCTTGAAAGGATAAGGCAGAAAAAGAAAACAAGAGATCAGTATCATTTGTGATTCGTTCAACACTGGCAAGAGCTGTGGTTTGGTGCTGAGACAATGTGGAATTTAACTGCTCTCTAACTTGGCCTTTAGTGTAGAGTCACCAAAGCTGTCCTGGCCTTGGGGCATTCTGCTTAGGAGATCATCCAGGAGTACCGCTGTGTATATTGGAAATAAAATAGGAGTCAAAGGACCACAATAATTTTAAATTAATTGTTCATTAGGATCAAGTAGAAGTTACAGCAAGGAAGGTCCATGATTAGGAAAACAATGAGTATGATTATATCAGTATAGAATATAATATTTGATGAATATAGCAATTGATACCAAGAAAAAAATGTCACATTCAAGCTGGGCAGGAGGAACACTGAAATGTTGAGAATGAAAGGTTTATTTTGGTTTTGGTTTTCCTTCAGGCATAGGGGATAGAGATAGCTGCCCTGAGGAGGGAAGACCTGGGTTCAGGTTCTGCCTTTGACATGTCCTGGCAGTGTGACCCTAGACAAGGTACCTCATTCTACCTATCAGGTACAGTACTGAACCTATTGTAAGTGATGCTGTTTTGTCATTTCTGAGTTCTGACCAACTCTCCATGATCCTATTTAGGGTTTTCTTGGCAAAGACACTGGAGTGGTTTGCCATTTCCTTCTACAGTCTGTTTAACAGATGAGGAAACTGAGGCAAACAGGGGTAAGTAACTTTTCTAGGGTCACACAGCTGGTAAGTATGTGAGGCCAGATCTGAGGAGTCATCCTGACTCTAGGTCCAGCATTTTATGCACTATGGCACCTATCAGCCCTGTTTTGAGTGTGGTTTTCCTCAGAAGCAACACCATGTTGTCAGTGGCTACAGGAAGCCTGGGCTAGGGTCTCTTCCGTGAGACCAATCCTGGGAAACTCTCTAACAAAGCATTCTTAACCGAGGGTCATTCAGCTTATTTTTCTTTAATATTTTGATAACATAATTCAGCATAATTGACTTCCCTTGTAGTACTATGCATTTTATCTTAAGCATTTAAAAGCATTATTTGGATGTCAGAGGGCCCTGGCACATGTCCACCTTGTTGAGACTCTCCAGCATCTCTAAGTAGGGGATAGCCAATAGGGATTCTCTGCACATGCTGCAAGGCCCCTTACTTGGAGGAGAGGTCCGTGGGCTTCACCAGTCAGCCAAAGAGGCCTGTGACACAAACAATGGTGAAGAACCCCTGCAGACTCTACCAATAAGATACTACAAGATTACATAAAGGGATAATGAAATTATATGGACAAAGAGAAAATGGAAAAAATACCAAGTAGAATTCTGACAGAGAGAAGAAGGGGGCTGGCACTGTCAGATCTTGGATTAGACTGTAAATTAAAATTATAAAAATTAGTGCTGGATTTTTTTAAAGAAAAAAAGATTAATGGAACAGAATATATGATCTCAAACTGAAAGTGAAGGCATGCAATAGGCTGTTTGATAAATCCCAACAATTTTTTTTAAAAAACTAGGAAAAAATGCATAGAGAAAATCAGATTGCCTCCATGACTCTCATTATATACCCCACACTAAATTTAAAGTGGATTAATATTTCAAATCATAGACCCTCAGAACTAGAAGTCTAGCCTATGCCTGACCAAGATTTTCCTCTAAAATAGACTCAACCATATTTTTAAAGGGCACAAAAACATCAATAAAAAATTGGATCACAGTATATAGCTATTACAGTTGTGGAAAAGGAAACAATCTTGGCTATTCCACAAATAGAAGAAATTACAGAAGGCAAAATAATGACTTTAAACTTTTAGTGTTGTAAGGACCCTTGGAGGTCCATCTGAGGTCATCCCTTACTTCAAAGATGCAGAAAAGGAGGATGGAGAGGGTTGTGGCTTTTTTACCTGGTGATCTCCTCAACACCCCTAGATTTGATGACCATCTCTGTGCTGAAGATTCTTCAATCTGTCTTACCTGCTGCAAACTCTCTTCTGCCCTCCAATCTGGCATCTATGAAAACCTGGATGTTCGGTAAACACCTTAACCACAGTGTCTAAATGGAACTCCTTACCTCTTCCTTATCTCTTCTCTCCTTATCTCTTATCTTCTTCTTTATCTCTTCTCCTTATCTCTTCTCCAAACCCTTCCCTAGGACTGTCTTGGGGAACCACTCCAGTCCCTCAGGCTGCCAAGCCAGGAGTCATCCTGAACTCATCATCCACATTGTTGCCAAGACCTGTCAATTTGTCTCTTTGTCTGTCTTTTGTCCATTTCACCTCTGCCACATCTCTTGTCCATTTCACTTGGCAACATCGCTTGTCTATTTTACCTCTCCAGCATCTCTAAGTAATGTCACCTTTTCAGCATCTTTGGATAGATGTCACCTTCCTAGTATCTCTCCACTATGCCCCGTTATTTTATCTGGTCCTGCCCCCAAGCTGATGCAGAGCCTCTCACCTTATGCCTGTACTAGTGTCGTAACCGCTAGTGATAGGCCTGCCTTCAGTCTCTCCTTGCTCCAGTCCATCCTCCATTTAACTCTCTGCTGATAATTCTATGTAACCTGTCTGTTGGTACGTAATTGTTGGCATGGTTGTTACCCCTGTTTGATGTGAGCTCCTCCAGGGCAGGAACTGTTTTCTGCCTTTCTTTGTATCCCCAGCACTTTGCTCAGTGCCTCAGGGCACACAATAGGTGCTTAATAATTGCTTATTGACCAACTGGTATTAAGTGATAGAGTAGCATCATAAAATGATTGGGCAAAGAACTTGCTCAGCCCTCAGAGGCAATCTAGTCTAATCCCCTTATTTTGGAGATTAAGCATTAATTAGGCCTTTGCTGTGTGCCAAGCTCTATGCAAAGTACTTCAGATATAATGAAAGATAAAAGCAGAGCTCCTCACTTGAAAAAGCCCCCAGACTAACTGAGGAGATGAAATACCAATAGCCATGCCCATGCGCACACATAAAATACACAGTGGCCAAAGGCCCCTGGTCCTTCAGCGTGACCTTCCGGCCCTTCCCCATCCTAGTTGCCTTTCTGTTTCTAAATGCTTTCCAGCCTATCAGTGCCCTTCCAAGACCCCAGCGCCCAGAACAAAACCCCGTCCTTCAGAAGAGGGCACCTTGTACAATGGGATTTTCCCTCCTTTCTTCTTAGGAATTTTAGATCCAATCAGCCTTTTTGGCTTCCAGTCACTCAGCTGACTCACATTGAGCTTGTGGTCCACTAACTTCTCTGGATCTTTTTCCCCCCAGACAAACTGTTGACTTTTTTTGTACCCAAGCATATGAATCCTTTTTGGTTTTCATCCTTTTAGATTCAGACCAATGTATTAGTCTGTCAAGAGCCTTTTGGATGCTGAATCTGTCAAATAGTCTTAGCTCTCCCTCTCAGTTTTATACGGTCTGCAGATTCAATGGGCCTGTTGCCAACTAGGCATTTATCCAAATCAATCACCAAAATAACCAAGAGCACAACACCAAACTCAGCCCTCCTGAGATCTCTGTCAGTGACTGACATTGTTGGGTTGAGTGTATGCTGTTCAAGTTGATCCACATGGCTCTGTCTTAGATGTGGCTCAAAGGGAGTCATGAACAGATAGATCTCTAAAATTTCCTCTGCCCATCCACCTCCAAGGAAAACTTGATTCTTGACAGGAGGGGTGCAGGAATTTGGGAACATGGAGCTAGCAATTCTGCTTTCCTCACTGAGAGGGTGCCAGGCTAGAATTCTAACTATCCACTCCTTAAATATTGTTAGACTAGAGGAAGTAACTTTCAGGTTTAAACTGTGCTCCAGAATGCTAACCCTTAAGGAAGGAGTGCCCTAAGCTAGACACTCAAGGCTGGACTCCTTTCCCACCAAATGCCATTTACATTAAGTCCACTCAGCAGAATAGCAGATAAATTCATTTAAGCACGTCAGTAGCAAACAGAAATCAGAGAAGGTGTCCAGATGAAAATACACCTGACAGTACCCAGAGATTCACTGTGAATGAGATGTATAGGGATTTGAGGTCTTCCACCAGGAATGAGATATCTCAATTCAAATTCCCTGAAGCTTCCATTCAGCAACCTAGAGATAGAGGTGTGACTGAGGGTCATGTCTGATGGCCACTCTACCTTCCTGGATACGGTCTCCTCTCAGCACTTTGATAGTACAGTTCTATCTCGTTTCTCCTCTATGTATCAGCTTCTTAGTCATTCTCTCCCTAGAGGAACATGGACCTGAAAGGAATTTGGACCCTGGTATCTTCTCTCTGGAAGCTGGAAGCCACAAGACCAAGGATCTTTCCCCTCTCACACACTCATACAGGCAAAGAACACTGAGAAATCAGTCTCCAACAATGAAGAAAGTCCGAAGAACATGGGCTTGGAGCCCAGGTTACTTACAGTATTATCATCTGGTCTATATCTCTCTTATCTTCACCATGGGTGTTTAAGATAACAAAAAGTGAAGCTTACTCTCATCACATTTGGCTTAAGGAGGGAATAACATGCACACTAAATTTGGAATGAAAATCTATCTTATGCTACAGGAAAGTAGGGGAGAAGGATAGAAGGGAGGGCAAATGGGATGAGGGGGTAATTAGAAGTAATCACTTCTGGGGAGGGACAAGGTCAAAAGAGAGAATAGAATAAATGGAGGGAGGATAGGATGGAGTGAAATATAGTTAGTCTTTCACAACATGACTTTTATGGAAGTCTTTTGCATAACTACACATCCATGTATAACCTCTATTGAATTGCTTGCCTTCTCAGTGGGGATGGGTGGGGAGGAAGGAAAAGAAGTTGGAACTCAAAAGTTTTAAAAACCAATGTTAAAAATTGTTTTTACATGCAACAGGGAAGTAAGAAATACAGGTAATAGGGTGTAGAAATCTATCTTGCCCTACAAGAAAATAGAGGGGATGGGGATAAGGTAAGGGAGGGATGTGACAGAAGGGAAGGCAGATTTGGGGAAGGGATAATCAGAATGCATGGTGTCTTGGGGTGGGGGGGAGGGGAGAGATGGGGAGAAAATTTGGAACTCAAAATCTTGTGGAAATGAATGTTGAAAACTAAAAATAATTTTTTTTAAAATGAGGAAAAGAATTCAGAAATGACTGGCTTTTCTAGGGCCATATGCAGAGTATGTCACCACATCAGAGTTTGAACCTGATTCTGACTCCAAAGCAGTTTTTTCCTACTCCCTCTTTCTGGTTTTCTCCACTAACAATTAGGGGCAGCTAGGTGGTGCAATGGATAGAGTACTGGTGCAGGAGTCAGGAGGACCCTGAGTTCAAATCTCCCCTCAGACACTTGACACTCACTAGCTGTGTGGCCTTGGGCAAGTCGCAACCCCAATTGCCTCATCCTGGGTCATCTCCAGTCATCCTGATGAGTTTCTGGTCACTGGATTCAGATGGCTCTGGAGGAGAAGTGAGGCTGGTGACCTGCACAGCCCTCCCTCATTCAAAACAAAGTGCAAGTCATGTCATCATTTCTCTAATGGCATGGTCTTTTTTGGCAATGAAGGACAAACACACACACAAACAATTAGCAGTGCACACAAGGGCAGAGAAGGCTGAAGATGAAGGTAGTCCCAGACTGGGTTTAGAAAGGGATGATCAGTGAAAAAACAGAAGCCACAGCACTCAAGTCTGGAGGACCTCATGGAGGTGACGTGATTAATGACTTAGGCAAGTGTTTGGCTATGGATGCTGGGGCATATGTGTACGTATCTGTAAAAAAAAAGTTAACCCAACAATATTACTATTCATAGCAAAAAACAACCAACCAATGGCCGATATACTCAGTGATTGCTCATGGACCAGCTGAATAGATTATGGCTATGAAAAGCAGGAAGACAGTTATCTCATAAGAAATAATAAATATAAAAGAATTCAGAGAAACATGGGGAGACATATGAAATAAGCCTAGCCAAGGGAAGGGCACACCCCCGACTCACACCATGGCATCCATGCCAGAGGAATGCTGGAGGAGAAGAGATGGAAAGTAGAATTCAGGAGCAACCAGGGCAAACCCATGACTGCCCTGTCCAAGTTGATACATGGTCTAAAGAGATCTCCAAACAAACAGTAAGCAAGAAGTTTGTGGTTTCATGGACAAACTTTTTATCATCGTCATCATTATTCTTTAGGTGTTTCTGTTCATTGATGGTTACTAGGATTACATAAAAGCTATCTTATGGAAGCTAAAAAAAGGAGGGGAAGGGTGGTCTATAGGCTACTTCCTTGTCTCCCATTTAGAGATGAAACAGCAGCTTCATCGCTTCCATTTCAGAAGGTAAGAGACCAAAGTCCCATATCCAAAGCCCTGGGTTCAGTGTCAGCTGAAGAGTGATGCCCTCCCTTTCCAGATGAGAATACTGAGGCACCTCGTCTGAGGTCCCAGATCCCAGCCACGTCCTCTGATTCCAAAGCCAGGGCTCTTTCCAATTCTCCCACACACACCCCTATGCTTGCAACATGAGTTTTATTCTGTTTTTATCCTCAGCGCCCTGCATGGGGCCTGGCACATAGTAGGTGCTTAATACAGTTGTTTTGTTTTGTTTCCCGCCCCCACAATGAGGGCTTTCATTCCCCCCACCTGAACTGTGGCAACAGTGTCCCTTTAGTCTCCCAGCCATCCCACACAAAACTACCAAAATAACCTTGCTGAAGCACATCATCTCTGCACGTGGTGCTCCCCTGCTCAAGAAACTCGAATGGCTCCCTATTACCAACCGCGATCAAGCCCAAACTTCTCTGCTCCTCCTTTAAAGCCTTTCCCTGCCTCCCTGAAGTCTGCCCACTGGCCAGGGCCATTCCGTGCTTTGGGCTGCCTGCCTTGGGCCACCTCAACACCTGCTGGGGTCCCCTGTACTCAGGCTTCCCCTCCTTACTGGGGCCCCTCCCTCCCGGCGGAGGGGCTGGGATTTGTTTTTCGAGATTCTACATATTTTTAACAAGTTTTGTTTATCTTTCTACCCAGGCGCGGTGAGGGAGCCGAGGTGGGGGGAGAAGGTAAGGGGGAGAAAAAGAGAATTTTCATTGATTGAAAAAAAAAAACCTTAATTTTAAAAGAATCCTCGCGTGACCCTAAGCAAGTGACATAATTTCTCGGGGTCTCAATTTCCTAGTCTTCCAAAAGGAGTGGCTAACAGCCCACCACCCCCACTGCTAATAGGCTCCAATAAATCATCCTTGTGAAGAGTGTGACAGCGGCTGCGCTCTTCTAGCCGCCCATCGCTGCGTGGGTGGAAGGAGATACAAAGTATCCACTCGCGGGCCCCCTCACCGCCCCTCCCCCCCAGGACAGAGCTGCCGGTTAGGTGCTTGCCACCTAGCGTAGATGCTACCAGACTTACCTCAGGCGGGCCGCGAGACTTCTCCGGCCTCAGTTTCCTCATCTGTAAAATGTCAGAATAAAATATCCAGCCCTAGAACCAAGAAGCTACGATGGGAAACTGGTTTTCCTTCTTCTTGGTAGAAAGGGGCTGCTACCGGTGTGAGCTAGGGCATACACCATGCACCACCGCCAGCACCAGCCTGTCCAAGGGTGCTTCTTTGTATAAGGGAGGCCTTTAGTGGCAAGGAGAATCTTGGGAAAGGATAACAATGTAAAAAAGTATTCTTTAATTTGGTTTTTTATTTAATTACAGAGGTGTAAGGAGATTGTTCGGGAAGGCGGCAGCTTCCTGACGCTGTCAGACTCTATCAGTGGAGAGGAGAGGTGGGCTGTGGGCAGGAGACCCTGAACCCAGCCATCTCTGCAAAGCCTCAGCATCCTGTTCCATCCAGCCTTCACCCCTGACTAAAGGAGTAGATAGACTTCAGACAGATGAAGCTGGGGTTCAAAGTAGACCCCAAGAACTGGAGCAGACCTTATGGTCCAAAGCAAAGCCCAGAGAGGGGAAGGAGCTTGGCCATGCCCACACAGAGAGCACTGACTGGGAGGCAGGGGACCTTGGTTCAAGCCCCCTGTAAAATGACCAGGGGCCGAGATTCCACATCCAGTCTTCCTGCTGCCACAACTCCCCTCCACCTCAACCATTCCAGGGCTCCCCAGGGACAGGCAGAGGGCAGGGAGCATGGGCTAGCTCTCCCAGCCTATACTCCTCTACAGAAGCGAGGACCATACAGATGGAGTAAGCCTGGGTCTGGGCATAGATGCCCTCTGTCCCAGCTCTGCCTGCTTACGGGCTATGTGATAGAAGGTAGGACACAGCCCCCCTCTGAAACTCCTGCAAAAACCCAGGGGTTGGATGGGCCGTTTTTAAAAGTCCTTCTGGTTTTAAACTTCTGACCTGGGGAAAGGCCCCAGTAAATGAGAAAGAAGCCTCAAGGTTGGGGGTAGTTTTCTTAAAAGGACTCACGTAGAGCACTTTCTATCATCGGATACAAGTCAGGGTGTGACTGGTGCCAGGGTAGGTGTTGTCCAAATAGAAGGCTAGTTCTCTAGAACATGCCATTGCCTCCTTGTCAGGCTGGTGGAGCCGGCCTGGGGTCCGAGGCCTAGGGGTAGCAAGTATCTGTTATCTGCAGGAGGCCAAAGCCCTCTTGTCCTGTTGGGCCCAGATGCATTGTTTGGTGGGTTCCCATGACCCTCTGCCATCTCCTGGGGCAGCGGACGGAGCAAGGAAGGCCCTGGGATCAGATGCTGCCTCTGATGCTGGCCATGAGTCCTCAGTGCCCTTGCCAATCCCAGCAGAGCCTCCCTCCTGGGCTTCCTATGAGGCCCAACAGGGTCATGGAAGGATAGTGACAGCCTTGAAATGTAAAGTAAACTGAGTCACAAATAGTGTGCTAGTGGAGGCTGGTCCTGTCAGCCACCAATCTGGAATTAGGAGGAATCTGGACATCCCAGGGACCCAAATATTTCCCAGGAGATGACAGAGAATCACAGGATCTTAGATGTAGGCCATGTAGGCCATCTCCATCATTTTACAGATGAGGAAACTGAGGCCCAGAGCAGTCGTATGACTTGCCTTTAATGGCACTGACAGGCTGTATGAGCCTCAAGTCATGTGCACCGCCCACAATGCAGGTTCTCTATCCCACCAACACCAACATTTGAGTGTCTAGAGGGTCACCGGAGCACAGGGTGTCAGGGATGGTGGGATAACCCTTTGGGTGCCAGTGGGTCATCATTTATTATGGGAAGCTCCTTTCTGACTCAGGGTAGTGATGACCTTCCCCTTAGACTCTTAAGGGTCTTCGTCTGTCTGCTGTATTGACCAGATGACATTCTGTGGCAAGTTTTAGCTCTGGGGCGTGCCCTAGGAGGGAACAAGGGGCATTTGGCCAGGACAAGACTCAAGAAGACTGGGTTCAAGGCCCTCCCACTGATTCCTGGATGGTGCTGGACAGATAATTCTATGTCTACGAGCCCCATCCTTCACCAGATGACCAATGGGAGTCTTTCCAGCACTGAGCATATGATCCCATTAAGCTCCTTAGCCTTGTGGGGTCTCAGTGCCCTTATCTGTAAAATGGGGTTAATCATCCCGGGGGTCTTGGGAAAGGCTACTAGAAATGAGGACTGTCATGCCTCCATCTGCCTGATTAGGAGAGCCCTGCAACCAGGGGTGGATTCCTCCCTGTGGGACTCTTTGGCCTCCCCAGATTCTCCCCATGCTTTGGCCACCTTCAGTTGTGAGCAGACAGGTTGTATTTGAGGACAGTTCACTCTGTCAAGCCCTCACTAGCAGGGCAGAATCCAGGCCTCCCTAGAAAAGTCTCTGCCCTAGTGTTCAGACCTTAGGGTGGGTCATTTCATAGAAGGGGATACTGAGGCTGGAAGAGGGAAATGACTTGCATAAGATGACCCTGAGTCAAACCTGAGCCTCCAGGCTGTGCTAAGGCAGAATCTTCTCTAGCAGATCTCAATGAATATCAATGAATGTTTCCCATTTTTTCCCCCAAATAGTCAGAGACCTAGGGAAACACCCCCCCACCTCCACTATCCAGACCCAGGCTTCCTATAAGCCTCGAGGCCTCTGTCTGACAGTTGGAGGATGGCTGAGGGCCATGAACCTGCCTCAGGCCCCTTGAACTCAACAAGACTTGAGACATGGATTGGCCTGGCCCCAGTTCTGACGGAAGGCCTGGCCCTGGGCAGTGGGAGGGGGAGGGGAAGATGACCCTCATCTCCCATTAATGATATTAGCAGGGACCTCCACGGTCTGGTCAGTGACCACTGGCATGCCACTTCCTGTGCAGCATTTCTGATTAATTAGTCACACCTTTATAATAAAAGTCATCAGTTGAAACTAAAATTACTTGGGAAGGAAGCCCATGCCACCAGACTCAGGGTCACCAGGCATGGGTATCAGGGTTCATTCAGAAGCCAGTGGGTGTCACATTGAGCAAGCAGAGGAGCTACCAACACATCTGATTGACTTAATGGTCTTGATCTCCCATAATCCAGAAGGAGACTGAGGGAGTCTTACTGCTTGGCAAAGGGGATTCTTGGACAGAAGAAGGGGAAGGGAGACTAGGAGCCTGGGTTCTTGTGGAGACTCTGCCACTAGAGAGCTTGGGGAGTTTGTGCCTCAGTTTCCTCATCAGTAAAATTAAGGATGATGCAGAAGGTCCCTCCTGCCCTGACATTCCCTGCTTCATCTGTACAGCTACCCAAAAAAGCAGGGAGCCCATTTATTTACATCTGGACATTTTAAAATAACTGCCCTCTCCCAAAAAAGGCTTGTTTCCAAAGGGAACTCAAAATCAGGCACTATGGCCCAACCTACACCTTCCCATCTGTTCCCAAGGGAGCCTGCTCCTTTGCCTTGGAGCCAGAGGAGACCTGGGAGAGCTGAGAGAGCAACCTGGGCAGGGAAGTGGCCTTCATGATCCACTTTATGGATGGGCCTCATTTCACAGGACTGGGATTTTCAGATCATGACTCATTTCTAGGGATGAGAAAAAATTCTAACCTCAGAAGGGAATCCGCAGGATCCCAGGCTTGTAAAGCAGTAATCCAAGAGAGAACTCAGATCTGCTCTTCTCCTGGGCCTCCCTGGCACATAGGCATCCACCCAGCCTTTGCTTGCATAGCCCCAACAGCAGGCAGCTCAGTCCCTAATGAGAAAATCGCTCCATTTCCTATTTCTAGACTGTCTTTACTGTTTCAAAGTGCTCTGACAGGTCTCCTAGTCTATTTCTAGATGCTTTGTTGGGAAGGTTTTCTTTATATTGAGCTGAAATCTGTCTCTGCACATTTGTTCACTGCAGAGAAGCAGAACAAGTGAAATTTCTCTTCCCAATTCAAACGAACATCTATTAAACCCCTACTGTACACCAGGCCTGCTGCTGAACACTGAGGATACAGTCTTAAAATCTAACAGGGAGAGAACATTGGGGTTAATGAACAGAGGGGTGGCCCTGACACTGAGGGGGATCAGGAAGGACTTCCTGCAGTGAGTGGACAACCCCACTCTGGCCTCTTGTCTCCAGACCACTACATGGGCCAATCTCTGCCAGCCTTCATCTTCCCAGACCCCCAGTCCACATTTCAGTCCTCTGGCCTCCTCCTGGTCCTTTTCTTACTCTTCCACCTCCTCTGCCCTCCCCCCAGCAGTCTCCCCAGTTTCCGGCTCTCTGGTCTTCCCCTTGACCCTCTCCAGCTGCATCCTGTCTCTTTGGAGGTGCCAAGACCCAAGGGTTTGGGGCCCAGGAGCCCTTAGCTGCCCTCTGGGCACAAACCCCTCATTTTACAGTGAAGGAAACTGAGCCTCGGAGGCAGAACGGTCAGCCAGACATTACAGGCCTCTCCGTGAATCCCCAAGGCCTGACACATAGTAGGGGCTTCATCGATGGTGATTGGCTGACTGGCTGCAAATCCCTTCCTCCTGGGGGGGTGGGGGGTTTTGCAGAGCCCGAGAGGGGAGGCTGGGCTAGATTGGAAGGGGCTTGGAGGGCTGTCCAGGGGGCTGGCTCATTCCTAACCATTCCGGTTCTAGCTGACTCTCTGTTCCTCCCCCTCATCCTTTCCCAGACTTGTCCAGGCCCCTGCGCCTGACCCTCTCCTTCCAGCTCTAGGTCTGGCCATAGGATCAAACCCCGGCCCCACTCTTGGTCTGGAGATGGCTCTCTGCGGCCCCCTTTCCTCTCCAAAGCACTTTTCCTTAGCCTCCTTCCCCAACTGGGAGGTGAGCTCCCTGAGGGCAGGGAGAAGCTGTTGGGGGTTTTGTATTTGAATCCCCAGGGCTTGGTTAGCAGGACAGCGATGGGCCCCAGGGGGAGGGCTCAGTAAGGGTTCATTCATTCATTCTAATCGGACGCCTGAGCTTTCCTGGTCCATCTGCATTTGGCGCTGCACAAAATAAAGTCTTCTAGGCTGGGAAGGTGAGATTTTCTGGCATGAAGATGTACACATTCATAAAATGCCCCTTCATGAGATGGATTTCTGTACACCTCCTGGGAAGTCTTTTCTGGGTGACATTGAGGGAGATGTCCTGTCTGGGGGGCAGAACCTTCCAAGCTGGGCTGGGCACACCTGGTCCAGTATCACGTGCTCCTCCCTAGGCAGTAGAAACTCCCTGAGGGCAGAGGCCAGGGTTACTGTGTCTGGCTGGAGCTGGGGCTTCCTCCAGGGTGCCTCCTCCCAGCCCTCATTTAAGGTTTCTGTTTCTTTCCTATTTGCTTCCTTTCCTTTCCTTCTTTCTTTCCTTTTCTTTCTTCCTTCCATCCTTTTTTCTCTCTTATCCTTACTTCCTTTGCTTTTCCTCTTTTAACATCTCTTCTCCCTTCCTCCCTTCCTTCCTTCCTCCCTTCCTTCCTTCCTTCGTCTTGGGGTTTGGTGAAATCACTGATATTTGAACTCTAATTTCTTGCATTAAAGAAAGGTATTTCCAAGGATCCCTCCTCCCCAGTGGCTGCCTACCTTGCTGACCTCCTGTGCCTGCTGTGGAAGAGACTACAGCCATAGTCCACAAAACCTGTGCAGATCCGTGGTCACTTTGGAGTCTGGGTGCCCTGCACTAATTCTGAGCTTCCCAAATGCGCCCTCTGCCTCTCCTGCTCCCTCCTCAGCAGCTTTCTCATCCCACAGCTTCCTCCAAGGCCTGGGGGCCTTGCCCCACCCCCTCCTGCACCTCCCTAGGCTCCTGCTGGCCTTCTTTTCCCATGGGTGAGTTCCTTCGGGGATCATTTTGGGGAGAGGCCAAGCCAGGCAAGTGTCTTCATTCCCCTTCCTTCACTGCCCTCCCCACTGGGCTAGGAGACTGCAGTTTCCCTCAGTTTACCCCTCACACACACACTCAGCTCGGCTTTCCTGGGATCTGGCTTCTGCCTATGCCACCAGCCTTTCATTTTGATCACTCACCCATCTCTGCCAATGCCATGGCCATACAGTGGCATCTCCTGTTCTTTGATTATTAGCAGGTGGAAGGCTTTTTCATGTGACTCTAGATCATTTGTTTCTTCATCCCAGAACTTCCTGCTTAGACCCTTTCAGAGTGAATCTTTTGCAAATTTATGTCCATTTCTTGACTCAGATTTTTATCAGAAATACTTTTTAGAAATTATTTCCCCAAACTTTCTTTCCCTTTATTCTCCATCCCTTCCCTTGATTGTACTCCAGCCCACAATTCTGTTGCCCCAACTCAGCCTGCTCTGGCCCTCCCTTCCCTCTTTCTGTTGAGGGTTCCCACATTCCTCCAGTTCCCTGGATCACCTTCCATTCTCCCTCCTCCCTCCCTTCCCACTCCCAAAGGCCAAGAATTTGCCAGGCCTTGTTTGCCCTACCTCCCCAATTCTGTCCCTTTTTCTCCACCCACAGCATCCCCATTCAGACCCTGACCCCCTCTCACCTGGACAACTGAAATGGTAGCAACTGGTTTTCTTGAGTCTGTTTCCTGCTCTGCAAATCCACAGAGGTGCTGAAATGATTTCCCCAAGGGACCTCCCCTGCTCCAGGAGCCCTGGGGCTCCCTGTGGCCTCCATGATAAAGTACTAAACTTTCACCATTTAGCTTGATCTTTTCCTCCCAGACTTCTTTAATATTCCTAGGGTTTTGAGCAGTGGCCCCCAGGCTTGCCCTTTGTTCATTCTCTCTGGCTGTCTCTTAGAACCTGGGATGCCTTCCCGTGGAGCTCACATCCCTCCCTTCTCTTGGCCTCCACATTCTTTCCCTCCCTCTTAAATGATCTGTGCACCTGTTGTTCAGTCATTTGTCGTTGTGTCTGACTCTTCATGACCTCATTTGGGGTTTTCTTGGTAGAGATACTGGAGTGGTTGGCCATTTCTTTCTCCAACTCATTTTCCAGATGAGGAAACTGAGGCAAACAGGGTGAAGTGACTTGTCCAGGGTCACCCAGTTAGTCAATGTCTGAGGTTGAATTTGAACTCTGGTCTTTCTTAGTTTCTCTAGGACCAGTGTTCTATTCTGTATGGCACCACCTAGCCACCCCCATTTTGTTGTTTGTCCTTTGTTGTCAAAGAGGACCCTGATGTCAGGGAGGGCAACCTGTGACTTGCCAGTGAATTGGAGTTAAGTGAGGCAGGACTGTACAAAATCACCAGCCTCACTTTCTCCTCTGGAGCCATCTGGGTCCAGTGGCCAGATGTCCTTCAAGATGACTGAAGATGGCTCCCTCTCATTTTGTACCCAGCAGGGAAAGGAAAGCTCCATGGCAGGGTCTGTTTACTGTCTGTCTGGTCCGGGTACTCAGTAGCTGCTTCATAAAAGCTCGCTGAATAGGAAGGTCTTTCCTTATGTACAATCAAACACCGGGATTTTGTCCACTTGTCATTTCAGTTTGTTTCATAAAGTAATAGCTCTCCATATTTATAATGGTTGTGATTGATAATTTTAATTTTTAAAATATTTTGATTATTCATTTGTAATTTGTTGCGGCAAATGTTGTGATCATTATACCTGATAATATATTTTCAACGTGATTTTATATCCATTTACTAATATTTTTAATTGATTAGTAAAGTGCTTCCTCATTGAATTCCATAGGATCAAAGATTTGGAGCCAGGAGGAGCCAAGATGGTGGAGTAGAAAGACTCACGTATGCTAGCTCCGAATCCACAACCCAGAAATTTCCTGTAAAAAGAACTCCCCACAAATTCTGGAGCAGTGGAAGCCCTGCAGCAATGCAGTGGAAGAGATTTCCGTTCCAGAGAGCCCTGAAAAACCGGCCCCAAAGGTCCGTTGCACACCAACAGCAGAGCCCTTCCCTGCCCTGCCCTGCCCTGGCCGTGCGGCCCCAGAGGAGAAGATCCGAGCAGGCTTCAGGGATGGAACCTCCGGGCGGCCACGAAGGTCCCTCTACCCACAGGTGCTACAGGTCAGTGAGAGAGACTTCTGGGCTGGCCAAGAGGGGAGCGGGGTGTCTCCATGACTCGAGCCCCCTAGGGAGGCAGTGGCAGAGGGAGCGGCAGAGGCAGCAGCGGCAGCCCGGAACTCCTGGAGCAGCAGGCAGGAGCTCAGGGCCATTACCAAAGGTCTCTGCATAAACCCCCTGAGGGAACTGAGCCTGGGAGGCAGCCCTGCCCCAACCCAAGCACCAGAACTTAAGCTCACATTGAATAGCAGCCACGCCGCCACGGAAAGCCTTGAGGCTGGGGAGCAGCATTGAATCTCAGACCCCAAGCACTAGCTGGGCAGATCTAGGCGGGGGTGGAGAGGAATCTCAGAAGTCAAGTAACTGGCTGGGAAAATGCCCAGAAAAGGGAAAAAAATAAGACCATAGAAGGCTACTTTCTTGGGGAACAGATGTTTCCCCCTTTCATTTCTGATAAGGAAATACAATGTTTACCATAAGGGAAAGACATAGAAGTCAAGGCCTCTGTACCCAAAACACCTGAATATCCAATGGGCTCAGGCCATGGAAGAGCTCAGAAAGGATTTTGAAAATCAAGTTAGACAGGTGGAGGAAAACTGGGAAGAGAAATGAGAGAGATGCAAGAAAAGCATGAAAAATGGGTCAATACCTTGGTAAAGGATACCAAAAAAATGCTGAAGAAAATAACACCTTGAAAAATAGGCTCACTCAATTGGAAAAAGAGGTTCAAAAAGCCAATGAGGAGAAGAATGCTTTCAAAAGCAGAGTTAACGAAATGAAAAAAGAGGTTCAAAAGCTCACTGAAGAAAATAGTTCTCTCAAAATTAGAATGGAACAGAGGGAGGCTATGACTTTCTGAGAAACCAAGAAATCACAAAACAAAACCAAAAGAATGACAAAATGGAAGATAATGTGAAATATCTCATTGGAAAAACAACTGACCTGGAAAATAGATCCAGGAGAGACAATTTAAAAATTATGGGACTACCTGAAAGCCATGATCAAAAAAAGAGCCTAGACATCATCTTTCATGAAATTATCAAGAAAAACTGCCCTGATATTCTAGAACCAGAGGGCAAAACAAATATTGAAGGAATCCATCGATTACTGCCTGAAAGAGATCCAAAAAGAGAAACTCCTAGGAACATTGTGGCCAAATTCCATAATTCCCAGGTCAAGGAGAAAATATTGCAAGCAGCTAGAAAGAAACAGTTCCAGTATTGTGGAAATACAATCAGGATAACATAAGATCTAGCAGCTTCTACATTAAGGGATCGAAGGGCATGGAATAGGATATTCCAGAAGTCAAAGGAACTAGGACTCAAACCAAGAATCACCTAGCAAAACTGAGTATAATACTTCAGGGGAAAATATGGTCTTTCAACGAAATAGAGGACTTCCAAGCATTCTTGATGAAAAGACCAGAGCTGAAAAGAAAATTTGACTTTCAAACACAAGAATGAGAAGAAGCATGAAAAAGTAAACAGCAAAGAGAAGTCATAAGGGCCTTACCAAAGGTGAACTGTTTACATTCCTACATGGAAAGACAATATTTGTAACTCTTAAAACTTTTCAGTATCTGGGTAGTTGGTGGGACCACACACACACATACACACACACACACGCACACACGCACACACACATGTACATGAGTGCACGCACACACATACAGAGACAGAGAGCATAGAATGAATTGAATAGGATGGGACCATATCTTAAAAGAAATTAAGGCAAACGGTGAGAGAGAAATGTAGTGGGAGGAGAGAGGGTGAAATGGAATGAGGTAAATTATCTCTCATTCAAGAGGCAAGCAGGAGACTTTTTAGTGGAGGGAAAAAGAGGAGAGCTGAGAAAAAAACATGAAATTTACCCTCATCACATTCGACTAAAGGAAGGAATAAAATGCACACTCATTTTGGTATGAAAACCTATCTTACAATACAGGAAACGGGGAGGAGAAGGAGATAAGCAAGGGCGGGGGATGATGGAAGGGAGGGCAATGGGAGGAGGGAGCAATTTCAAGTCAACACTCAGGGAGGGACAGGATCAAAAGACAGAATAGAAACAATGGGCGTCAGGATAGGATGGAGGGAAATATAGTTAGTCTTATACAACACGACTATTATGGAAGTCATTTGCAAAACTACACAGATATGGCCTATACTGAATTGCCTGCCTTCCCAAAGGGAATGGGTGGGGAGGGAGGGATGGGGAGAATTTGGAACTCAAAGTTTTAGGAACAACTGTTGAGTATTGTTCTTGCTACTAGGAAATAAGAAATACAGTTAATGGGGAATAGAAAGTCATCTGGCCCTACAGGACAAAAGAGAAGATGGGGACAAGAGAAGGGAGGGATGACAGAAGAGAGGGCAGATTGGTGATAGGGGAAACTAGAATTCTTGGTGTATTGGGGTAGGGGATAAATGGGGAGAAAATTTGGAACCCAAAATTTTGTGAAAATGAATGTAAAAAGTTAAATAAATAAATTTATATTAAAAAAAAAACAAAAAGATTTGGAGCCAAAAGGGAACTCAGATACCAACTAATTCAATCCCTTTATTTTACAGATCAGGAAAATTGGCCCATGAAGGTGAAGAGACTTGCCTAAGGCCACCCAACCAGTGATTAGGGAAGTCTGGATTTGAACTCAGGTCTTTGGATTCTAAATCTAGCATTCTTTCCACTTTAAGACACAGCCACAAAATTTTGTGATCTTGAATTTCTCAAACACTAGTTAATTTCTATCTCTATCTGTTTATTTATCTGTCTATCTTTCTGTCTATCTATCTATCTCTGGCCACCCAACCAGTGATTAGGGAAGTCTGGATTTGAACTCAGGTCTTTGGATTCTAAATCTAGCATTCTTTCCACTTTAAGACACAGCCACAAAATTTTGTGATCTTGAATTTCTCAAACACTAGTTAATTTCTATCTCTATCTGTCTATCTATCTGTCTGTGTATCTGTGTATCTATATCTCTGCCTTTGTTTCTAAGTCTGGGTGATCTAACCTGTCCCTTTTATTGAATTTTGAATGAATGAATGAAGCATTAAGTACTTGCTGAGTTCTAAACCCTGAAGAACCTGTACTTGCTTTCTGGGAGCCCATATTCTTTGGGGTAATGATTTGGGGACAGTTTGTAGCCTCCAGACAAGTGGAAAGTTCCCCCAATCCTCATGGCAAAAGAGCAGGGCAGATGGTCAGAACTTTCTTAAGCGTTGTTTCCACTGAAAACATCATATCCATTTCTGAGTTGAACCACTGGATGGGCCAAGAGCTTTCTTTGGAGGCCAGAACTTTTCTTCCCTGACCATCTATAGCTGTGGCTGCAGCCTCTTCGGGAGCCCTCCCCAGGCTACTTCACAAGAGTATGCCTATGGGCATGGCCTAGATAAGCATTGCTGTTCCCAAGGCTCTTGGATTCAGGATTCTGGACTGTGCCCATCAAGATCTGAGAGATGATGGTCAAGAAGGTGGTGGTCTGCCTGGCCTGACCCATGCTGCCTCCTGCTTCTCCCTTTGGAGGTGGTATGCTTCAGCTAGGCTGGCTTGCCTGCTCTGGGTGCCATTTGGAGGGCATGGCCTGCCCCTTTTCCCCTGGCATTGTTTCCCTGGGTAACAGTTATGAGGGCTGACCTGGAAGCATTGGTAGGGGCCAGCTGGGCCTGACCCATGTGACCTCCCATCTTTCCCTCAAAGAGCCCTGCTGGTCCAGACTGGCTGGCTCACCTAGTCTGTCGCCATCAGGGATCACACACATCTGAGGTGCCTGAACTACTCATTGTGTCTTCTCTCTTTTATCCACTCTTGTAATTTGAAACTAATTTTGATGTCTGTTTAATAGGTTGGTGGTGTGATTTACATAGAAAGGTGTAGCAGCAAGGACCCCAGCACATGCAGGAAGGCTGCTGTACAGGTTCTTAGATCTGCTTTTCTGAAAGGGAACCAACTTTTGAGGGGTCAACAATCACTTTAATCAAGCACATACACCATTCACTTAGTTCAGGGGAAAATGTCAGCACCCTGAACTTCAGAGAAAATACAGAGGAAATAAAGAACGACAGACAGGGCTTCCAGCTATCTTAGCATAAGCAATACATACAACACAGATCAACAGACAGATCCAACTGCCTGACCATTACATACATACATAGTTACCAGAGAGAGAAGCACCCACCAACATCTGCTCCCAGAGTCCCATCTAGCCAAAAAAACACTTCCAATGAGTAAGCCCCAGTGAGTACACCCCAGACTATATATACACACTTTTCAGAGCCAGGAGGCATCACAACTCTAGAGAACCAGTGCCTCATTAAAAATTAACAAAAGGTATGGGCCTTCCTACAAAACAAATCTCCCCTAATCAAGCTTTCCTTACTGGGTAGGCCCACCATTGGGTGGCGAAGATCTTTAACGCTCATTGACATAAGTTAACATTACAAAAGGTGATTCAGAAATGACTCTCACTCTCTTCTGCTAAAATAGCATCCATTATCTTTGTTGTTTTCCTCCTCACCAAGTCTTGAACCTCCTAATTCTCTTCTTAAAGAAATTGTTTAAGGTCTGCAGGTATGAGACTTCTGTTTGGTTAGAGTCTCTGGCCTTTAGGATCAAAGAGCTGCTGGCCTAGAGCTAAAGGGGACCTCCTGGATCTTTTAGGGCCCAACTCTACCCATTTATAGATGCAAAAACAGAGGCTCAGAGGTGTTCAGTTACTTGTCCATCTGACACAACCTGGTCCCCAGCTGCCCTGATGGCTTTACTTATTTTAGTCACTCTAGGTACAGACTAGCCTCCTGGCTACTCCTCACACAGGGCATTCTAGGGGCTGCTTCCATGGCTGGGAACACAATCCCTCCTCACTTCCTCTCTTTTCCAGTGTTTTTATCCAGTGTCATCTCATGGTGATAATGAGTTTCACAGAGCTTTAGCATAGTGCCTGGCACAGAGTAGACACTTAATCAGTGTTGATTGATTGGTTTGAGATCTGGTTGTAAGAGTGACCTTTTCTGCCCTCATCATTTCCCTTGATAAATGCAGAGCTGGGAGCAGCAGTTTTGCCCCCTCCTATCTCACTCCAGCCCTTCAAGACAACTGCTAAAAAAGCCTGAAAAGAGCAAGAACTAAGTTCTCTCATCCACGTTTTAATAATAATAACAATGGTGGTGATGGTGGTGGTGGTGGTGGTGATGGTGGTCATGGTGGTGGTGATGGTGGTGGTGGTGGTGATGGTGGTGGTGGTGATGAGGAAGGTGGTGATGGTGGTAATGATGGTGGTGGTGGTAGTAGTGGTGGTGGTGGTGGTGGTGGTGGTGGTGGTGGTGGTGATGGTGGTCATGGTGGTGGTCATGGTGGTGGTGGTGGTGATGGTGGTGGTGGTGGTGGTGGTGCTGGTGGTGGTGGTGATGAGGAAGGTGGTGATGGTGGTAATGATGGTGGTGGTGGTAGTAGTGGTGGTGGTGGTGGTGGTGGTGATGGTGGTCATGGTGGTGGTGATGGTGGTGGTGGTGGTGATGGTGGTGGTGGTGGTGGTGGTGCTGGTGGTGGTGGTGATGAGGAAGGTGGTGATGGTGGTAATGATGGTGGTGGTGGTAGTAGTGGTGGTGGTGGTGGTGGTGGTGATGGTGGTAATGGTGGTGGTGATGGTGGTGGTGGTGGTGATGGTGGTGGTGGTGGTGGTGATGAGGAAGGTGGTGATGGTGGTAATGATGGTGGTGGTGGTAGTAGTGGTGGTGGTGGTGGTGGTGGTGATGGTGGTCATGGTGGTGGTGATGGTGGTGGTGGTAGTAGTGGTGGTGGTAGCTGATGTCTCTAAAGCACTTCCAGGTTTACAAAATACTACACAGGTATCACGGTTGATCCTCATACCAGCCCTGTGAGGTAAATGCTACCTTCCCATTCCTATTTTACAGATAAGAAAATTGGCGTTGAAGAAAGTAAATGACCAGTCTGGTTTGATGGGCCCTGGGACATTCCAAGGCAATGCCTGGGGAGGTTGTGCAAGATTCTGGAAAGAGGGAGCGGGGGGCCAGCTTGGAGTATGACCCCTAATGGGTCAGAACTTGCAATTTTAACAAATTATTTTTCCCAAAGTTGTTTCCTCTCTACTGAAGGGGCATTAAGTACTGCCCTCAAACCTCTCGATTTGGGTGTCCTGAGACAAAGCCCCATCTGCCCTGTCTTAGTTAGACCCATATTTAGAGGTATCCCAAGGAGAGCCCTGGAGTGGGAGCGAAGACACCTGTTTTTAAAAATGGACACCTGCCCAGGTATCTTTCTGAGCCTTGCCCTCATCCCCTGGAGAGTGTAGCGAGGGGCATCTCTACTGCCTGGCTGTCTGGTGGGGGTTGGCTCTACAGCTGGGGTGTCTGGCAGGGGGCATCTCTACTCCCTGAGTGTCTGGTGTGGGCGTCTGTACTACCAGGGTGTTTGGTGGGGGCATCTCTACTGCCAGGGTGTCTATCTCTGTGAGACCTCTATGGGCCAAGAGCAGCCCTGAGGAAGGATCTTCCTTCTGGGTGTCAAGTGAACCATTTGTCATTCTCTCTGGGCGACCCACTCAGACGCTGGCTGCCTGATCATTCCTGCAAAAATGACTCCATGCTCTTCTCCATCCAAAGCAAACACTCCTCTCCTCCCAAGTTGCCCTCTGCTCCTTTGCCCATGCCTTGCCACCCTCCTGAAATGCCCACTTTTCCTCTGTCTCACCTCTTCCTCTCTAGATCCTACCCATCCTCCACAGCGCAGCTCCTCTCCCTCCCTCCCTCCTGACCATGTTTATATCTTTCCAAGTAAATGGGAAACCTACTAGTGAAGAAGACTGACGCTGGGGGGTCAGGGGCCCTGGGTTCTAGACTCAGCTTTGTCCCTGGTGTATTCTCTTCAGGCTCTCAGTTTCCCCCTGTGTGACATGGTAGACCCAAAGTCCTTCCAGTTAGATCCCCAGGTCCTTTGACCAACCGCTCTCAGGACCTTTCCAAAAGATGTGGTTCAGTGATTTAATTAAAAAACATTGGATTTTTTAAAAATCCAACAAACGTACTAAATATAGAGAAGTGTTTGAGGTAAGCAGACAAAGAAGGAAGCCCTGGGCCCCAAGGCTCTTCAAATAAGTAAACACAGAGGAATGCCAGGCCTGAGGGATGCCCAACGTGCTGGCCCAGAGATGGAAGGGACCTTAGAGGTCATTTTACAGATGAGGAAACTGAGTCTGGGAGAAGATCAGCAACTTGCATGGTTCAAAGTCAGGGTCACTGAGCCAGTAAGGATCTGGAGAGGGTTGAAATCCTCACCATCCTGACTCCACATTCATCACTGTCTCCACTGGGTCACACTGGGACTAGCTGGCAGGTTGGTCTGCCAATGGCTGAGCCAAAGGGAGCCCCACGAATTATTCCTGCAGAGCCAGGCTGAAAGGAGACTGGCTAAAGGCTTTATATCTATGCTAGAGACAAGAGGGACCCTGGAAGATTCTTGAGGAGGTGAGTGGTGAGGTCAGGCCCAGGCTTTAAAGTAAGGCCTGGCAGCTGTAGGGAGGAGAGCCTCGAGACACGGCCATACCCTTTTTACCCAGACATCTCACTGCTAGGCACAAACCCCAGGAAGGCTGCTGGCAGAAAGGATCCCATCTAGGCTGAAACACTGATAGCAGCCCTCAAGCACCTGGACACAAAGCAGATGCTCCTGGACTGGAGCCAATGGGGATATACACACACATCATCCAGTGTGCTCAGCTGTGAGAAACTCAGAACGTCTGGAGAAATATGAGAAAGGCTGAGTGGACTGGGCCAACTGTCAGGTAGATAAACAGAATAACCACTTGGCACCCAAGAGGGGAGGAGAAGGTACCTCCCCAAGGCCACCCTTTAGGGGTGGGGGGCCACAGGGGCAGAGCACTGCATGGCCAGCAAATTGTGGTTGGTTTTTTTGAGATGTTGAAAGTTTTGCTGAATTTTTTTCCTTTTCCTCTCTTAAAAAGAATCCATCTCTTCTTGTCCCTCAGGCCCCGAGGGGTTCACCAGGCTACCCAGTCAATGGACTCCTGAGCAGCTCTCAAGACCCTTTAAACATGGCTCACAAAACTCCCCACTTTTCTGACAACCATCCATCTTTTCTCCAGCCAAGTCAGGACACACACACTTTAGTCTGAACTGGATCAGCCTTGTCCTGTGACCTCCTCTCTGGGTCTCAGTTTCCAAATGAAGGGCCCAGCCAGATGTGCCCCCACCTCTCAGCTCAGACATTCTAGTCTCAGTCTGAAGGCCCCTCGGGGTCTGACATTCTGGGGTCCAGCTTCTAGGGTTCATCTCAGGCTGATGTTCTGGGTTCTGAGGTTTTCTCAGCTCTCGTGGTCTGGTGAAGCCTGACTTCTCAGAAAACACAATAAAAATTCTTAATTTTCCAAAGGAAACAAAATGCACTCAAATCTAGTTAACAAAAAAGTAAACAAACACCCAGATTTCGGGCCCCCAAGTGAAGAGCCCCTGGTGTGCTCAGGGCTCTTCTAGAAGAGAGGTCATTTGTAACTCTGACCTGACTGCTCTGTGCTCTAGACTTCCCCCAGCTCTATTCTGCGTTCTAAGCTCCCTGTCTGCTCTGGCCTTCTCTAGCTTATGTTCCCCTCTCCTGTCTTCCTGCCCCTCCCTCCGCCATGCTGTCTTCCCTCCAGGCCCCTGGGCTCAGGGCAGTCCAGGCCGGGTGCCTCCCAGCCTCCTCTCCGTGTGTCCCCTAGGCATGGAGTTTCCTTCCTCATCTCTGTCTCAGCTTCCTGACTTCCTTTAAGTCCCAGCTAAAGTCCCCCTCTGTGCAGGAAGCCTTCCCCAACTCTGGCAATTCTAGGGCCTTCCCCCTCTTAATTATTTCCTATGGATGCCATGTATAGCCTGGTTTATACGTATGTGTTTGCATTCGGTCTCCCTATTAGGGGTAAGCACCTTGAGGGCAGGGACTGCCTCTTAGCAGCCCAACACACAGGGGGCCCTTAATAAATGTTTGCTTGCTTCCCTGGGCCCTCCCAGCTTTAAGAGTTCGCAGAAGGGTTGTATGGCAGAGGAAGCCCCCCTCCCAGATTTAGGCTTCCTTTTGGCTCACCCCAAACAATTCCAGCAATTTAGAATTAGTTTTAACTGTCCCTCGGTGTTTTACTTCAAAATCCCTGCAGCAGCCTTCAGCTGGGTGGTTTACAATTAACAAGACTTGTTTCAGGTCATTAAGAATTATGTGTAATCTTTCCTTAGCACTCCTTCCCATCTGGGGAGCCGAGGGGGCCTTTGAAATGCAAGTACCCCCAACCTGCTGCCCCTGCTGAGCTGTGCAGGGCCTGGGACTCAGTCAGCCCAGAACCCCACTCAGGTTCCCTCCCCCTCACGGAGATCAAAGCTCAGCATTCAGCCTCAGCTTCAGAGTTTGAAAAACCCAGATTGACAATTACCCCCCCTCCTCCTCCCTCTTTCAACGACTGGAAGTTTACTTTGCCAGGAAGCCCTGGATCTGGAGGGGCCTGGGCCTAGCTGGAACAGGAGATGCATAACTAGGGTATGAGACAAGGCCTTTGAACCAGGGCGCCACACTTCAAGATTTCTAATAGCATTGGCAGTCTTTCTGAAGAAACAGCAGATCTCCTTGGCACAGGGAGTTATAATTAGCCAGGATATATTAGTTAAGCTAGAAAGACACAGCAGCCACAGCCCAGGTGAGCTCTGCCTTGGGAGCCCCTCCCCAGCAATCAGGGACTTCTGGCTACGCTGGAGCAAAAATGACTACTTACTGCTGTGACAGGTGGGGTCACTATCGATGCACTCATATTTCCACTCAGACTTAACCCTGAATGCTAAGCCCTAAATGCTGACAGTAAGCTGAAGAGTAGGCTTGGAACCAATTCATTCATTCATTCATTCATTCATTCATTCATTCATTCATTCAACATATTCTATTTTAAGTACCTACAAATCAAATGTAAACTCCTCAAGGAAAGAGAGATTTTCACGCTGTTCCAGTAACCCTTCAGTTAGATCAGGCCAGCAGACCTTGAAATAGGCTTACTGAATTTAACTGTTGAATCGTAGGGTCCAGTCTCTGCCAAGAATCAATTTGTCCTGGATGAGCTCAGGTCTGCCTGGAGACCAGCGCCAGCATGTCATTTTCTACTTCCTCTCTGTTTCCTAAGGGACTTAAGTTCCCATTTCCATTGTTCATTGCTTAGCACAATACTGGCGCATAGTAGGTGCTAAATGAATAGTGACTGATTGACATATGCATCAGTGTGAATTTTAGGTTACAGTCTTGCTTTATCACCCAAATTCCAAGGTCCCTGATAAGGAAGTTTAGAAACAATAATTCTTCTAACATTGTACCACTGTCCCCTCTGTCAGTGCCCATTCACACACACACACACACACACACACACACACACACACACACACACGTCACCAGATCCCAACCCTCCTCCTGTTACAGTGGGCAGGCCAATGCCCCCCGCCCCAAACTCTCAGAGTGTATCATTCCCTGTACAAACTCAGTATGGCCTAGGGGACAGAGTTTGACTTGGGATTGGAACACCAGATATGGAATTCTGTCTCTGCCCCTTATCAGTGGGGGGACCTTGGGCATGTGACACCTCAGCCAGGGATGCTCTCCCTGCTCATCTCCTCCTAGCTTTGCTGAAGCCCCCAAAGGCCTGCCTTCTAGAAGAAGGCTTCCCTCTGTGAATTATCTCCCATTCTTAGGGACCTATCTTGTTTGTATACACTTAGGTGTAGGTTGTCTCCTCTTAGACTGTGACCTCTGTGGGGGCTGATGGGAGCAGGCCCTCCTTCCCTTCTGGGCTCTGGACATGTGCCTGATTTCTGAGGCCACAGCCTTGGAGCTGCTGGATCTGAATCTTGTTCAGTGGAAACACTGGAGGCACCATACACATTTCATGAGATATAATCTCAGCATTAAATAGGACCATGGAGTCCTATTTAAACCCGAGTGTGAATCCTTTCCTCAATCCATTCATTCAGTAGATGGTCATCCATTTGTGACCTGAAGACTTTGAATCAATAAACATTTATTAAGCACCTACTATATACTAGGCATTTTGCTAATTGCTGAGGATACAAAGAAGCAAAAGACAAGCCCTGGCCCCAAGGAGCTTCCCACTGAGTGGGACTTCCGATGAAGGGAGAACATAGGCCTCCCCTCCCTCTCAAGGCAGCAGCTTCCACTCCAGCCAGCTCTCACCTCCCCGTGATAGGAAGCTTGCCTCTCTGCAATCTTGACCCATTTGTCCTCACTATGCTCTCTTGTCCCAGACAGGACAAACGTGTTCCATCTACATCGCAGTTTTTGAGTCTGTGATGATGCCCTCCATGTCCTCCTCCAGCCTTCCCTTCCTCCAGCTCAATGTCTGAGTGCCTCTGATTGGAGCTTCCATGGTCTAGCTGCCTTCTTCTCCATGGTTTCTAGTTCATCCCTGTATGTCTAGAGCACAACTGGATGTCTCACATATGGTCTGGCTTGGGTAGATAATAGAATGCCAGCACCTCTTATTCCTGGAAGTCAATGACTTTCAATGTAGCTCAAGCCCCCATTTGTTTTATCAATTTAATTTTGGGACTACTCCATTCCAGGGCTGACATTCTAACTTTGTAACTTAAGCCCAGTGATTTTTTTATGACAAATTTCCATCTAACCCTATCAGCAGATTTATTTCTTGAGCCTGAGTATGAGAGTTTACATTTGTCCCTATCAGATTTCGTTATTTTTTGAGTTAATTCAGAGTTCTAGCTTGTAATACTTTTTGGTTCCTGACTTGGCCACCCTTCCCCTGTGTTTTGTGTCATCCACAGGTTTGACAAGGTATCCGTGCCTTCACCAAAGTCATTGAGAAAATGGCTAATCAGTATAGGGCCAGACAGATCCCTGAGGCACTCCACTAAAGACTGGCATCTAAGATGTCAAGGAACCATTACTTCTTGAGCTCAGCCACTGAGGCAGTTGTAATGCCATCTAACAGGAGTATTGAGAGCCCACATCTCTCCATCTTTTCTGCATGAATACCACTTCATAATGTTTGACATCTACGTAGCAGTTTCCAGCCTCAAGGTGACAATGAAGGTAAGTCACCCTAGAGTCCCCAGTGTCTTCATCAGCAGAGCCAAACCCTGACAGGTCCTTCCCAACCCCTTTCAATCTTGAGACTCTGTGATTCTGTGCCTTGAATCGGAAGGGTGGCTTTGGACACCGAGCTTTGCCTCTTCCTTCCTGTGAGACCTTGATTAGACTACGCAGATCTCCGTCTCCTGTGATTCAGTGTGCCTATCTGATGTGTAAGGGATTAATGGTACTTGATAGCTCTCTAGGGATGCTGTTTGTTCTCAGAAACCAGTAAGAAAAACCTGCATTTGCACTTACCTGAACACCAAGTAATTGTCATGACCAAGCTTGGCTGTGAAGAGGAAAGGAAGCACCTCCACCTTTGGCAGAGAGGCGGGGGAGTAGGGGTGCAGATGGTTGCATGTGCGGTCGGATGTAGTCACTTGGATAGGTTTAACCATTTTTAGAAGGAAAGGCCCATTATGGGAGGTGTATCTGAAAAGGAAGAAAGTAAACTTTTAGAAACCCCTAAGAATAGTTCCCTTGCACAGGTTGTTTTCATTGAAAGAGTCCTGGTCTTAGGGACTCATCCTGATGAATATCTGGTCACTGGACTCAGATGGCTCAGGAGAAGAAAGCGAGGTTGGTTCTCAAATCCAAGTCAACTACAAGTCATGTCATCATCTTGGTGCTGTGGTCCTCTTTGGGAATGAAGGACAAACACAAGAGCCTGGTCTTAGGAATCAAAGACTGATTCCTTAACCATGTGATGGTGTTTGGACAAAGCAGAGCAGAGGGTGGGAAAAGAATGTTCTGCTCAGTGTGTGAGATATGTCGGGTGTGTGAAGGGAGGTAATGAGAGACCTGTCTGGGTCGAAGGCTGCACATTGGAGGGCTTTGGATGCCAGGAGAGGGGATTGAATTTGGTCTTTGAGGTCATAGGGAGCCAGCGAAGATTCTTTAGGAGGAAAGAAGGGACAGAGATGGTGAGAAGCAACAGGGATGGTGATGGGTTGGGGGAAATGGGCAGATGCTCTGTGAGGCTCTTCTATAGATCCAATCTCTTGGTTGCTCCTTGGATCAGCTTTCAGAAAATACCTCAAGCTCTATGGGATAACCTTAGAGCTGATCTTAGAGTGGACCTGCCTCAGACACATTCTGGCTGAGTGACCCTGGGCAAGTCTTTGCCTTTCTGTGCCTCTAAACCTTGGAGGTACAAAGCAGGGAGAGAGAGTTGTCTCACTTGGAGTTCCATATACCCATGAAATCCTAGATCTGCCCCCAAACCTACCAACCAAGAGCATAAAGTTAACCCTAGTTATCCATTAGCAGAGTTGGGAAAGGACTTTAAGCTCCTCTCTTAGTCTTGGAGGTTTAAAGGTAGAAGGGATCTCAGAGACATTCACTCCAACACCGTCATTTTATAAATGAGGAAACTGTGCTCCTGAGTGAGTAGCCTGCTCAAGATCACCAGACAGGAAATGTGAGGGCCAGGCCTTGAACTCAGGTCCTGATTCCAGACTTCTGCTTCCTCTGAGCCCCTCACATTAACAGGAAGGGCAGGTTTGCAGTCAAGAAGGGTGGCCGAAGAATCCAAGAGACAAGGACACTGCTTTGCCTCTGATCACCATGGTATGACCTTGTGTTGGTAACTTCCCTTCTTCTCAGTATCTTGGTTTCTTTTTGTCTGAAGGGTGGGGGTTCAGCTAGATTGAAGGTTCCTAATGTGGCGTTGATGGATTCCCATCAATGGATGGGCTCTCAAGGAGTCTGTGTAAAGATGGCAGGGACTCCAAGAACTGACATGGGGGAAAGGAATTCTATCTTTATTTTCACTAAACTTTGCTTTCCTTTATAATCTTCTGTGTTTTGCAAATTTAAAGACATTATTTAGAAATTCAATAAATATCACTAGATTTCCCAGGGGGTCTATGACACAAAAGTGGTTAAGAACCCCTACCCTAGCTTAACCTCCTCATTTTACAGAGGAGGAAACTGAGACCCTGAGAGGTTTAGCCCTTTAGTCTGAGACTGTCTACCCTCTACCCTCCATCTTGCTGGTGCACTGTCTCCCACCTTAGACTACACTCCAGGAGGGCAGGGACTGTCTTCTGTGCTTCCCTTTGGATCCACTGTGCTGAGTACATGGCCTTGTTATTGAGACATTTCAGTCATGTCTTGTTCTCCGTGATGCCGTTTGGGGTTTTCTTGGCAGAGATACTGGACTGGCTTGCTGCGTCCTTCTCCAACTCATTTTACAACTGAGGAAACTGAGGTCAACAGGGAGATGTGACCTGCCCAGGGTCACACAGCTACCAAGTGTCTGAGGCTGGATTTGAACTCAGAGATATGCATTTTCCTGACTCCAGGCCACTGGACCAACAACCACTACTGCCAAAGTTCAGGCAACTGACATGTTTTTCTTACCTGAGGAAAAGTTATGAAAGTTTTTTTTTCCTATTAGTTTAATGACTATGAGGCAGCTGTGTTGCACTGTACATGGAGAACTAACCTGGAGTCAGGAAGACCTGAATTCAAATCCATTTACCAGTGTGACCCTGTTTGCCTCGGTTTCCTCATCTGTAAAATGAGTTGGAGAAGGAAACAGCAGACCAGTCCAGTATCTCTGCCAAGAAAACTCCCAAGGGGGTCACAGAGATTCAGACATGACTGAAATGACTGTGAAGATCCTGCATCTCTGAAAGGGCTAAAAGCTAAGAGAAATTTGACAAAGTCCACTCTTCCCCTGAAGGGATCAAGTTAAGACTTCCAGCTGACACCAGGAGCTAGAGCCAGAGGAAGGAGATCTGAGGGGATGGAGACTTCCTAAGTCCTCTGAACCTGGGCCATGCTGCTCTGAGAGACAACTTGATTGTGAGCTGAGCAGAGCCCATCTCAGGCCTTTCCTCCTCTCAGCTGGCCCTGCTCTGTCCTCACCCCATTGCTTGTTAGAGTTTTGTTCCCAGTGACCTATATTTCAGGGCTCAAGCGTGATCAGTCTGACAGCTAGACACAGGTTGATAAGTGACCAGGCCAGGCCTAGGGGCTCAGAACTGCTCAGAGCCTGGCCCTGGTTTCAGCGAGGATTCCCCATAGACACATTTTCTCTGTCTGGGCATCCCATGCTCAGGCACTCGACCAAACAGAGTGAGACAAAATCTTTCCTGATGGATATCCTAGAACAGGCTGTGAGCCTGGGCTGGGTGGGCATTGTGGGCAGCTCTCTCAGGAAAGATAGGAGGTTCGCATCTTGGCCCCAGGATGACATTCCAATCCCAGGCAGAGACAAAGCTCCCCTTATCTCAGTCATGAACTATGAGGACTGCTTCTCCAGGGGCAGCTGAGAATTTCATTCACTTTAGTGAGCGTAGCCTTGTGGAAAGGTGGAAAGAACACTGCATTTGGGGCCTAAAGAACAGTGGTGGGGAGCATCACAGCCTGACTATGAATAGTGGGGCAATCCTGGACAAATCATTTGGTCTTTTTTTCAGTATCAGTTTACTTCTCTGACAAAGGGAGGAATTGGTCTCAGAGCTATAACTGGGATTGGGTGAATGGGGCTTTGTTCCAAGATGCTGCCATTCAGGGGGCACACTTCCTTCCCAGGGGCTATACAAGTCCGCCTCCAGTCCATGCTCTCAAACCCTGTATCTTCTCCCCATGGTGCTTCTGGGATGAATTCTCTCTCCCTGTCTCAACGGCACCAGGCATTACCCTATCATTGGCTCAAGTGGCCCACCACCATGGGACTGTCTGGCGCAGCGGCCACTCTCTCCCTCCTCTTCCCCTCAGCTGTTTTTGACCCAAGCAAAGTAATTTCTAGCAAGAGCTCTGTCGTCCAGATGGTCTCCCCAGCCCCTCCCAGGGCTGAGTCCATCAAGTTGGTGTGGAGAGTTTTGCTGGTGCCTAGATCCACAACTGGTGAGGGACAGTGGAAAAAGCCTCAGCCAGGCACTTGGGATTTACTAAGGCATGATGTGCTAGGCACTGGAGAGAGGAGAGAAACAAAAGGACTTGCCTTCAGGAAGCTTCCATTCTCCTGTGCCCTAATAGTGTGAGGGAGAAGACCAGAAATTCTGACAGAAATGAGGGGAAATTAAAAGGATGGAGACGTCTCCAGGCAGCCAGGACTGCTCCTCTGTTGGGGCCTGATGCCTTCCTCCTCCAAGCTCCTTTTGTCTCTTTCTCTGAATCCAAGCGCCAGCTCAATTACAAGCTAATCGTATTAACTTGAGTTAAGTCATCCCCTTTCAGGGATCCTCAGTTTCCTCAATGACAAAATGGGTACACTCCCCCCGCCCCATGCCCTGTCTGTCCTGCAGAGCTGGACTTCCCTCAGAGTCATCCTCCAGGGGACTTTGCACAGCCCTCCTCACCTAGATCCAGTTCATTCCCAAGTCATGACATCTTCCTGTTTCAAAGATGATCAACAGCACCATTCCTTCTCTTTCCCCCTTTCAGACCCTCAGAGCAGAACCCAGGTACCCCAAGAACCTGTCTGTCTGTCAGTCTTCCCTCCCTCCATGGTCTTTGGGGATGGGAGCCTTCTTCCTTGTCACCTTGGTGGAAGGTTAGCCCAGCACTATCATACAGCTTCTCTGACAGCAAAAACCTGTTTGTCTTTTGAGGTTTCTCTGGATTCTTGCGTTTGTATTTTAAAGTTCCTGCTCAGCTCAGGTCCTTTCATCAGAAGTCCACAAGCACTTAGTTGCTGAGTACCTACTCTGCTAAGGGCTGGGGGTACAGAGACAGGTAAAACCCCTGGAGCTCATGTGGAAGAGGGAGGCCCCATTCAAGCTACTGTATGCATATAAAATGGGAAGGGGTCTTAGGGAGGCTCTGGCACTGAGGGGGAAGGGCGAACTTGAAGGAAGCCAGGTGAGTCAGGTAGGGCATTCCTGGTGTGGGGGCCCAGGGTATTGCCCTTTCATTCCAGTATCTATCAAGAGTCATTCAGGACTAAGTCACAGCATCTTTACAGAACCACAGCACATCCATGTGCTCAACAGAAGCGTGGTCCACACCTGGTTGGAGCCCTGTACACCTCTGCAACCACATAGTACAGTGAGCAAGAGCTCCAGGAGCCCAGTGAGTTGAGGTAATTGGTAGAGCCTTTGTGGGGTAGGGGACATGTGAGCAGAACCCCACCCCCTCCAAAGGGGAGGGTTGGCTGGGGGTAGGAGTGGGGCAGGATTCCCAGCCCATTAGCAGACTCAGGTGTGGGAGCAGACCTGATTCAGTCAGCTTTTTCTGGGACAAGACATTTCTGTGCATGAAGAAAGTATCTTTTTCTGTTGATTAATGAAAGAAGAATTCTTTTAGGGGAGGAAGGAAAAGCATCTGTTGGCAAATAAAAGAGATGAGCTCACAGTCATGGATAGAAATACGGAGGAGGTAATTTTTCCTTTATTTTTTGTTTAGATCTATGATTTGGTCTGAGTCAGTGAGACAGTGTGGTGTAGTAGGACAAGGATAAAGCCTTGGAGTCAGGAAGACATGAGTTTGAATCCTGCCTCAGATGCTTTAACAGTGTTTAATAGTGAACAAGTTTATCGCAGGTCTGGGCCTCTCAGTAAAATAAGCCAGTTGGGCTCGTTGACTTCTAAGGTCCCTCTTGTCTAAACCTACAGCCCTCTGAGGTAAATCTATGGTCCTCTGATCTAAATCTATGGTCCTCTGATTTCCTTAGATGCTGACTGGATTCATTCCTACCACTTAGATGAAGCTACTGGCCCAGGATCGCCCAGCAGGATGTGTGGGGGTGGGAGTCACATCCACATCTGCCTCACTCCAGAACCTTCTCTGTGTTTGCCAGGCCAGGCAGCCTCTCAGGGTGACCAGCTTTGGAAATGAGAGCAGGCCTGGGAGAGAAGGAAAGAGAGGAGCCGGTGATAGCCTCAAAACAATCCTGTCCCCCTCCCTCCTTGAGTAATTAGTGGAGTGCAATGAGCCTGCATGCCAAGATGAGGGTTCTTGGCCACTCTTCCATGGCTGTGGTGCCATGTTTGGGAGGCTTCAAAGAAAGGTTTGGGAGAGAAGAGGTATTAGTCTGACTACCAGAATGAAGGTCTACAGAGCTGTTGTGCTGACCTCATTGTTGTATGCTTGTGAAACAGGGACAGTTTACCAGGGCCATGCCAGGAAACTGAATCGCTTCCATTTGAACTGTCTTAGGAAGATTCTGAGGATCCCCTGGCAGGATAAGGTACCAGACACTGAAGTCCTTGCTCAAGCTGAACTGCCAAGTATTCAAACTATGCTTCAGAGAGCACAACTCCCATGGGCTGGCCACGTTGTTCGAATGCAAAATGTGCTCTTGCCAAAAAGACTATTTTATGGAGAACTCACATGGGGCAGGCGATCACATGGTGGCCAGAAGAAGTGATACAGGGACACTCTCAAGGTCTCTCTCAAGCACTTCAGATTTGACTGTGCAACATGGGAGACACTGGCATAGGACCACTCAGCATGGCGTGCCCACATAAGAAAAGGTGCTGTGCTCTATGAACAAAGCAGAATTGAGACAGCACAAAATAAACGCAGGTTGAGCAAATTTGGAGTAGCCACCCCAAATGTTCACAAGAACTATCTGCGCTCAGCCATGGTAGAGCATTCCAAGCTCGTATTGGTCTGATCAGCCACAGTCAGACATGCTGAGATTTCACTTTATCATGGTGATGTCATTTTGGTCCTCTGCGAAGATGAAGGACAACAGCCAACCAGCCATGTTGGGGGCCTCCACTTCCCCATCTGTCTGGGTGACCTTGAAGTTCATAACTGTGTTTCTATCACTGAGCTGCTCATAGCAATCCTCCAAGTTCTGATGGCCCCAGGAGAGTGACTGTTGGTGCCTGGCTAGTCGAAGACCAGAGTAGAATGTGGGATGTCTGGGGGGCCATAGTCTAGATGTTCAGAAACCTGTCATTCTCGGGCTCCTGAAAGGAGAACGTGGTCTCTTGACTGCCAGAAATACAGAATGTTTGTGGCCAAGGGTGCTTTTCCCTGCAGAATGGGCAGGTAGATACTCACTTCCTACCACCTGACATGACTTAAGAAATCCCCTGGTCCCCTTGAGGACTCAGCCACCTTCTAGAGGAGGCACCAAAACCCTGGATACAAGATTCAAACCTGTCTCTTCAGATTTTCATGGGCTCTAGGAAGAGACCTTATTCATTACCTAGTCCCTGGCCCTCTTTTTACAGAGGGTGAAGTGAGGCCTGCCCCATGGTCTCACAGGGAGAGTCAGAATTTGAACCCAAGTACTTTGCCCCCAAGTCCATTCTGCTTCCCACACCACCGAGTCTGTTGAACCCTGTTAAAACAGGAATGAAAATCCTGCTTTCAGACAAAATAGGAATAAAAATTCCTAACATTAATGAGCATGGAAACTACATTGTGCTAAAAGGAACCATAGACAGCAAGCCGTTATTAACATTAAACATATTCACCCAGTGGCATTCATCTAAATTCATAAAGGAAAAGTTAACTGAATTACAAGAAGTACCACAGGCTTGAAGAGTCCTAGGCTCACAGACTGAGACCAGCTCGGGCCTTTGAGGCTTTTCCAGCTCAGCCCTTGCCTGGTACAGGGGAGGGACACTGAAGCACAGGACACTCAGTGATGTGTCCAAGCTCCCAGAGCCAGATGCTGGCTGGATCTGTGGGCCCACGACATCTAGCTTCACACCCAGAGCTCCTTCCCCTGCACTTTTGGAACTGCTCAATCAGCCCCAGTGGTCCTGTGCTATGTTTCTAAGATGAGGGACACCTCCCCTCCACCCCCATGTAGCTGTTAAAGCCTCTGACCTCCTGGCTCCAACCCTCCTTTCTAGCCTCACTGTCCAGCCAGCTAGTCTAACTCCCTCTTCTTTTACAGATGGAGAAACTGAGTCTCAGAGAGGAGAGATGACCTTCCCAAGGTCACATGTAGGACGACACATCCTTCTTTAATGGGAGAGGGGACTGAGGCTCAGAGAGGAGAGATAGTTTGGCCAAACTGATGCAGATAGGAAGTGGACGAACCAAAATAGGTTTTCAAATCTGGGACTCTCCACTGCACCACTTTTGATGAGGGAGGTGGCAGGTGGCGTGTGGATTCTGGGTGGGTCTCATCCAGCCTGGCCACAGAAAACAAAACTCTGGGACTCTGGGGGATGTATTGACCCTGAGTCACTGAACCAGAATGGGCCTCATCCCCCTCGGGGCTTGGGATCTTCCTGGGCATCCTCCAATCTGGATATCCTCCCATCTGATCCTTGGGCAACATTGTGTGAAGGCTCCGGACAGGTGGGGCTGGGAGGGAGCCATGGACTCACTGTCAGCTGGTCACACCTGGCCCAGTCCTTAGCAGGCCTGCAGCCTGACCTAACTCACAGCTGTCTTGGCAAATCTAGTCTCACTCTGGAGGCTCAGCTTCCAGATTGCTCTCTGGACAGCAATTATCCAGAAGAGCAAATGCGGAAGGGGAAAAGGCCAGAAGCTTCCGGGGCGCCAAGCTTGACTTCCTCAGTACCCTTGGGGACTGCCCCAGAGTTATTCTGTCTTATATAGAGATGACTTCCTCAGGTTCTGAAGGGAGATAGCCACTCTCCAATTGCACCCCTACCACAAAGGGCCTCAGTGAATTAGAGGAGATCCAGGCAAGGGCCGACCCTGTGCCCAGGCTGCCCCAAGCTGCCCCAGGGGAGGTGGGGTAGGCATTGTAGGCAGCCTATATGATAAGAGTAGTACTTAATAAACCCAGCAATACTTAATAAATTTTCCTGACTCCAAGGCTGCCCTGCAGTCTCTCCAAAGTCTCCATAGCTACAAAGGGACTTCATCAGCCAATCGATTAACCAGGAGTCTTTGTTAAAGCTCACAACTCCCATGCTCCAAGGAATTCCCATCCAGAACTTATAAACAAGACCCACCCAATGAAGATTCGTCTGGTGCACAGCCTTGGGGACCGTCCACTACAAAGGGCTTTTCCTCATACCTAAGCTGTGAGATGAGGACTGACCCAGATAGCTCTCTCCTCATTTCCAAAAGAGGAAAGGGTGGTTCTGAGGGGTCCTGTGACTTTTCTGGAGAGGAAATAGTAAAACCTGGCTTCTAGCTCAGGTCTCAAGAAAGTGTGGAGCTGTGCGACCCAGTTTGCCTTAGTTTCCTCATCTGTAAAATGGGCTGGAAAAGGAAGTGGCAAGTAACTCCAGCATCTTTGCCAAGAGAACCCCAAATGGGGTCATAAAGAGTAGGACATGGCTGAAACGACTGAGTAACAATAAACGCAATTCACCAGCAGCTCCCCCGGAAAGGTCAGTACGGTATCTTCAGACAGAAGTCAGGGGACTTGGACCAGCCATTTCCCATGTTGCCGGGACTCAGTTTCCCCATCTACAAGATGGGAAAAACAATATTTAGGCGAGTCACTTGCCCTCTCCAGATCGCTATAAAATTAGAGGGTTGAACCAGAGGAATCTAAGGAATCCAAGGTCCTTTACATCTAGCACCCCCTGATTTATAAACCCTAACACTTTCAAGCAAATTCATTGCTCAGGATCCACTCATACAGACAGATCAGATCCTGGTAAATTTGGTGGCTCCTGAGAATCTCTAATCTGGTGAAGAGCCTATGGGACAAGGTAGACCTTTATTCAGGTCTTCTATCCCATTATCACATTCTGGAATGTTAAGAGAGAAAGGAATGTTGGAAGGTCCCTCCCAGTGGGCGAAGTATTTTTTGATTAGGGCTCTATCTCCCCACAGCAGCTATTGGTTTTTCTTTTGGGATTTCAGGACCTCTGTCCCTAGCAGTACAGGGAGACTCTCCAGAAGTCTCAGAGGAGCACCTAGTGGCCCCATCAGATCTGGCTCATAGTGGCCCTCTTGAGGCTAGGGACACTCCCCCTGACAATGGTGATGAGGAATGGGGAGAATGTCAGGTATTTCAGGGCCAACGATTGGACATTGTCCACTATGGCCTGGGAGTGTTGGAATGGGGTGTGGGCTGGGGGTTCCTTGTGGGATGGAGTAGGGGCCACAAAGATATGAAGTGAGGAGGGGAGGGCAGCTGCCAGCCAGCGATTCTCATGGACCCACTTTCTCTTGTGATGATGGTCCTGGAGGCCAGAGACCTGAATTCTAGTCCTGCCTGCCCCTAGGTCAGGGCCTGACCTTGGAAAAGTCGTTTCCCTTTTCTAAGCATTGATTTCCTCCTTCACCTGTTAAGTAAAGACGGATTATCCTAACCCTTCTTAGATAGAAATACTTGGAAAAGGTAAGTAGCAATTGCCCCCAGGCGCCACAGGGCTTCTTCCAGTGTCCCTAAGTCTGATAATAGGAGACTAAATGCAAAGTCTCTGTGAGAATCCCATTCTCTGTTCCCCTGGCCAGCATCCTGGCCCTGCCCTGGTGGGCACAGGCAGACTCCCATGGAGACAAGTACAGCCTCTGCACACCTCCACTCATCCGTTCCGGTTAGGTTACTCAGCAGTTGAGTTCACCTGACAGCCTGCTGTAGGCCCAAGCTAGGCCAGAGACAAAACCACCCCATTCCTCTTGCCAGAGGCTTTAATAAAACATTTTGCTTTAAAATAGTTTGTCAGTGTTCTCCCTGTACAGTAAAAGCTCCCTGAGGGCAGGGTTCATCTCACTTCTGTCCATGTGTCTGGCAGACACTGTGTGAAGGATCCAGAATCCCCTCCCAGCTTCCTCCCAAAGCCTGCTATGTCAGAGAATGTCTTTGTCCCTGCTTTGGCCATGTACCCAGACACTTCAGTTTTTCACCCCGCCCCCAGCGACACCTGTCCTGACTTCCCTGGACACACTGGCCAGCTTGGTTCATTCTCTCCGCAAACCTCACCTCCCCAAGACTAGTCATACTCTTCAGCCTCTGTCTTTGCTTACACTTCTCCTTAGACCTGAGAGTCTGGAGGACCAGACTTCAAATCCTGCCTCAGACACAGCAGCTGTGTGACCCTAAGTGAGAAACCATGCTGTGCCTCATTTTTCCCATTTGTCAAATGAGGGGATTGGCCTAGTTTCCTTTTAACTCTAAATCTATGACTCTATGATTCTCTGAGTAAGGGGCCATAGAGACGGGGGCTGTCTGATTTGTAGCAGGACACACAAGAGAAATCAAGACCAGACACTTTGAACAGACCTGATTAAAGACGCAGAGGACCTGTGTTCAAATCCTCGCTCAGTTACATCTACTCTTTATAGGACTTTTTTTTACCTCACTTTACTTTTCTGTCCAAATCAGGGGGATGGTCTGGGTAATTTCTTGGGTCCTCTTATCTCTGAGTCCCATCATCCAACCTGGACCACAGCCCTGGGAGGGGGCAAGGCAGAGATTTTGAGCCTCATGCTTCAATCAAGAAACATTTAAAAAACAAATTTTTGGTGGTAACTTTTGCTCTTATATGACCCATATTTCCCAAGATAAACTCCCTCTTCCCTCCTCCAGTTCATCCTTTAAAACAAAATATATAAAAGAGGGGGAAATAGCTCCGCAAGCCTAACCAATCTAGGGGAAAAATCTGACACGCTCAGTGTCCCACACTTGTAACTCCCCACCTTTGCAAAGTAGCAGAGGAAGGTCGCTTCTCATTTCTTTTCTCTGGAACCAAGATCGACAAGCATTTATTAGGCACCTACTATGTGACCCACTGTCCTAAGCACTGGACCATGAAACCATCCTTGCGCCTAAAAGAGAAAACCACTTTCCCAAGGTCAATCAGGGAACATTTACAAAGGTCTCAGGCTATCAAGAGCTGGGGCACAGGCCCTGCTCCCAAGGACCTTGCTATCTAAGCGGGGAGGGGGAGAAGTTTGAGCATCACAGAACTGGAAAGAACATTAGGCTCCATTTGGTCCCATCTATCCCTGAAAAGGAATTCCCTCTACTACTCACCCAAGAAATGGTCACACAGCCTTTGAAGACCTCTAGTGATAGGGAGCTCACTACCTCTCAGGTGGTCCATACCATTCTCACTCTCAGAAAGGTCACCCTGACATCCACCCCAGGTCCACCTTTCTGACATTTACATACATCTGCTCCTAGGATGGACAGCTGGAGCCAAATGGAACAGTCCTCCAAAGGCTTGACTACAGCTAGCTTGGCCCCCAAGCACAGGCTGAATGTCCCCTTCCTTCACTGGTCTTCAGATCATAGGCACTTGAGGCCTTCCTCATCCCCTGAGACAGCTTTCTCAGGATGCTTTCCAGACATTAGATGCCTGTCTTGAATCGTGACATCAGAAATGACTACATTACCCCAGAAGAGGCCTGACTGGTGACTGAGAACATTAGCCTCTACACCCATGCACTCTCAAGACTCGGCTTCCAGGATGAGTGAGTGCCAAGAAGAAGGGCCAGAGGAGGCCTCTGGGCAGGGAGAGCCCACAGCAGGCAAGGGACTAGACCCCAGCGCCCAGGGCACTGCCCCGCTCCACTGTTGGCCACCTGCATGGGGTAGTCTGCCCCCCTCAGGGAGCTCCCTGGACTTCAGTTCCCAAGCAGGATCCAACAGGAGGGAGGAAGTCCTTCACAAGACACTTTGTGAAGCCCCTGGGAGGTCTCTGGAAGGATCAGGAATCCTGGTTCTCCCTTCTGCCCATAATGAGCTGATGTCTGGGGTCTTTCCTTGTTGATCCAGCTCTCACCACCCCTCCCCCACTTCCCCAGAAGAGAGAAAGCAGAAGGCAGACATTCACTCCTTTGCAGTGCTTGTGTTCACAACTCACTGTACAGACAGAAAACACTTCCCCAGGGATAGAAACACCAATTTTAAAAAAAGGAAGAGAGAAGGCAGGTGAGGTCTCGTCAGACAGCTTCCCCAACCTGTCCAGTGCCTGCATTCCTTTGTAGGAATGGGTGGGGCTCCACGGGTGTGGAACAGAGTTTTTTCATCATATTTATTGTTTTTTTCAAATCTCTCTGTCTCTCTCTGCCTCTGTCTCTCTCTGTCCCTGTCTTTGTCCCTGACCTATATGAGTATTCAGCCTTCTGCCCAACTCTTTCCATGGCACACTGATGGATTTAGACCAAAAGGACTCATCAGAGGTGTCCCAAGGCACCTGCTGTAGAGGTGGTGTCTCTCTCTTAGGAGAATGTTCCAAAGTCTCCTGTTTGTCTGGATTTACTCTGTGATTCATCCTTCTTCCTTCTCGAAGCCCCACTGCAACATCGGCTCAGCAGTCCTCTTGTCTCAGAAAGACACTTGGCTTCCCTTTCTCTCCCCTAGGCATTCTCTCTTTCTGCTGGAGACAAGGGCATCTTCAGAGCCTCACTCTGAGGCATGTTGAGCCATCACAATCTTGGACCAGATTTTCCCCATTGCTGCCCCCTCTCTCTCCCTGCTCCCCAACCTGACTGACTTAACCTTTCTCCTTGGCTTCCCCCTCCCAGACAGATAGGAACTTTGTGAGCCCCTGTCAGGACTTCCTGAACTCCCAGGAGCACCAGAGATAACCCCCATCTCCCTTGGTCCAGAATCTAAGGCACCAGCCCAGAGGAAGACACCAATAACCATACGAATGGATGAAGTTTTGGGGACTGAGTCCTTTGGAGAGTCTTCTCATGACACCGCCCCTCTGAAAGAATTGTCCATCCTAACAGAAAAGATGATGAAACTGTTAGTGTTCAACAATGCTCTGATACTAGAGGGGGGAACCTGAGCAAGGGTGGTGAGTGGCACTGATGTGGCTCCCACAAGCTGGGTTTGTGCTCACGTCTCTCAGATATTCCTAGGGGCAGCTAGGTGGTGCAGTGCTGCTCCTGGAGTCAGGAAGACTCCTCTTCCTGAATTCAAATCTGGCCTCAGATACTTACGAACTGTGTGACATTGGGCAAGTCACGTTACCTGATTTGCCTCAGTTTCCACATCTATAAAATGGGCTGGAGAAGGAAATGGCAAACCACTCCAGTATCACTGCCAAGAAAAGCCCAAATGGGATCACGAAGAATCAGACACGACCAAAAACAACTGAACAAGTCTTAGATGTGTCTGCTGCCAGGTCGTACTTATGGTGAGATAATATTTACGGAGCGTTTAGTACAGGGCCTGGCACATCGTAGGCACTTTCGAAAGGTTAGCTGTCATCATTATCCCCCGAAACAACCATGAGCATCCGGCAAGTTCACTTGCTCATAACGAGGTCAGCTGCCCAATGGTCAGCTACGGTGGTAATCTAGGTTAAATGCTGGTTATGTCATTCGATTTAATTAATTCATTCATTTGATTTGCCTGCTTATAGCTATGAACAAAACCAGAAAGCAGTCTTTGGCAATTCACTGAGCCAAGAGTGGAATCCTATGGTAAAACTATAATCTCAGAGGGAGGGTGCCCGGGGACACTCTCGTCCAGCCTCCAAGCAGATGCACAGACACCTCCAACTCAGATAAGGGACCACCCAGCTTTAATCTCCCGACATTTCCAAAAGAGAACTTATTACCTTTCACCCTAAACCTCCCGTCCTTCAAACTTCCCCATTCCTGGTAAGGGTGTCATCATCCTTCCAGTCTCTCTGGACGTTAAGCTCAGCCCCTCACTCTTCCTTACCCTACATTTGTAATCAGTTGCCAAATCCTGCTGTTTTGACCTGCACAGCATCTCTAATATACATCCACTTCTCTCTCCTCCCACAACTACAACCCAAGTTCTAGCACTCATCACTCTAAACCAGAGCCTTGCTGTAGCATCCTCACTGGTCTTCCAGTCTCAAATCTCTCCCCACCCCAAAGCACCCTATTCACAACTGCCAAGGTGATTTCCTTAAGTGCGTACTATACCATGTTCCTGTTTTACACCATCCAGTGACTTCCAAGTAGCTCTAAGATCAAATATCAACTCCTCTGTTTAACTCTTAAAGCCTCTCACAATTCAGTTGCAAATGATCTGCCCAGCCTCCAGTGGGCATCACTCTCCCTCCCTCAAGCTTTCCTCCAGCCCAACCTGAGTGTGGTCTCACATCCCCCACCTGCCATCTTTGTGACTTTAGGTTCTCATTCATACCTGACAATCCCCTGCCCCTGCATCTCCACCTCCCAATATCCATCTGTCTTCCTTCCAGATGCAGCCACTCCCTTCCACATGAAGCCTTCCCCCACGTCCTCTGTTGTCCTGGTTGTCTTTCCCTTTAGAGCATGAGTTCCTTTGCTTGTAGACTAAGTGGAGGTGATCTCATTCATCGTAGTAGTGTCCCCAGAGCTCAGCACATAGTGGGCACTTAGAAAATACTTGTTCATTGATGGAAGACTTACTTCTTACAAAGTTCTTATATTTCATTTACCTCTGTCTCCCTGTTACTATGTCATGTGGTATATGGGGTGTTTCAAAAGGCTAGCCACTTCTGGGGTGAGACTGCGAGTTTTTACAAGGGCTACTCATCACCTTTGGTGTCCACTTGTGGCTCCAAGAAGCTGTAGCATGTTCAATGGCCACATCCTGGTAAAATCATCATAGCAGAGGAGATAAACCAGGTGGAGGGTAACCAATGGGGCTCAAACCTGTGGGGGAGTTAGGGGGATGTGAAGACTTTCCCAAGAGGCTTGGGCAGATGAGAACAACTGGTTCCAACAGCCAAGAAGGTGACTGAAGCAGGGGATGTGGAGCGCTTAGAGCTTGGCTGGGTGTGGAAGACACCAAGGTCATCCACTGTATGTGGAGTCATTGCCAGTTGTCTCCACTTGTCTTCGACCACTGGACTTTGACAGCTTTGGGAGAGAAAGTGAGGCTGACGACTTTGTGCACCTCTGTCTCACAGAAATCCAATTTGTGCCCAAGTCAAGACATAACCCGCGATTTTCTTTGAGCATGAAGGGTGAACAAGTGCCCCCTCTCCCTTCGTTTCCCCTCCCGCTCTCTAAGACCCTACCCAAAACTGTTCTAAGGCATCTTGCACATGACAGCCTTTAAATACTTGAGGATAGTTTCATAATCCCCCTCACCCCAAACTTTCTCCTTTCCAGCTTCGTTGTTGGTTGAGTCATTTCAGTCATGTCCAACTCTTTGTTGACCACATTTGGAATTTTCTTGGCAGAGACTCTGTAGGGGTTTGCCATTTCCTTCTCCAGCTCATTTTATAAATAAGGACACTGAAGCAAATAGTGTGAAGTTATTTGCTCAGGGTCCCACAGCTAGTAAGTCTCTGAGGCCACATTTGAATTCAGGTCTTCCTGACTCTACGCTTAGCACTCTGCCCACTGCGCCACCTGGCTGCCCACCTTTTGTTTTTTTAATTTACTTTTTTATTTCAACTGAAACTGAATAGATTCTGTTCCAGCCCTTTATTTCAAATCTGTGTCTGTCTTTCTGTTTCAGGTCTGTTTCTGGTAAGCAAGATATTGCTGAATACTATGTTTACTACAGTGAACAAGACAGGGATGCTTCCTGGAATCAATTAGAGACGTTTCCACTCGGTACCACAGAAAGTCTTTTCTGATATGGCGATGCACCTGTTATGTCCTGTGGGCTGTGTAGAGAGCCAGAACCAGAAAGCCACACACTTGTCTGTTGGCAGGGAGAAGAAGGAACTTCCTTTGAGAAGGAAATGCTTGGAAAAGAGAAGGAAAAGAGAAGGAAAAGAGTGCTAGCCTTGGAAAAGAGAAGGAAAAGAGTGCTAGCCTTGGTCTTCTTGCCCAGCCCTTTGGCCAGATGAGGAACCGGGGAGCTTTAAAGATATCAGGCCCACAGCAATAAGTAGTGCCTGTCTCTGGAACCAAGGAAGAACCAGACACAGATGTGGGCTAGAATGGGAGACCAGCTGAAAAGGGAATGTCTTAAGGACCCCAGCCAAAGGAATCTTAGGAACAGTGGGCTACCGTATCCCATTGTCCAATGAGCTCGCGGAACCTAAACCCTCTTTCTGTACTTGGTGTGCATTGGTGAAAGAATGTGCTGCAGACTTTTTGGCTGGGTAGGAGGGGATGAAGGGGAGATGTTTGGTACCGATTGTTCTTGGTATATCCCCTTAATAAAATACTTCTTCCTAAAAGTGAAATATGACAGTGTAAGTGATATCCAATGTTAATTGTGGCTGATGGGAGCTTTCCAGCTATAGTATTAGAAAGATACTCCACCCCCCACAACCACTAGGCACTAACTTTAGCTCCAAATTTTACATGCCTTGTCAGCTAAATCTTAGGGCCTTAGAATCAGTTCTCAAATATGTAACTTTAGGGTGCTAAGTTGCGTTCTGGGCACTAATTTGTCAGTACAAATGAAAGCTGGGGTAAGGACCCCCAGTGTCAGTATGAGCTACACTGGAATTCCAGAATTTGAGAGTTAGAAGGAACCTGGGGTCATCTGTACACCCAGAGAGACCCCACTGGGAAATAGCTACCAAGAATCCTAGCTCCTTGTTTTAAATGGTCAGTGATGAAGAGGAAGTGGAAGGTTCTTTATCACACTTTTGAATTCTCTTGGAAGAACAGCCACTTCTCAGGGGAAGGAAGGAGAACCCCATCAATATCATCTGTTGTGGCAGTTGCCCCCAAGAACACCGCTCATGAACCCCATTCCCCAAGACTCTGCCAGCCTACGCCTGCACAGACAATACACCCGCCTTTGTTAGGAGATGGGAAGAAAATGGATTCAACGTTTTTAAAATAGAAAAGCTCAGCTGATTTATGGGAGAACGAGCTTCTCCTCCTTCTTCTTAAACATCCCCATGCTCTTGAAGACTTCTCTCTCAACTCGTGCAGGTTTGCCATCACCCCTGTGTCTGCAACTTTGTCTGATGTATTGTCAAGGCTAATCCCTACAGTTGCTGAATCACTTAGGGTCGGAGACCAGGGCTGCATTTGTATATTTGGGAATTGATCGTAAGACCATAGGATTTAGCTGACAAGGCATATGGGATTTGGAGCTGGAAGAAAGAGTCGATTACATTTAATTCAATGAATATTCATTAAGATTATAGTGATGTCAGTGCTTAGTGCTGAGGCTACCACAAAGGGCCAGGGAAGGCAAGGGAAAAGACCTTAGGCTGGTGAAAAGGGATGACCAGCAGAGCCAGACATTTCAAAGTGGTCCACAAGGTTGAGGATTCAGAAGGGGTCTTGGGGGGTTCCCTCCCAGTTTTAGAACACTGCTCCCTGGATGCTGCATCCCAAGGATTTGGCAGCCCAGGGACCCCTGGTCCATTTGTAAAGAGCAATGTTCAGAGTTTTGAGATTGGTAGCCAGAGGGCGCAGTGGAAGGTGGGGGAAAGAAGGGAGGGTCTGAAAAGGGGTTGAGCAGGAAGGTAGGGGGACAGCTCACAGCAGGGTAGGAGGTTTTGCTTCAGTGAATTCTGAAAGACAGAGATTAGGGAAAGGAAGGGGGATCCTGCATGTCATTGAATAAGGGCAGCACCAGACGGTCAAGTCATCTCCTAATGAGAGCAGAGAATTAGAGTCTCAGTGGTCATCGTGACTGGGACAGTCCCCTGGCAAAGAAAGTCACAGGTCCTGGTTGGACAGAGCAGGAGCAGCTTTTCCATCCTCTGGTCCTTCATCCCAGGTCTAGAGTGGGCTGATGCTGGGAGGGTGGACTCTCGCACCAACCTTCTCCACCAAGATCCCAGTGAAAGGCCACCAAGGCCAGGGCAAAAGCATTGCCTCTTGCCTCACAGCCCAGAGGGAGCAGTGATAGCGTATGGGGGGCTCCAAGAGCAATGGGGAGAAGAGAGCCCAGGCCTCAGTGAAGATGGTCATTTTATAGAGAGGAGACTGAAGTCAGGAGAATTACAACTGACACAAGTCACAGGTCGCAAGGCACTAAATAGCAGAGCCAAAATTTGAACCCAGGCCTTCTGAGTCCATATTCAGAATATTTTTCTATTGGGATCCTAGGTTTTGGAGCTTACGGTGCCTTAGAGATCGCCTTGTCCCACCTTCTTGAGCCTCAGAAGTAGTTGCAGACATTGTTACCGGCTTCAGGGTTTTAGAAGGATATTAACATAGGAGGGGCCTTGGGCTTCTTTGGTTTAGTCCAAAAGTCTGAACAAGGACCAGAGGCAGGAATTGCCTAATTGAAGGAAAAGTCCCCTAATCATTCGAGCTTTCCCAGGGGCAAATGTGTGGCCATTTGTTGGGAATGTTCTAGAGAGCAGGGTTAGACCACAGAACGTCCCAGCCCCCTCCACTCTATGAGATCCAGAGAAGAAGGATGAGTTGCCTCATGGCACATAGCTAAGAAGGAGCAGAGGTGGGATTTGAATCCTGGGTCTCTTCCTCCAAGATGAATGCTTTGCTCCTGTCTTTTTCTTCATTACAACATTGAGAAAGTGAGCTGGATGGATGGAATTAAGAGAGTTGAGATGAGCAGGTGGACCTTGAGACACTCCCAGGCCTGAGGCAGATCAAAGACTTATCTCCCCATCCCCATCACTGCCCCACAGTGGATCGACTTCCTGAGCACCCAGTGTTGGGCATGGGCAGAGCCCCACTTTCAGAGGGCTGCCTTGAGGAGGAAAGGCCTCAGGAGCACACAGCACAGTCTCAGACTGGGAGGAACATGTTGGAGCAAGAGAGGAGGTTTTCTTTGATCCTTCCTAGGCTCATCCAACAGGTTTCCTTTTGTGAAAGAAGAGTCACCCCTGTAAATACTTTCTTGAACAAAGAAAGGCCAGGTAACCATGATGGAGAGGAAGGAGAGAGAGAGAGAGCTGGTCTCAGAGTCAGCATGAGTGCCATCTGTGGCCCTGACCAGCCTGTTGACCCTGGGCAAGTCCCTTACTCTGTGGACCTCAGTTTTCCCCTAGAATTTTGTTTTCTTTCTCATGAGTTTTGAGGAACCACAGAAAAGGAGAGAGAAGAAAAACCAACATATGACATTTGTCTATATGGGAGGGAATGCAGGGAAATGCAAAATGTCCTGTGCCCTTTGACGGACTGGGGCAACTGAGGAACGGGAAAGAGAAGCAGCCCCATCTCCATCATCTGTAACCAGTCCATCACCTGCCCGGACACTGGGATCACAGCACGCCCTTTCTGCATCCTCCCGTGTGCCTGCCCCATCAGTGTGCACCCGCACCTCAAGACTCTGGCCCGTCCTTCTCTGGGGCCTCCTCACTGCCCTGGATTCCGTGGTCACCTTGGTGCAGAAGCCTACAGTTAGCCTGGTCACTCCGGAGCTATCGGGCATTTTTAGCTAACCCAACGTGTCCAAAGCAAAACTCTTTCTTTCCCCCTTTTCCTCACTCCCTTATTTCCGTCGTGGTCACCCTCATCCTTTGAGGCACCCAGATTCATCACCTTCGAGTATCTCCCAGGGCTCCCTCTTCTATACTCCAATATCTTGATGCTACACCTCCACACTCGTCTTAGCTCCTCCCTCTGTTCTCTCCTCCCACAGGTCCTCCTTAGCCTTTACCCAGACCACCAGAGCCAATCTCACTCTCTCTCTGCCCTCCCAGTCTGTTCTCCAACAGCCTTCAACCTGGGATTTCGATAGGATGGGTCTGACCATCCGATTGGACCAAAACTCCTTCCCCCAAATCTTCAGTGACTCCCTCTTGTCTTTGGGAAAAAATTCAAAGAGTTGTACTTTTCACTGAAAGCCCCTCACTGCCCTGTCTAACCGACCTTTCAGACAGATGACATATTACTCCCCACAGGGGACTCAATGATGTTGGTGTTTCTGTTGATGATGATGATGATGATATGGATGAAAAGCTAGAATTTACATAACACTTTAAATTTTGCAAAGTGATTCACATAGGCTGTCTCATCTGACCTTCACACCAGTTCTGGGAAGTAGACGCTATATTAATACTCTCATTTTATAGATGAAGAAACAATCTGAGACTCTCTCCAGTCTTGTAAGTAGCTGAGGCTGGATTTGAACTCAGGTCTCCTTGGTTCCACAGCCCTCCCTCTGTCTACTGCACTGCTCAGCTGCCCAGCCAAACTTACAGTTAGTGATCAATAACATTTTTCACAGGATTGTTGACAGTTCACATTTCTTCTATTGAAAAGCGTTTGTTCATGTCCTTTGACCACCTATCTATCTACTGGGACATTCCTTTGTCATGGAATTGGTTCTGACTTTTTCTTCTCCAAAAAGCCTTTTTTCTCCACTCCTCTAGCAGCACAGTTCCAAAAACCTTCCTGTTTTCACAGAAATCTCACAAAACCTTAAAGATGAAAAGCATGGGCAAACTCATTACAATAGAAAAACTCATCTGCATTGCTGGCAATTTCCTGAGACATTCCATTCCCCAGTTTATAGCCTCATTCAACGTAAGGGGGAGAATAGAAGAGTAAAAGGAAGACAGGAAACCTTTATTGAGGGTTGACGATGTGCCATGCATTTTACAAACATTACCTCATTTGATCTGCTGCAACTCCAAGAGAGAGCTGCTATCATTATCCCCATTCTATAGTTGAATAAATGGAGGCAGACCGAGGTTAGAGCACTTGTCCAGAGGTACACAGCTAGTATCTGAGGCCAAATCTGAACTCAGGTCTTCTGGACTCTGGGTTCAGAGCTTTATGTACCTACCTAGCCCCATCTAGTCCCAGAGTTCTCAACCTGGGGCCATTAACCTGCTTTTTAACATTGTGATCGCTGTATTTCAACATCACCAGTTTCCTTTGTAATTTTATGTATTTTATTTCATCTCCTTGAAAACGTTATCCTGAGAAGGGGTCCATAGGCTCTGGAATCCAGGACAGGAAAAATGTGGAAAATCACTAACTTAGAGAAATGGGACTTGGATTATGATCTGGGTAAGTCCCCATGTACATTGGTCATTATTTCCCCTCCCTAGACCTCAGCTCCCTTTCAAGGCCTCTTGGAGCTCTACATCCCATGATCCTTGGCCCTGGTGGGCTCAAAGACCTTTGGGCTTGTCTAGCTTTATTCCTGCTTACCTTCACCACTTCCAGAGATGTCAGGCACTCTTTCGATTCCTTGTATCCCTCTTGAGACAAAGGATGGCTGCTTGGCTTCTGAATGATGGATTGAGAGCATTGAGTGCCAGAACCTATGCTAATTACTGCTTGTCACATAGCATCACTTTCTGTTAGTAATACACCAATTAACGGTTCCTCTAATTACCCCACTTACCAGGAACGAAGGAAGAATCTGGCTGATGAGAACAGAGACAAGTATTTGTATGGTGGAGCAACAAAGAGGGTTGGTTTTATTTTTGTTAAAACAACCTTCAAGAAATCTGTTTCCTTTCTTGAGTTAGTTTTAGAAAAGAAATGATTGAAGGCTGGGGAGAACAAGCCTGTCCCTCCCCCAGGCCCCTTTCTGCCGTAAAGCTGAGATGTGGCTCAGTACTCTCCTTCAGCAGCTACAACATAAACAATAACCAGCATTTATTTAGCATTTTGTAGTTGGCCAAGTGTTTTACCTGTTATCTCCCTGCATCATCCCAAGAATCCTACACTTTATTCTCCCCATTTTATGGAAGAGAAACTGAAGCTGACCCAGGTGGAGTAAGAGCCAGTAAGTGAGTAGATGAGGCTGCCCTCACTCATGCCGCATCTCTAGCCCCTTCTTGTGGGTGACCCCAGTCCTCTGGTAGACATCTGTCTGCCTCCCACTCTGCTTTGAAGACAATGCTAGGTATAGTAACAGAGCTCTAGACTCAATCCATGAGATCCGGGTTAACTTTGCCTCACATCAGCTGGGTGACCTTGAACAAGCTGCTTGCTTTCTGACTCTGTTTCCACGCTCTAACTTGAGTATATAATTTTTATCCCTGTTTGCCTCACAAGAGGCAGTAACAAATAAACAGCCAAAACAAGTAAAAAGAAAAAGAAACATTTATCAAGCCCCTACTATGTGCCAGGCAGTGTGCCAGATGTGGAATGAGAAAATGTCAAAGTGCTTTATAAAGTGACTCAGTGGCAAACATAGCTTTAACCAGCAAGCATCCATCAGCCCTGCTATTAAGCACCAGGCCCTGGCAACGCCGATCTGGAGAGAATCAATCCCTGCCTTTGAGGTGAGGCCATACATTCATAGATGTGTAAGTACCAATAGACAACTGTAGCCTCAATCCCGAAGCTTGTTGATCTGTCCCTGCCTTACGTGGGGGCTGGAGTGCAGTGGGTGAGAGTCAAGAGAGCTCAAACCTATACCAGTCCCCTTTAGGGACCCCTTTGGGGACTCTCCGAACAGAATCATCTACCAGTGTTGAGTAGTTTCAGGCTTTGAGAAGATGGAAGAGGCTGATGCCCTTTCAGGTTAGTGAAGGAAAAGACTGGAAGAAGCTGACATGGGAGGAGCCAATGGTCTCCATCATGTCCCTGTTACCAGCTTGTTAGCCTAGCAACTTCAGGGCATGTCCCCTTGAGTGAGATCCAGGCACTTTTCTCTTGGTTCAGTTGAGCTATCTCGTTGCTATCTCATGGGGAGAGTTCCTTCACTCTCTGGTGTCTTTTCTCCTCTGTATGCCTTCTCTGATTTCTGTTGTGTTTAGATTTAATGACTTTCTTTGCTATTCACCCTCTGTTCATTATGGAACTGGTATTAGGTAGGGAAGGGGTCAAGCCTTGGATATAGAGATGGGGGTCCCCAATTTCCCTTCTCCCAGATTGAAAAAGCAATCAGAAGTTAGATGGAACCCAATCATGTCCCCTGAACATGATCTTTAAGGGAGTAGACAGATCGTCTTCTGGCCCAGTATCCTCTCTCTCTGGCCCCAATCCTCTGCTTCCTCTCCTGGAATGAACAAGAGTCTTCCTTGGAGAAGGAAGGAGGGAGAAGAAGGTAAAGATGTCTCTTCTGCCCTCACTGAGCCACACACCACAGACCTTGCCATATGTGAGTGTCTCTAAGCATATGGAACCCTCGATAAAATAGATAAAATAAACACCGCATTATTTTAGAGTCTAGAGCAATAAGAATCTAGAAAAGGTCACATGAAGGAGGTGAAACAAGCCAAGAATGGAAGGGAACTAGGGATTCTAGGGGGTTGAGGTTGGGAAAGAGCACATGCTGATAAATATACTGTACAAAGGATTGGAAGCGGGAAATGAGATGTCATACATGGGAACAGCAAGTAGATCAGTTTGGCTGGAACAAAGTGATGGAGGTGGTTAATACACAATTTTCCTAGAAAGATAAGATAGAATGGGTTTTCCAGTAGCATCAATGCTAAATGGTATGTTTGCATTTTACCTGAGAGCCAAGAGGGAGCCCCTGTACCTTCTTCACCAGGGGAATGACTGAATTCTAGTCAGGAACCAGAAGGGAGGATAGAAATATATGGTGTCAGAGCTGAGAGGGGACAAGAACATGAAGCATAAAAGGTAAGCATTAGGATAGGTATAGAATGTCTAGTTGGACAGGACCTTAAAGCATGGAATGTCACAACTGGAAGGGGTCTTAGAACATGATCAAAACCAGAGGGACCTATGAATACAGAAAATTTCCTTTTTAAATTTCATTTTAACTTTTTAAAAATAAAGTTATTTCTTTATAACATTTGTTTAAAAATGTTTTTGAGTTCTGAATTCTCTCTTTCCTCCATTCCTTGAGAAGGCAAGCAATATATCAACTATACATGTGATGTCATGCAAAACACATTTCCATATTAGTCTTGTAAGAAGAAAAGCAAGAGAAATAAAGTGAAAAGTTATGCTTCAGCCTTCGTTCAGCCTTCATAGTTCTTTCTCTGGAGGTAGATAGTATTTTTCATCACGAGTCCTTTGGATTTGTCCTGGATCATTGTTTCAGGGTCTCTCACAGTCCACCATGATTACAATGTTGCTGTTGCTGTGTACAGTGTTCTGGTTCTGCTTACTTCGCTTTGTATCAGTTCATGTAAGTCTTTCTAGGTTTTTCTGAAATCATTCTGCTTGTCATTTCTTATAGCACAATAGTATTCCATTACATACTTACACCACAACTTGTTCAGTCATTCCCCAATTGATGGACATCCCCTTGATTTCCAGTTGTTGGCCACCACAAAAAGAGCTGTTGGAAATATGTATGTGTATATACACACACACACACGCACACGCACACGCACACACACACACATATATATTTATATGTACTCACACACATATATTTACAAATAGACCCTTTTCATTTTTCTTTGATTTCTTTCGCATATAGACCTAGCAGTAATATTGCTGAGTCACAAGTTCTTTAGGCATGGCTCCACATTGCTCTCCAGAATAGTTAGATCAGTTCACAACTTCACCAACAGCACATCAGTGTCCCACTTTCCCCACATCCCCTCCAGCATTTGTCATTTTCCTTTTCTGTCACATTAGCCAATCTGATAGGTGTGAGGGGGTACCTCAGAGTTGTTTTCATTTGCATCTCTCTATTCAATAGTTATTTAGAGCATTTTTTTCATATGACTATAGGAAGTTTTGATTTCTTCTTCTGAAAACCACCTGTAGCGCAGAGAATTCTGATCTGGGAGGAACTATAGAATATAGAATGTGGGATGACGGAGCTTGCATCTTCCAGATGATCTTATTCAGCCCCCTCTTTTTATGGGTGGGAAAACTGAGATGACAAGTACCTGGGCTATGCCTGAAGCCCAGGGATTCTGATCATCCAGTCCCAAATAATGTGGCATGAGCATACACTTGGAGAAGGGTGAGGAAAATGAGAAAGCTGGCTGGCCTGGTGGCTTCCATTCAGATGCCTGGATAAGGTCTCCTAACCATCTGCCAGCCTGCGTGAGGGGCTTCTGCCCATCAAGTCAGATCCTTGACTTTTTGTTGGGAGATGTGAACATTTCGGAGCTTGTGTGTCGGAGGAATGCTTTTCTAATTAATGTTGTTGGCATCATGAACGGAGGCTGCTTTGAAACAGGATGGAGCGTATGCCAGGTTGTCCTGGCCATCTGCCATGGCTGCGTTTTCTCTCCCTCCTGTTTCACTCAGTTGAAAAAGAACAACAGAAAGTGTTTTTCTCAGAGAAAGGAGTGTGTTCTTTCTCTCTCCCAGACTCTGTTCCTTCCGATCCAGGCAGTGGGAGCGGATTTTCCAGAGGAGCAGAGTTCAGAGGAGGAAGGGACCTCAGGGTCTCTGTAGCTCAACGCACCTCTGCACAAATGTCCCCCACCTCTGCTCCTCATGAGCGCTGATCTCACTGTTCCTACAGACCTCTCCTGGCAGAAAGTTCATGGGTACAAGATGTTGGGTGAGACTCACACATGTGGACACTATCGAAGCAGGAATTATTTATGTGGAGTTGTTATAGCTATTTTATTTTCATTTTTCAATTGCAAGGTAGGGATGGGAGAGGAAAAGATATATTCTCATTACATGAAAAAATTAATTTTAAAAAAAAAGAGACCCTCTAGTGAGGGAGAAACTACCACTTCTGATAAAGTCCATCCATTCCACCATGAGGCAGGTCTGATCTGTCACTCTTGTTTCTAGGGCCATGCAGAACCACTTTTCTGAGGTGCCTTCCCCCTGTACCCCTGAAGACTGTTACCACAGCTCCCTAGCTCTTCTCCAGCCTCTGTCCCCAGTTTGAGACCTTTCATCACTCACTTGGTTAACCTCCTTTGGATTGTTTATCCACATCCTGCTTAACCTCTGGCCTCCAGAAGGGAGCAAAGTCTGCAAGATGAGGTCCGAATGGGTTGGAAGAGGGTGACGCTATATATTCCTAGACCTGGGCATTGGCTGCTGATGCAGCCCAAGATCTTGGCTGCCATATTGAGGACATGGGGTGATGTTGGCTATCATGACATCCAACCAGTTTCAGATACTGACTCATATGGACTCTCTCTGTGGCTCTGAGTAAATTACTTAACCTGTCTGGGCCTCAGTTTCCTCATCTGTAAAATAGAAATCTCACCTGCTCATAGATTGTATGAGCCTCATAATGCAACTGTCTCTGTAGACTTTAAGGTGCTATGCTAATATCTGTATTATTGCATCTCACAATGTTGCGCTTGCAGACTACTGAGGCCTGGGGAACTCTTTCCAACAAACTCCTGTCTAACTATGTTTTCCCAAGTTGTGTTTGTAAATTTACTTTTTCCAACCCAAAGGTAAATCTTTTCATTTTTTCTCTACAGAACTTTAACATATTACATTCAACATCCCCTTCCCCCATGGACAAAGTCCTTTGGGATCCTGAATCTGTTCCCCCTCACTGTTTTTTCTCCCAATTTGCCATTATCTCCAGATTGGAAAAAAAAACTACTTCCTGTATCACCATAGCTACTGAGAAGATCAGGCAAAGTGTCTGTCATCTTTTTCTTAGTGTTACTCCATTTTAGCTAGGTAGCGTCTGGGTGCTGCAGTGAATAAAGCACTGTGCCTAGAGTCAGGGAGACCTGAGTTCAAATCCAGCCTCAGAAGCATCCCAGCAGTGTGACCCTGATCAAGTCACTTTAATCTCTGTTTGCCCCAGTTTTCTTGACTGTAAAATAGGAGTAATACTAGCCCCCACTTGCTAGGATGGTTGTGAAGATAAAATGAGATATTTGTAACGTGTTTAGTATAGTGCCTGGCACATAGTAGGGACTATATAAATGTTAGCTGCAACTAGGTGGCACGATAGAGCACTGGCCTTGGACACTTTCTAGCTGTATGACCCAGGAATATCATGTAACACTACTCACCTCAGTTTCCTCATCTGTAAAATGAGCTAGAGAAGGAAATGGTGAACCACTCCAATATCTTTGCCAAGAAAACCCCAAATGGGGTCACACAGAGTCAGACATGCCCAGAAACAATTGAAAAAATGACAAAAATAATTACTATTTATTAAAATGAATTTATATTCAACTGAACCATCATGGCCAAATAAAATGAGCATTTCCCAAGCCAAAGTAGATGCTTGTCCATGACCCTATGGAACTTGTTTATCTTACTAGAAATAGCCAATCATAATAACTTGTATTTGTATAGTCCTTTAGGGTTTTCAAAATACTTTACAAATATTCTCTTGTTTTATTACTTTATAAGCCTAGAGTATAACAAACTTAACCTGCAGCTTTCCAGGCTGTCCTGCTTATCTGTGGTTCTTTCGTTCTCTAAAAAAGGCTTAAAGATGCTTCTGTAATTTTCATTTCCCCCCGTTACTCTATGCTGATTCCCCCTTTCTCTCCCACTTCCACTTGGGAAAAGAAAGAAAAGAAAAGTTGAGTTCCACATGATGTTCTCCCAGGAATATCACAGCCTGTGCCCTTTTGCCCCTCTCAGTGCTCCCCTCAGCACTGTGGCAAGACCTGCACAGTGGGATGCAGAGGGGCAGAGTGGTTTGTTCACAGGCCCTGGAGAGCAGGTGCAGAGCCAGGATCCTGGCTAGGTTTCTGGGCAGTGGTGACCACAAGCTGCTGGGGCTAGGCACTCAGCCTTGGTAGCTGTACCTGACTGGGCCCTCCACCTGGGCCCTCACTGCAAGGAGCTTTATGGAAAGTGCTTTCTGAACCATTTAAACACATCCTATTTTAATCCAAAAGGATTTAAATGCTCTCCCTGACAACCAGGAAACATGCACAGAGAGGTTGCCATAGTAACACTGTCTTGCTTTCCCAGGCTGTGCTCCAGACTTCAGGGGCCAAGGTTTTCTTGGTCAGATACCCAGTGTATTGTTCCCCCACCCCAGGGAGACTGAGGCAGTTCCCACTGGAAAGTGAAAAGGAAACCAGGTGAAGGCTTCCTCTGGGTCTGAGAAGAGAGGCCACTCACTCACCTCACTGCAGCATCTGGGGATTTCCTAGCCAGGCTACTGGAGTCATCGCACAAAGTCCATATGAGTGCAGGGATTGTCACAACTGGGAGGGATCTTAGAATCAAGAACATCAGAAGTAGGAGGGAGCTTAGAACATCCCAACTGGGAGGGAGCTTAGAACATCCTAACTGGGAGGGAGCTTAGAACATGGAACAGTGTCAGAACTGGGAAGGACATTGGCACACAGAGCTGGAAGAGAGCCCACATGCCTTGACTCCAACCCCATCATTTTACAGCATAGGAAACTGAGGCACAGAGGAAGAAAGAGACTAGCCCAAGTTGCACAGAGCCTGTTCTGGGATCTTGACACTATAATTTGGAGCAGTATCTGCATCTTAATAGCAGCCTTTGGAGCCTTAATCCAAGGTATTGGGCCATGGAGGATGACCTTTCCCCCATACAAAGATAGGTTGACTAAAGCCATGCTGGGGATGCAGAATTGTTGGGATGGGGAGAGGATGTGGAGGAGTTAAGAACTAAAGAACAGGTCAGGGAGGTGATTGTCATCCTCAAGGTTCAGCCGGGGGTAGAAGTTATCCTTGGGTCAGGCAGTTGAGTGGAGGTATGGAGGGGCAAGCGGAGGCCCCCCAGGTAGGCACATGACCTCGGCTACATAGAGACTCTTGGAGCTGGTAGATTGGATGTCTAGGGGCAGGGAAGGCAGAGACCATGCGCTTACCCTTGTTTGCTCCCGCCACCCCAAGTGCCTAGCACAGTGCCCAGCGAGTGAAGAATGCTTAATAATTGTTAGTTATGGTCCCTTTCACTCTGAGGTTCTGTGAGTCTCCATGCTGAGTTCTACAGTTCCATTACGGTTCCTGGACACAGCCTCTCTGAGTTCTAGGAAGATCAGCCAGGAACTCTGGCCACTGGCCACATCAAGCCAGTTGGCCTCCATTTGCCATATGGCCTATGGGTCATGCTTTGTTTGGGGAAACTGCAGGACCTCAATTAATGACCCTTTGGATGCCAGTGACGTCAGGCTGATTTAATTTCAGCCTCCATGCTCCCAGGCCATGTTCAGGAAATGAAGGCCCCAGTCAAGGGAGACACATGATGGCTGTGTGTGCTGGGCCTCCTAATCAGGTTTCCAGAGGCCCCAGAACACAAGCCCTCTCCCTCTCCCTCCCCTCTCCCTTATTATTCATGTTGCCAGAGGTCAGGATAATAGAACATCACCATCCACAGGGGCTTCAGAGCACCCCCCCCCAATGAAATCACTCTCTTGATGAACATTCTTGAGACCTGAAGTCATTGTAGAAGGGAGCGGCTGACCCTACCATTGAACCAGACAGAATGAGGTTTCCCAAAGAGGAGATGTTGGGGGATTTGCCTAATGAAGTCGCTTGGAAGAAAGGGGGTCCATGATTACTGTGCTCCTGATGAAGGGAGAGATGACAGCTTCCTTCCAGTGTTGGACGATGGATTAGGCCATTTCAGTTTGGGCCTGTAGAACCAGAAGGGAAGTGGCAGAAACGTACATTTTCTCTTCATGTAAGGAAGACCTTCCAAACGCCCCAAGGTGAGCAGAGGGAGAATGGCCATCCCGGAAGTGTAAGATGACCCCTTGTCATCCTACTCTAGAAGAGATCCCTGAAGTCTTTTCCAATACAGATAGCTTTCCTTACTGCTCTATCAAAATAGTTGTAACTAGGATGCAAGACGGGGTTAGGCCACAGGGCCCCAAAGCCTTGAAATACCTGAGCGGAACGCTGGATGAGAATTATTAAAGAGGAAAACTAGGAAGTGGCACCGTTCTCTCTGCCCAACCCCACCCACAGTCTTCCAGGTTAGCTCCCTGCTCCTGAAACCTCTGGAGAAGTGGTCTCTCAAATATGTCAGTCCTTCTGTATTCTATGCGGTAGAGCTCCTCCAGGCTCTGGTAGACTGGGATTCTATTTTTTAATTCTGCAATTTAATAGAATATATTTTTTTTTTATTGCACAGTCATTTCCAGATTTCACCAGTGAGCCTCCTGCCTGTGAAACAAAAGACAAATCGTTAAACAAAATTACCTATCCCAGTAACTGCATCTGATGGTGTATGTAATGTTCCATACCTAGAGGCCCCCACCTCTCTAACAAAAGGAGGCTAACATTGGATTCTAAGTGGGAAGAAAAATGACATGAGCCCCCGCTGCTCCCTCCCCATCCAGGGTCCCACGGCCACCATCTCTGTACCCATCGTCTGCCTTGGCACTACTGCTGCTGCACCATCTGGTGAAGCAGATCACTAGAAACCAGGACCATCCAGAGCTCAGGCCTCAGCTCCAAGCCCCACCTTGGACCTTGCATCTTGAGCTCCATCACCTGCTACCAGTGAACCCCATTTCAGCTCCCTTTCACCTCCTGCTTGGACAACAGTAATTCAGTGAATCTTACAGGGGCCTCTGAAAAGGATGGACACACTATAGCTCACTCCCTCTTCCTGGGGCTCTCCACACCCAGACCCCCTTCCCTGGCCACCAGTGTAGGTTCCGTAAGGGTAGGTATGCTTCAGTTTTGTCTCCCCAAGCTTGGTGTCTTGTATGGCCACAGGAGGCACTTAATAAATGCTTTTAAATGAACTCATTCATTCATTAGAAAATGCCATGGTGCTATGCTTATGGTGTTGAAAGGAAATAATCCCCCACCTGCTTTCCCATCCCTTCCCCCAGATTAGATAAGAGGGAGAAGTCCCCAGCAGTAGTATCTCCATGGTCTTGGAGCTTGGGGGTGGGTCTGAGCTGCTGTCACTGTTGCCCTCCCTAGGACTAGGCTTGGGAAAGTCTGAAAAGCCCTATTTAGTCACACCACCCAATAGAATGAACAACCTTTATTGCCTCTGCCCAGGAGGTCTAGTTGGGATGGAGACTCCAAACAGATCCCAGGCAGTGATGGTATATGTGGTACCTTCCTTAATGGGTTCTGGTTGAATCGAAATGTTTGTGGACCGAAGCCTGCATCTCCAAGAGAGGCAGATGGGGCAGAGTGGAAAGAATGCTGGGTTTGGGATAGAGGCCCTGGGTTCAAATCCAGTTACCACCTGCATGACCTTGGGCCAATCATTTCTACTTGCTGAGTCACAATAGGAAAGTAAGCAGAGCTTACTTGTCAACTCTGTGACCCTGGGCAGGTCCCTCAATCCACTCTGTACCTCAGTTTCCTCATCTGTAAAATAGAGATAGTGCAACATCTACCTCCCAGGGTTATTGCAGGGATCAAATGAGATAACATAGGACCAGATCTTTGCAGACCTTAGAGTACTCTATAAGTCCTGGTTATTATTATACTATCATTACAGAGCAAAGCTTCTTACAGGAGTGACCTGAAGACCCCCACAAGCCCAAATCCACAGGTTCTGGCCTCTTTTTACTCCATCACCTGGTTACTGTGCATAGGCCTGGGGACAGCTTCCCCCTCCCCCTTGATTCCTGGCTTCCTAGCTCCCCTCCAGATGTCAGGGCTCCATGGACATCTACTTGTAGCTACATGCAGCATTCCTTGGGCATGAAGAGTGGTGCCTCAGATTCTCCTCCTGGTCAGCTGACACTTGCAAATGACTTGGACCCTGGCCAAGTCACTGGGCCTCAGTTTCCCCTTCTGTGACACAAAGGGGTTGGAATAGATCATCTCCAAGTTTCTTCTGACCTGCATGTGATCTTGTGATCAATTATACTTTTCCTGTAGGCTTTTCATGTTTATATAAAAATTTCTCTCCATTTTTTTCTGCTGTGTCAATTTTTATAATCAGCTCATCTCGAAACATCCCCCCAAATGGGATAATTTCCATGTACACTGCTCAACCTTCCATTCAGTGCATTGTTAAGGCTTTGCTCCCATTCTTAATGTAAATGGTATAATCAGCTCTCTGAATAAACACCATGGGAAAAATACCAAATCAGAAATGTACTTCAAAGATAAAGTAGAATTTGCTTAATTGAATATGTAATTTTAATTATTGGCACACAAAGGACCTCATTTCATTTTTCTTACTCAAGGCTCCCTTTGCAAGAGAGGGCCTCTGGCTTCCCATCCTCACCCTTCCCCGCTCAGTGACTCTGTCTACAAGACCAGCACAGCCCGCCTTTCGCTTGTTGGTGCATTGCCAAGTAATGCGATTGCAAATGGCAGACCTGATGCCTCATGAAGAGATCCGAGGCAGAGATGCCACCAAGTGCATTCAGCGCTATTAAGGATGGAGTGAAGAGGCTGGGCTGGGGGGATGGAAGGCAGGATCAGTGCCGACTCAGCCTTCTTTCAAGTTTCAGCAGGTAGGCTGATCTGTGAGGCCAGATCGGAGTGTGTGTGTGTGGGGGGGTTCTCTCTCTGTGTTTCTCTCTTTCTCCCTCCCTTCCTCTCTCTCTCTCTATTTCTCTCTTGTGTGTCTCTCTCTGTCTCTGTCTCTCTGTTTCTCTCTCCCTGTCTCTCTCTCTCCCTCCTTCCCCATCTCTGTCTGTCTCTCTCTGTGTGTCTCTCTCTGTGTGTCTTTGTCTCTCTCGGTCTCTCTCTGTGTGTCTCTCTGTCTCTCTCTCTCTCTGTCTCTCTCTACCTCCCTCTCTGTCTCTCTCTCTCCCTCTCTCTCCCTCCTTCCCCATCTCTGTCTGTCTCTCTCTGTGTATCTCTCTGTGTCTCTTTGTCTCTCTCGGTCTCTCTCTGTGTGTCTCTCTGTCTCTGTGTGTGTGTGTGTGTCTCTCTCTGTCTCTCTCTACTTCCCTCTCTGTCTCTCTCTATCTCTCTCTGTCCCTCTCTGTCTCTGTCTTTCTGTGTCTCTCTCTGTGTGTCTCTCTTTCTGTCTCTCTGTCTCTCCCTCTCTCTCTGTCTCTCTCTCTACCTCCCTCTCTGTCTCTCTCTATCTCTCTCTGTCCCTCTCTGTCTCTGTCTTTCTGTGTCTCTCTCTGTGTGTCTCTCTCTGTGTCTCTTTGTCTCTCTCGGTCTCTCTCTGTGTGTCTCTCTGTCTCTGTGTGTGTGTCTCTCTGTCTCTCTCTCTCTGTCTCTCTCTACCTCCCTCTCTGTCTCTCTCTCTCCCTCTCTCTCCCTCCTTCCCCATCTCTGTCTGTCTCTCTCTGTGTGTCTCTCTCTGTGTCTCTTTGTCTCTCTCGGTCTCTCTCTGTGTGTCTCTCTGTCTCTGTGTGTGTGTCTCTCTGTCTCTCTCTCTGTCTCTCTCTACCTCCCTCTCTGTCTCTCTCTATCTCTCTCTCTCCCTCTCTCTGTCTTTCTGTGTCTCTCTCTGTGTGTCTCTCTCTGTGTGTCTCTCTCTCTGTCTCTCTCTCTACCTCCCTCTCTGTCTCTCTCTGTCTCTCTCTCTACCTCCCTCTCTGTCTCTGTCTCTCTCTCTGCATGATGACCTTAGTTCTTTCACTGGTGAGTTTTGTGATCTTTGACCATTGCTTCCATCTTTCTATGCCTCAGTTTCCTCATAATAAAACCAAGACTTCACACTGGGAAGTTGTGGGATTCGTGGAGCGCTAGAATGACCCTTGAGTGGGATGAGGTGTGAGCTGCTGTAATTATTTTTTATTGTTGCTATTGCTAAAAAAGCATTCCTTCTGTCTGATGGAGTGCAGGCAAAAGGGTCTTGGGAGAAGCCACTGTCCTGCCATGATTTTCATGTACTTAATATTCAGTTTACTTCCACCCAGGTAGAGAAAAAAACTGCTCTTTGGCTGAACATACCGAGATGTGAGTCCGTCTTGTGTAGACTCACTGGAAACATCCTCGGCGAGGTGACAGCAGGCCTGGTGATGGAGGTAATAGAGGTGACGTCAGTCTCATCTCCTCCCCAAATGCCTCTGCCTTGGCACTGTCAAAACAAAACACAGCTTGGGACTTTTGGATAGGGTGACATCTCCCCAAAACCCTGTTCTCAAGTCTCTCTGAATCGGGAGATAGGGACCATGGGGGTGGGGAGGGGGAAGCTGTCCAGAGGCCTACAGATGACACAGTAAAAAGAGGCTAGAACCCATGGATAAAACTTGTGGTTGGGTTGCTGTACATCAATTACTTATTAACTGCCTACCACATACATGTCTCTGTGCTCAATTCTGGGGTTACAAAAGCAGAAACACAGCAGTCAGTAACCCCTCCCCCCACTTCCTGCCCCTTTCTGCATGGTCTGAAGGCAGGAGCCATTGGACAGCCAAATGCCTATGTTCAAATCCAGGGGCCACACTGGGTAAGCTGAGGGGCATCCAGAGGAGAGGGACAAGGCTGATAAGGGAAACAAAGGATCCCAGGTCCAGAGTTGGAAGAAACTCAGAGGCTCTTCCACATGAGGAATATGCAGGATAAGGCCAAGGGGACCCGTACCTGAACTGGGATTTGAACTCAGGTCCCTTTGGGGCCATACTTAATACTTACCTTGTTTCCATGAAAGAATCCCCTGACAAAGCCTAGGCTGTTCATCGAGGGGAAATTGTTCTGTCTCCAAATGCTTGGCTCTGCTACCACAGTCAGGAACTGGGGGAGAAGAGGCAGAGATGCAGAGGGTCGTGATCCAAGACAACACATGATTAGGGTCTGCGAGGTGCTTTGGGGTTGTGGAGGAGCAGGGAAGGCTTCCTGGTTGGCTGGCCTCTTAGCAGGGCCTTGAAGGATGGGTAGAATGCCAAGAGACAGAGGCGGGGTGGTTTGGGGAGTGACTCAGTTTTACAGTCTACACAGCCCAATGAATCAATCAGTCATTGAACTGTCATCCTACATGGGCTGGGAGCGTTCTGAGCCTCCGATCTTGCCCAAGAGGAAAGAAGCCTCTGACCTATAGAGGCTGACTGATCCAGACAGAAGCTGAGGCTAACATGGAATCACTGCGTCTCTTTCTACAGCACAAATTTAGGGTCAGAAATGCATTCGGAATTGAGAAACACTTTCTTTCCAACAACCTTGAGCCTGTGGCTCAGGGCTGGGTAGCAATGGCCCAGGCTCACCCTGGGAGCAAACAGAGGCCAGGATGAAACTCAACCGGTCCCTCCTTCTCCCTCCCACACCCTGCTTGGAGAAGGAGCCTGGCTTCCAGGCATATTCAAGGCATTGCTCAGAGCCTGCACATAGTAGGTGCTTAAACAATGTTCATTGATGCAGGAGAGGCAGCATGGAGTTCCTACCCCAGTGACCTTAAGCAAGTCACTAACCTCCTTTGAGACTCAGTTTCATCATTTGTAAAATGATCATGAAGGCCACATAGCACTTACCTCACCAGGTGCTTGGGAGACTCTACTGAGATAATGTCTCTAAAGCCTTGGAGATGCTTGCAAGCCTATTCATTCTTCTGGTCGCTTTGCAGTCCAAAAAACAACCCCTACTCTCAAGGACTCAGATGTTCTAACAAAGACAGCCATTTCTATTCCCCATCGAGAACCGGAAGGGGCCTTAGGTCCATCTAAGCCAACCACCTTATTTACAGGTGGGGAAACTGAGGCATAGAGAGGGGAAAGCACCAGTCCATACAGTGAGATGTAGATCCAGAGCAGCTGAGCCAGGCCTCCTTGCCCCACATCCTCAGCTCTTTCTGCTGTACTACTGAGGCTTTTAGGGAGAACCAATTCTCAGCTTCTGCCAGGTCCTGAGCAGATGGTCTCCCAGCAGGCTGGTCACACCGGGTCTTTAATCACATCTGCCCCTCAGCTAAGAACCTTAGGAGGGCCCTTTTACAGGCCCAGGGTTGGTTTTCATCATAGGGACAGCATTACCCCTGCGCCCCCAAAAGGAAATGGTTGGCCCAGCTGGGGCTGGCAGGAGCCGGCTACCTGCTGGTTTTAACAATCACATTCTTATCATAAAAACCTCTCTGCAGAAAGGGGAGTCCAAGTCCTGGATGGAGCGGGGCCTGGAAAGCCCCCAGTTAGCCTGGGGTCTCACTGACTCTCGAGCTGCCATGATCCCAGACCCGATGATCATTTACCGACAGGGCATCCTTGAGTCCCTGTCACATCCCCTCCAAGCACAGTGTGCCACGCCACTCACAAAGTACCTTGTGTCACCTTGGGACAGGACTTCCCCAGAGGGCCTCAATGTCTCATTCTGTAAAATTCAGGGTTTGGAATAATAATGTGAACTGGTGTTACAAAGTGCTTTTCATATTGCCATCCTCATTTACTGTCCAGGAAGAACCCAGGTGCCCTGGCTCCCAGCCCAGGGCTCTTTGCAGGACAATGTCACCACACTGGTTCTGAGCCCCAGATCAGCTCCTCACTGTACCATTTGTTCGACCAGACAGACTCAAGTTCGCAGTATACTGAGATAACACAAGCGCATTCATGCAGAGTATCAAGGCTGCAAGCACTTTATGAAAATTTTGTTTGAGAATCAGAATGACCCTGGGAAGCAGAGACTATTATCCTCATTTGACAGATGGAGAAACTGAGGCAAGCAGTGGCTAAGTGACTTGCCCAAGGCCACACAGCTTGTCAGTACCAGGGGCAGGATTTGAGCTTCCTGACTCCAAGTTCAGAGCTCTCACCACTGCACCACCCAGCTGCTTCTCTGAGATGCCTCTCTCCAGGCAGGACCCCAGTTTTCTTTTATAATCTTTCCAGATTGGCTCCTTGTGAAGGATGGACTTTGCAAAGAGCTGCGACTAGATCCCATGAGTGGAGATCAGGGATCCCTTAAAGTGACTGCATCATTTGATGCAGCCCCATTGGGCTGGAACCAATGACCGTATTTTACATATAACATTGAATCGTATGACCTCTAATAATGTGACCACCTCATAGATTCATTATTTGTACCTAGCTGTATAGAAATGTGAGCTATTGTTAGGAACATATTATTACTACCACAAAACTTCCTTTCCCCCTGCTGCTTCCCTCCCTCTTTTCTCCTTTCCCCCTTCTCTCCCTCCTTCCACACTCTTATTTGGTTCTCACTTATGTGCGAGGCACTTTCCTCCAAAGTACTGCCTCTGAAGAGGCAGACAGTACAAGTTCAATAATACCCATTTAGCAGACAGGATAGCTGAGGCTGGGAAAGGTGCTGTGACTTGTACCTGGTTCCTGAGCTGGGGCAGGCTTCAGGCTCAGCTTGTATGTCTTCCAGTCCAGTTTTCTATCCCAGGCCTCACAGGCCTTTTGTCAAGGTCCACCTCCACTCTCAGGTACCCATGGCAAGGAGAGATTTCCATTTATTTTCCCGTCCTCCACGGCACTTCTGCAGCTGCTCCTGAATGCTAGTGAAAAGGAATCTGGGCACCTTTGGCAAAGAGTGGCAGCTGCGACCTTGCCAGGTGACCTTGAACAGGTTTCCTTCTTCCTCAGACCCTATCCAACGCTGACATTCCTGGTGTAACTGGTGGCGAGGAAGTCATTCTCTGACCCTCACCCCTGCCAAGGAGCCAATGACTCAGTGAGTTCTCAGCTGGGGCTTTGGCTGGAGACCTCCATGAGTCTACCCTGTGCCTCCCTGCAGCAGCATGCTACCTTGGCACAGAGGGCTGGATCTACTGCGGTGATCTCGGCGATCTTGGGGGAACCTCAGGGGAGCCTTGTCAAGAGCAGCCTGGGCTCCAGCTTCCTGCTCAGCCTCTCCTCTAGCCGACATCTCTCAGTGCTCCTGTGTGACTCATCATGACGGAGAGAACCGTGTTGACTTCTGTAGCGGGTCCAGAACGTTCCTTGGATTTTTATTCTGTCTTAGACCAGAGGAGAAGGGAGGGCCTAGGAGGATTGCAGGCAACTTTGGGTAGGGAAGGCCAGCTCTGTTTGGCCTCCAAGGGCAGCAGGGAGGAGGGAAAAAGGTGAAAACTGAGGAAGACCTGTCCAGCAATGAGAGTGGGCGGCCTTGAACAGGATTCCCCTCTGCACTAGAAAACTGCAGGTCCTTTCCCACTCCAACGCTGGGATTTTGACCTGGCCTGATTCATAAATCTCAGAGTCCTAGAACTATAGAGGACAATCAGAAAATGTCAGACCCTGCCGGGAACCTAGAAGGGAGAATGTCACAATGAGTGAGAGCCTTAGAACTTACAACCGAGGATGTCAAGATGAGAGCGGACCTCAAGACCTAGAACAAAGAATGTCAGAATGAATATAGATTGTAGAACCTAGAACAAGCTTTTCAGAATTAGAGGAGACTTTAGAACCTAGAGCACAGCTATCAGAAGAGGAAGGAATTTCAGAACACTCAATGCCAGAAATGAGAGATACCTTAGAAAACGGGACCTTAGAGAATAGAAGGTCTGAACTGGAAAGGATCCTAGAACAGAGACTGAGAGTTGGGAGGGCCCTTAGAACCTTGAACATCAGAGCCAGGAGGGCTCTTAGAACACAGAACAGGCTGTAAGAGCTGGGAGGGCCCCTGGAACACCAAAGTGTCTGAACTTAGAGGGCTCTTAGGGTCTTGAGGATCAGAGGGTCAGAGCTGAGGGGGCTCAGGCCCATTTTACAAATGACGATGGTGCCACAGCCTGGAGAGAGGCAGATGCTTGTGCCCTAGGCCCCAAGCCCCAAGTTCCCTTCCCTTAACCCCTGGAACAGGCTGCTCCCTGCCCCCTACCCCAAGCCTTGATTTATGCTGCTGTGCCTCTGTCATCTACTGGTCAGGAGACACTGGAGCTCTTGGCTGAGTGACCCTGGGCAGGTCACCTCCTCAGTATTCTAAGGTGGCAGAGCAGTTGGCCCTCTATTCCAAGGAGATCCAAGGCCATGTGGCTTGAGGTCAGGTGCTTGGATGACCACAGAGAGGTTTGATGATTGGACCCCAGACCCTGAGCTGGGGACCTGGCTGGATTCCTGGTTCTTCTGCTGGACCCAGGGAGATCATTTCCTTGGTGGAGGAGCTAGGGCTGTTTGGAGGAGAGCCACTGGTAGACTTTAAACAGGAAGAAAAATGGGATTGGCCAGTACTATCAACAAACCCAGGTTAGGACCAAGAGAATGGAACAGTCTGTCACTGAGTCAGTAAGCCTCTATTATGCACCAGGCATTCTGCTGAATGCTGGAGAAGCAAAGAAAGGTGGAAGAGATAGCCCTGGCCCTAGGGAGCTCAGTCCAAGGAGGGGACAACAGGCCAGCATCTACAGACAAACAAGATACAGAGGTATGATGGGAGAGTATCACCAGAGAGAAGGCCCACTGATATCATAGAAACTGATGACCTCCTGTCTCTGGGGGCTTCTCTGGAGCCTGAGCATTGAATAGGGACACATGGGCTCCTGCACATCTGACTCTGCAACGGCTTTAGGAACATCAAGGGGCATCTGGATGATGGGCTAATTAATGCACACTAAATATGGCCATGAAAGGAGAAAGGAAAGAAAAAGAAAGACAGAAATAGAAACAAACCAATGAAGAAAGGAAAGGAGAGAGGGAGGGAGGAAGCCAGGCCTCACACTTGGCATGCAGGTGTGGGCCCTCCGCTGGCTGACAGATCAACATCTTAGGATTTAGTAAAGGTTCTCACTGAATCATCCCCAGAAGACTTCCTCTCCCTTCAAGGCTCAGTCAGTGCCGCCTCCTTCAGGAAGCCTTTTGGAATCTCTCCAGTTGTTAACAGCATGACTTCTTCTCCATGTGCACCTCATCTCCCCCAGTAGCATGCAAGCCTACCCCAAAGCCAAGCTCAGCAGCTGGCACACTAGGACCTTTCTGGGTGCTTCTTCCACCTGATATTTGGGATTTCCTGAGCACTTTCCTCATCGTATCCCTGAGAGAGGCTGTGAAGGTTACTTCTCCCCTTTGGGCAGATGAGGAAACTGAGGTGCCCGGATAGGAAGGGGCTTTGTGCAAGAGAGTCCTCCCACTTTGGTGGTGCCCAAATGGCCGTCCCAACTCCCTTCAGGAAGGTCAGTCATGCCTTCAGCTCCTCAGGAGGAAACAGATAGCTGTGAACCAGTCGTTAATTATCCACAACTGGCCAATTAGGTGCCCTGGGCAGAACTGAAATTATCAGGAAAATTAAGTCTACCCTGATTCACGTTATGAAACAAATGAGACCATAAAGTCAAGTTTTATATAATATGGCAAATTTAACATAATTAGGGCAATTAAGAGAGAGTGTTAATCATTTTGTTTACCTAGCACTGAAATTGGACCCTGGCTCTCTCTGGGAGATCTGAAGGGGCCCGCCTGGGGTGCCGCACTGACAGAAGCATTTGTGTGCAGGGTCTGTTGGCCGGCCAGTGTGGAAGGGCAGCAGGGACAGGATCAAAGGAGGCAGAGCTGGGAGGGGCCCCAGAGCCTCCCCTTTTACAGCTAGGGAAACTGAGGCCTAGAGAGGTGTAGGAACTTGCCTTGGGTCCCCTGAGTCATAGCACAGTGAGTTTTCAAACCCACGTTGGGAATGGTGGGTATTTCAGTCGTTTGGTTCTGCAGGAGTTTGTGGGAAGACCATGGGTCATCAGGCAGCCAGGCGATGGAGCTCTGTGGTTTTGTCCAAGTTCCTTCGCTTCCCTGGGGCCTCTAAACTGGGTGTCTCCTACACCTTTCCACGCTCATCACATTTTTCTGGCCCAATTCAATTCAACAGACATTTGCCAAGCCCTTCCCATGAACTGGACCCTGCTTCATTCCCAGAGTGAGGGGTTTACAGAGCATTCACTGCTACCAGTTACCTTTCCCTAGACATCCTCCAGAGTGTCACTGGTCTTGAGTGTGAGGCCCAGAACTGGGTATGGTACTCTGGCTGTGGTGGGAGCACCCCAACATCTGGCCCCAAGGTCACCACATTCTGCCTTTACTTCTCTGTGTGGCCACCTTCACTCGCAGCTGATGTGGGCCTCCAGGATCCCACTTGTGAATGGGTGAATCATGTCCTCTTCCTGGCATGAACTCCCTCCTTGTGTCCACTTGTTGAAACCCCTTCTCCTCCAGGTGGCCTAGCTCAGGACCTGGCTGACTCCCCCAGGAGACTCCTTCCCTGATGCCTGCTCCCCTTGTCTGCCCTCTGCTTTCACCTCAGTAGATGGTTAGCCCTTGGAAGACAAGAATGATTTTGTCTTTGTATCTTGCCACATAAGAGGTCCTTGAGGGGAACATGGATTCCATTAGATCAGGCAAGAGGCTGAGGGCAACAGAAATCACCAGCTGACCCCAGCCTGCCTTCTCTGGTCTCCCCAAGGGAGAGGCGGCTACTCTGAGGCCAGGAGGAGAATGAGGTAGGCCACAGCTCTCCCGGTGACCCAGGCCAAATCCATTGTTTTCACCAGGTCTTCCCTGATCACTCTAGTGCCAGCTAGTCCGTGGCCTGTCCAGAGCCTAGTTGTCTGCAGAGCATGACCTTGGGAGGACTAACTGAGCATTGAAGGGCAATTCCATGATTTTAGATCATAGAATGATCTAAATGAATGATCTTATGAACCAGAAGCTGCTCTGAAAGCCACAGAACCTCACAGTCCAATGGGTCCTCAGTGGCTCCTCAGGCCAGCCCAGACCTGGGAAGGATCCCCAGCTCCTAAACAAGCCAGATGGCCTCTGCTCAGACATGTCCAGGGAGCGGCAGTCACCCTCCGTCCATCTCCTAAGGTAGCCCAGCTGGCTTGGAGACAGCTGGGAATGTCAGCCATACTCCCTGGTTGACCTCCAGTCACAACTGGGCCTCTCGGTGGCTTCCCCCATTTCCTTCAGGGTCCAAGGAGAACAAGGCTAATTTGTCCTTCCAACATTGGCATGCTCCCACGCTCATGGGCAGAGTGGCTGACCGCTGAGCCACTCACTGTCCCTATGTACACGCCTGTGCTTGTGCCTCCCTGAAGTCAACTACTGTGCACCCATGGGGTCTTCCCTCCTCTGATTCACTATCCCTGCTACTATCCCCTCCTATAGCATCAACTCACAGCTCATCTCTGACCTGGCTGACTTTTGGACTCCCTCCTGCTTCTCTGCTGGGTCCTTCCTCATTGGTGGGAGCAGAACTCAATTCCCCAGGTGGGGGACTATCACTGTACAAGGGGGCTCCTGCACCGCGAAATAAATGGGTGACATTAGCTTTCCTGGCAACCTTACTCTGACCTGTAGCCCGTTAAAAAAAAGATTATTTTTTCAGAAATTGTCTGGTCTTTTTTCTTACTCCATATTTGTGAAGTTTATTATTTGGACCCAAGTCCATAAGTTTTTATTTGTCTCTATTAAATTTCTTCTCTTTAGATTTGGCCCATCCTGTGTCCATCCAAGATCTTTTGGCATCCTGGTGATCTCACCCTACAGGGGGAGCAATCCTTCCCGCCTTTGTGTTACAAATTTGATCAACTTGTCATCTACACCTTTATCTAAATCACTCATACAGCACTGGGCCAAGGACAGATTCTAAAAGGCAAAGGTCAGGAGGGTGTGCACTCCAGGCAGGGCAGGTGAAAAGGCAGCCTAGAGGCATAATTGAAGACGTGGAGATTGAGTAAGAGCTAGCCTGGCAATCTGGACACAGTTTGAAATTGTTAGGTAAAGTCACTGGGAGTCATACGGAAAATGCTTTGCAGATGTTAAAGCGCCATATACATTATCATCACCACCATCACCACTGTCATCTGCCAATTTGGAATATTGGTGAAGCCATGACTGTTCAGTGGGACGAATGTTCTCCATTCTAAATGTCCACCAGTCATTCTTGGAATAACATGTCCTAGAGTTTTCCCCACATTAAAGCCCATTTCACCAGACTCCAGAATCCAAGGGTGAAGGCCCCCCTTACCCCAAGCCCAGAAGGCAGGTAGAGTTGTGTTCACTTCTATCCCTCTTGGCCCTGGTAAATTTGTCAGGTGAGAACATGCCTCTTGTTCAGTCACTGAGAAGAAGATCTGGCTACCTTCTTAGAGGTAAAGTAGGAGATGGGGAGCTTGTTCAGAGCCCAGGGAATCTGAGCAAGAGGCAAGCCAGGAGATAATGTTCTAGGTAATCTCCAAAAAGAAGTTGCTTAGAGGAGAGCACTCTCAACCTCTTTATCCCTTAATGTCATGGCTGGAGGAGAAGAGAGGAGAGGAAAGGAGAGGAGAGGAGATAGGAAAGGAACCAATGAAACCCAAGTCAACTGGGCATCTTTTGACCATTCAAGTTCTCTTCACCCTTCCCTTACCCTGCCCTCCCCTCCCCTTTCTCTCCTCTCCTCCTCCCCTCTCCAGAACCTTAAATCTACTGCACTCTGAAACTGGGACTCCATAGGGGCCCTGCCTGAGGGCTCCTCTAGACCCTCCTGGCTTTAAAGTGATTATCAATAGTGACTGTTGCTGTTTCCTTCCCAGCCTGATGTCTTTCTTTTCTTTGCCTCATTAGAGGGACCATGCCCTAGCTACTTCTTAACAGGCTTATTTAATGAATGGGCGTTGCCTCACCCTAAGTGAGTGCCTGCCTCCCAGTGCATCCTGGGTCATCTCCAGTCATCCTGATGAACATCTGGTCACTGGATTCAGATGGCTCTGGAGGAGAAATGAGGCTAGTGACCTGCACAGCCCTCCCTCACACAAAACAAAGTCAAGTGCAAGTCTTGTCATCACTTCTCTGATGGCATGGTCTTCTTTGGCAATGAAGGACAAATATATGACTGGAGGAAGACTCTGTGAATTCCTAAGAGTCTGAGCAATTTTGTCAATAGTAAGTAACATTCAATACGAGAAGCATTTTGTCTTTCTTGTCTTCCCACCTTGTTCTCAATCTCAGCACATTGGTGGAACAGCCAACAGCCATCAGAGCCTGGGTAAGCTGAGGAAAGAGCATATTTCAGGCTCAACAAAGACCCTCTGCAGGACTCCAGCAAAAGGCAGGAGATACCTTCTATAACCAGTGCCTTCTAAGCTGGATCTCATCTCCCCTGTGGCTGTGTGCCCTGGTGGGAAACCAAGTCAAGAACAACCGGAGGGGAGGGGAAGGTGGTGTTCTACACTAACTCCTCTGAAGAAAAGATGCAGACAGACTGAGGGCTGAGCAAACCGCTGGTGGAGCCATCTAACTGTCACTTTCTCTGCTCTCACATTACTCTCTCCTCTGTACAGCTGGCTTTTGTCATCAGAATCTCCCAGCCTGGGGAATGATGGCATTGTGGTTTGAGGGCAGAAACAACAAGCTCAGCTTTGAATGGAGTGAGATTGGAAGCCAATGGAACGTCCATTGTTGGTCAAAGAAAGGACTTCCATCTTCTTACTGTACAATTAAGGAAACACACAGTGCAAGTGATGAGGCTAATAATTCACATTTTCTGATTCACAAAGCCCCTTCCTCACCATGATGCTGTGAAGTCAGCACAGCAGACAGCATTTAAATCTGAGGACACAGGAGTTCAGAGACTCACTCACTGTCACACAGAGCCTAGGAACGCTGGCTAACAAGTCTTCTGACTTCTGAAGGTTCTGGCTTGGGTGGAATGAGTGAATTCCCGCAAGGTCTCAGACAAGCCGTGTCACTAGAGTACAGTGACTATCCCTATGCTCAAGCTGTTCACCAGTTCATTACTCTCAAACATCAAAGCTTTTATCCATGGAGTTACTCCCTTCACTGATAAAGATAGCCACCCCCTCCATGCTTGACTCTGATATTTCTGAGTTTCTGTGATCCAGAAAGTTCATCCCCTCTGGTGCTGAGCTTCACCAGACTCAGAGAACACACACACACACACACACACACACACACACACACACACACACACACACACAGTCCAACCCTAGACCCGTAGAAGAAGTTTTTCTAGCTCAATAGGACTTGTGATAGCTTATAGTCTACTGGCAGATTTAAGGACCCCAGAGCACTCTCTAGTCTAAGGGAGGGATTGGAAGAGGACTTTGGCTGAAGTCTTCGGTCAATAGCATTGTCATAATAATTATTGCTATTCTGCCCATTCTCATCTTATCATCAGTCACTAGTTTTCTGTCATTCTTTTATATGTAATGGTTTTGAAACACGGTGCTGGTGTGGAAAACGGTGGGCTTTTTTTTAATTGAATGAAAGGGTTGGGACATCAGCTCAACTTCTGTTGGCTCACTCTTTTGTTCCAGTGTAAGAGCAGTCAGAATCATGGGACTGACACATATTTCATCTTGTTCCCACAAGGCTTAACTTAGGGTTTTCCATCTCATGCAGGGTGGATGCTCTAAGGGTTCAGTATGATATTTATTCCAAGCATTCTTAAATTTTTATGGATCAAGGTCATCCAAAAGACAGAGTGACAGTTTTGTCCAGGACCATTTATTATTGAATTCTTAAAGATATTTTGTGGATTTGTATTTGGAGTATGGGGATCTTTTTGCTAATTGAGGAAGGATCATCAGTTTCTGGGATACAAGTCTAGCCACTTGATGGTGTCCTGACAGGAAGGCGCTGAGCTTTGGTCACCTGCAGGAATTGGTTGCACAGTTTATGCCATTTTCTTACATAATCTGATTGATGAACTCCTCAGAAATACCCAGGCTGTAATTTCTGGTGGCAATGACTTGATCCTGAATTGCCATTATCCATTTTTGTAAACGCATCCACACGACTCAGTCATGAGCTCCATACCTCTTTGTAGACAAATTGTTATTTGAGTTCATGTGGTTATTTCCCTTGGAAAGTCTTCTGGAAATATTGATGACAAGAACCACATCATTCCAAAGATTGACTACAAAAAGATTCATTTGCTTTGTCACCAAAGGTCATGAAGAACGTGTACTATTACCCTTCTCCTACAGAGCTGTAGATTCTTGAAGCAGAAGGAGTGTTTGTAGCCCACAATTTGCAAACAGTTTGGGGAAAGAAGGAAGCTAAGAGATGATCGCCTTTCGGGGTGTTTTGACTATTTGTGTAGAGCCAGGCTTTCTATGGTTACCTGGTGACCAGGAGGGAAACCAGTTCATGAATTCAAACTTAATTCAGGGATTAATCCAAAGGCTCTCCTCCAGAAAAACAAAAGAGACTTCTCAGCTTTCAAACACGGAGAACTGTGGAAATGAGCTGCTAGCATGTTGGATGTCATGTTGGGGCCCTTCATCTCTTAGCACTAGGGTCTGCTTCCACCCTGCTCATCTGGGCCTCCTCACTGGGCTTCTCTGGTTTCCAGTCTGGGACTCCAACCACTCAGCAATTTCTACGGTAACATGACTCCTTTTTTCTCTTTAAGATAAAAGAATGGTCCAAGATGGCAGACAGTAGCTGGTAAAATGAAGGCTGGAAAGATGCCATCACTCATTTTCTTGGTTTCTTGTCAAGGGTATGAGTGGCACCTGGGGCCCTAAGGAATCACCAGAAGACCAGCTGAGATTTCTCAGAGAACAACCATAGCTTATCACTACAATGGGTCTGGAACACTATGGGGGCAAGTCAATATCCATGAAAGCTCAATGTCCTGTCTAGGAAAAGCTGATTTTAACTGAGCTAGTCACACAATGCCGGGCCTTCATCCCCATCCCCTTTCCCCAAAGGGGCATGATGAGAAGACCCCTCTGTAATTTTGTCTAACCAAAGATTGCGTTACAGTTATTGGTATTGCTTTCTTACCTCCTCTAATCACATGGGAGCTCCTCCAGGTTAGGGATCATGTCCGGTCTTCTTATTTTCTTAACTGTGCCAGCTCAGGACTGAGCTCACAGCAAATTCTAGCACCAAAGATGCAGCACAAAGTTAATTCTTTCTGGATTTGTGTCTTGGGTGTCTCTAGCACCATAGTTCTTTATGGTATGATTTTTTGTATTTTTTTTGGTCTTTGTTCATTTATTCTTTCACCCTTCTCAAATTTGGGCTTTATGTTAGTCCTAGGTTCTGTGCATTTTGGGAGGAACTGCAGGGACTTGTTTGTTTTCATTCTATACTCTCTGGGGGTGTAGATCTGCCTCTGCTTTCTCCAGCTACTGAGCCTGTGTCTATGCTCTTCAAAGATGTTAAGGGCATCTCAGGCCAGAGGCCTGCAAATTATCAGTGCACCCTAAGAGGACTGATCTGGAGCAAAGTTTAATCACTTGCCACCTGGTTAGATCTTGGCAATCTTCTGACTCTATTTTGGGGAATGGGGGATACACCTATAGGCTTGCTCCTGGTTGGAGCTCCAGTAGACTTCTTCCAGTTCTGGCCACAGTCAGATAGCTGGAAGGCTTTGCAGATTCAAAGCAATGGAATTTCAGGCTTCTGCGAATTCCTTTTCTGGGTCACTTCCCTGCAAGCTGCAGACCAGGCTGGGGGCTGAATCTCACCTCACTCCTGTCAATGTCACAGAGCTGCTGCTACTTCTGTTCTCACTCCTTGCTCAGGACGCAGCCTCAGGCTATGTCTGAGATGGATCTTCTGTCAAGGTCACCTCTTTTTGCCTGGAACATAGCTCTAAGCCCCCTGTCCAGTCCACATTGAGTCTACAGTTCAGATTTGGGGTAAGAGTCACACAGCTGTAAGTCAGCTCATTTCCTCGCCCAGTCCCTACAAGAGCTGTGACTGCTTCTTGCCCTGGAACTCTGGTGGAGATCAGTCTTGCCTGGCCCCACATCCTGTTCTAAGTCAAAGCTCAAAGCTGCAAGCCAGCTCTAGGGTCAGACAAACACAGCTGCCGGCTGACTCCTGTTTCTGTTCCCTGGGCCAGAAAAATGGGCCACATACAAAAAACTGTTTGCTTTTGTATACATTTCCCAATCACATTTAGTCTGGTGCCCATCTTGGTGTTTTGTTGCAAGGGGAGGAAGAAAGTATTTCTATAATGCCTACTATGTGCCAGGCACCTTGCTAAGCACTTTACAAATATCATCTCATTTGTTCTCTACTGTTCTCCACGAAATCACTTCCAAACCTGAGATTCTCAGGCTCCGTGATCCCAGCATCCTGACATCCTGTGGTACTAAAGACTGCAGTTTCAGCATCCTCAGATTCTCTGGTTCTAAGTTTCCATGATCCTGCCGTTCTAAGGTTCTCTGGTTCCATGACTCTAGTACTCTAAAATTCTTCGTTTCCAAGATTCTATTTTTCTAGTCTAAGACTCCGCGATTCCAGCCTTCTAAGCGTCTCCGGCCCTAAGCCTCAACCATTCTATGGAATCAACCCCTTGGAGAGCCCAAAAACACATCATAGACTTTTTTTTCAGGAAAATAAAAACTGTGAACATTGGAAGCAGGGAGCAGGCTGCTTGTGGTAATTGTGGAACTGCTTACTTTAACTCTTTTTAAAGAAAATAAAATCTTTATTGTTGGGACCAAAAGGTCTTATAAACCATAACGAGTGGCATATGTGGAGCACATATAAATATATTAGTTGTTTAAAAAATATTTTCCAGCCCAGCTTCTAGAACATTAACTTATTATTCTAAACCTGAAGCACGCCGCACCAGACGGTCTGAACCAAACCCCGATTGGAGATAATTATCTTAGCAGAGTTCCCCAGGTCCCTGAGGGGTTCAGCTTGAACACATGTACTAACTTAGACTGCCTTTGTGTACATAACAAACATGAAAGACGGAGTTTCCGGAGGCAGGAGAATTCAAGCTCTTTCAACAGTGACCTCAGCATTCGTTCCGGTGAGTAGGAGCGAGCGCATAGAGAAATACTGGGGACGTGCTCTGGGATGCCACAGTCAGAGATTAAGCTCGTAAAACAGCCATGAGGGAGACCTTGCACTTAAGTACAATTTGTGGCCAGAAGTCAAACCCCACAAATATGGGAAGTTAGGGAATCTGGTTACTTGCAGATTGGAAGATAAAACCAGCAGCTCCTATTTACATCCTGCTTTGTGGTTACCATCATTCCACCTGATCTGCCCCCAAAACCCATGAGGGAGGCAGGTGATGGGGCATTCACCCTATTCTGCAAACGAGGAAAGTGAGCCATGGAAAAGCCAAGTGGGTACCTGAATTCACATAGATGCCAAGAGCTAACATAAGACCCACAACTAGGTATATTCTGCCACCAAGTTCAGTGTCCTTCATACCACACCACATCACAGTGCTCAGGATCAGTCTCAGCTACCCTTTGACTTGACTTTTCTCTTAGACCAAGGAGTCTTAGCTATGTAAGCCATTTCCTTTTATTTAGACTTAAGAGAACTTCTTTGGGATTGGGAGGAGGGGTCCCTGATCTTTCCTATCCCAGTAGTAGATGGGCAGGTCTGCATTCACTACTTTGTGATGTGGCATCCTAGCACTGGAGAAAGCACAGAACTGGAAGTTGGAAGATGGAAGTTACTGGGTGACCTTAGACACAGCTCCTTCCACCAGATCATAAACATCATGAATTCAAGTTCCCTCCCTCTGGATACCTTTTTCCTGATTCGTGTCCTTCCTGAAGTGTGAATGCAATAAACTGCATAGATCCCTGAGATGGGCTGGGATACAATGGAATCAGCAGGCTCTCCACTCTCCACCAACAGGACCACTTGAAAGACCTTGCCATTAGCTCTTTCAGCCAGCTCAAGAGCTCCGTCATGACAGTGGCAAGCACATGCCTCCCTGTTTCCTGCCTCAGTTGATTGTAATAGAGTGTCATTGGAGCAAGTCATCTCTTATACGAGCTTGACCCCTGCATGAAAGACTCCTCGGAGTAGGCAGACCTTTAAGGCTGAGCATCACTCTTTGGAGTGCATTGGCTTCCAACCAAGTCTGACACATTTTGTGTGTCACTGGTTGTGCAGGAGGAATAGTTCCCAAAGTGTTTTGGTAAATGTTTTACAACTGGGCTGTCTGGGAGAAACATGTCTGCATGCCACCTTTCTTAGTTTAATATGCATTATGAATATTTTCTCCATCACTTTCTGAAGTCTAGACAATTAAGAGAACAACAAGCCACTCCCTAATCTGTAGCATTGGCCGATTTCTGAGGTGTAAATGCTCACAGTGAAAATTTAACAACCGGGCCACTTTGAGCTGGTTCTAGCACACCCTTGAGGAGCTCCCAGGTGGTGGAGAGACTGCTAAAATGCTAGGTACGCAAGGGTCAAAGCTGGAAGCAGAGCTTCTTAGGAGAGAACTCTACGGACAAAGGAGAGCCAGGGAGAAGAGGGAGACCTTGGAAGCTACAAAGGAAAGTTGACTCTTCCACAGATCCCTTTCTGCCTTGCTGCCTAAACATTTCAGAGACTTTCTCTTGGCTAAGACACAGCAGCCTCTCTTGGTCTGAGTCGAGAGCTCATCTCACTCCAAGCCACAGAGTCTGTTCATTCTTGTGAATCTACTGGTATATCCTAATCTGGAGAGTTTCTGATTTACTTAGCTAGAGGGGCTTCCTGGCCAGTCACTATTGTCATAGTCTTTTTGTAGCAACGTGGGGTGGGAAAGTTAACCCAGTAAGTGTAAACTGTTCTCCTGACGAGCCACCATGAAAATGACTCTTGCTTTGGTTTTTTAAAGCTCATATCCCTAAGTGAGTCATATTTGAAGGAATAGATCCAAATCTAGCCTGTGCTCCTCTGGGACACAGGGTAGGGGAGAAGCCAGCACCAGACTCAGCCCTTGCCTTATTTCCTCCAAGGTAGAAATCATTCTCCCTTTGAAGGGGGTGGTCTGGATTCCAGAGATAGCGATCTGCGTTGCTCAAGAGCTGTGTCTATACGTTTAGACAGCTCATAAAACACACATCATCTTCCTGGGCATATATTTCTGCCACCAGTAAGATGCCTTTCTCTGCCCTGCTCACCCCACCTCCCTGCTGCCTCAACTGCCTCTTTCCTCTAATCCATCCTCCATTTGGCCCCCAAAGGGATTTGCCTAAAGTACAACTGTGACCCAGTCATCCCCTACTCAGTAAACTCTGGGGGCTCCCCACTGCCCCTAGGACCAAGTACCAATGCTGTTTGGCATTTGAACCCAAGGTAGCCCTGCTCCCTTCCAGTCTTCTTATGCTTTGTACTCCTCATGGCCCACGAACTCTGACAGAGACACTGGCCTCCTGGCTGTTCCATGAACCATCCTCCCCCAGGCCTGGAAATATCTGCTTCTGCCTCCTGGCTTCCCTCAAGTCCCAACTAAACCCATCTTCTGGAGGAAGCCTTCTGCCACCTCTTGGAATTCTAGTCCCTTATTTCTTTTATTATTTCCGTTCATCGAGTATGTGTGCGCACGCGCGTGTGCATGCGTGTGTGCATGTGTGTGTGTGTGTGTGTGTGTGTGTGTGTGTGTGTGTGTCTGTGGTCTCCCCTGTCAGATGGTGAGCTCCTCAGGGCAGGGACTGTCTTCTGCCTCTTCTTGCATCCCCAGTACTTGGCATAGCTCCTGGCACACAGTAGGTGCTTAGCACACATTTGTTGACCGATTGACACAGTCAGAATCCTAGGTTGCGCCCTTATTCCCTGCTCCCTGGAGCATGGCAGCATCCTTTTAGCTTCTAGCCTCTCCTGCCTCAAGCCTCTCCTCTCCACTGTCCTTCACTCCCCTGCCAAGGCGACTTGCTTAACTGGTCAATCTGATGGTGTCATCCCCTCCCTAATAAACCTCCGTGGCTCTCCATGGCCTTCAGGATTAAATACAAAGCTGCGCTGGAGGTCAGAGCTCTTCGTCCCATTCTCCATTTCCAGCCTTCTTGGACCTTCGTCCGCTCCATGCTTTCTGAGACCTGGCTGTGTGGGTCGCTTGGCTGATCCTTCCTCACAGCACTGGGAGGTGCCTCCCCTCTCTGCCCCTGGCGTGGTTGTAGCTCACACCTAGATGGCCCTCCTCCCCCTGTCTGCCTCCGGGCTTCCCCCTGATCCACCTCAGGATCTTCCACCTGCTGAAGCCTTCTCTGATTTCCCCATTGCTAGTGCTTTCCCCTTTGAGATCTCCTTCATCTGTTCTGGAGAGGAGAGCAACAACTTGAATCTTGTCTTCCCCTTTAGAGGGGGCAGCTTGAGGTTAAGGGACCCATTTCTGCCTTTCTTTGCTTGCCCATCTCTTAGCAAAGTGCTAGGA